>CM061751.1:155457934-155941855 GCA_030979885.1 Lolium multiflorum
GTGCTCCTGGGAGCTCACTGGGTGTGGCTGAAGGATTCTTTGCCGTGCGGGAAGGGGCGCGGGCGCACGGCAAAGGCCCCTGGCACGGCAGAGAATAGCGCACGGCAAAGAAGAATCACACGGCAAAGAAAAGGACGCACGGCAAGGTTTTGTCGCACGGCAAAGAAATCGACGCACGACAGAGTTCTCCCGCACGGCAAAGCGAAGTGCGCACGGCAAAGAACGCAACGCAAGGCAAAGCCTTTGCCGTGCAGAACTCGCGAAGCGCTCGGCAAAGAATCATTTGCCATCGGTTTCTTTGTCGTCCAGTCTTTGCCGTGCGGCTACGCACGGCGAAGGCTTTGCCGTGCAAATAAGCTTCTTTGCCGTGCGATTGGTGGCACGGCAACGTAGTGTTTTCCTGTAGTGCTAGCTAGTCAGCAAGTCACGGCTACTGGCTACTGCTATCGCGATCTATAATTGTGATCTTGAGGTGCGCACGTTTGGCACGAGTGAAGTGAGAAAATCCAAACTTGGACGAAAAGTGTCTGCCGCACATGAACACCAGTGCTCTTGTTTTTTAAAAATCATATTTTTTAAATTTTTAAAATATTGAAACTAAATACCCTAGTACATATAAACATTTCGAAGGTACGGCAGAAGTATGATTTTAGATATTTTAAAAACTAAGATCACTGGTGATCATGTACATCAAATCTGCTTCAAACTTGGAGCCTTAGATACGGTACCCATGGTTGTTGTCTCTCGTGTCTTCCTACTCTTCGGTGATTGGATGCATAATAATTAACTAGATGTGTAAGTGTGATTCGCCGCGCCGCCTACACCCTGTTTTAGCATTGTGTGGAAGTGGTGATGGACTTGCTGGTGTTTTTGGCCGTGCGGGTGTCAATTGTAACATTGCTTACTTATTTTGATGTCACCCATAAGTTGAAAGTTTTGTCCCTATAATTATCTCGATAATGTGATGGCAAGCTTTCATTGTCCCACCCTGTTAAACAAAAATACAAAAAAATGATAGAGTAAGTACTAACAAATAATATGTAAATAAATTCTAAGAATAATACTTAGTCTGTGTCTATTGCATCAAATTTAGAGAAAGTTGAGAAATTGTTTTATAGACGGCAGGAGTAGCACTTTAAAGAGGCCAAGATTTCAACAGAAGATAGGATATCTTAGGTGCACAAAGCATCATTACATAAGTTGGAGAAAATGATACATACACAAGTGGGACTTGGAACTAAAATAGAGAAACAAGTGGGTACACAAAATCTGTATCAATTTGAGTGATTAGGCTACCACACTTCACCAAATTTCTTCACCGGATTTTGTTCACATACAAAAGGTTCATTTGTTGTCAGTTGCGTCGCTTTTCAGTTCATATTGCCTTATCGGCTAATGGGGAAAATACAGCCTACAAAACAACAAAAGAAAGTTGTGTATTGAGGATAACATCGTTTTGGCAGAAGAATATCATATCGCATTGTTCGTTAATATATCAAAATGCAACGCATAATTCTCAGCCAAAAAGTGGATTTGCGTGCATATACAGTACATGGACAAACATAACATGGCAAGAATTAATACAAAATGATATATATTCTTTTATCTAGAACTTGCTCTATATTGTATAAGACTGGTTCGCTAAAAATTAAGATTTGCACTCATAATTTATTAGTTCAGCAAACCCGAGTTTTGTATTTCTCAGGCTGATCATAGTGGGGAGTAACTTAGACTAGTAACATAAAGTTACTACCTTCATAGTAGATAGTAATTTATATGTGGTGTCATGCATTGTGTCATTAGTATGTTGTAGAGTCATCTTGCATTGGGTGGTGTGATGTTACGGTAATATAGCTAGTTACCACCTCACTCCATTTCCTCATTTATTGGCATGCCACGTCACCAAAACGTCTTGAAATGTATATGTTACTAGCTATGTTACTCCCACTATGAGTAGTCTCAGCCCCAGAATTAGTAATAACAACTTTATGCCAAAATCATTAAAAAAATCATTGAGGTGCAGAAGCCTAAACATATTTTCCCTTAACTACACATGTGGACAAAGATTTCTCTTAGTTTTAATATAAAAAAAGGTCCAATCCATAAATTCATTAGGGGATATCTCCATTGTTTATTGTTTTAGAGCTCACAACTAAAATTTATATACTAAAACAGGTATATTAGATAACTCAAAAAGGAAAAGAGTGGTCTTTGTGGCATGATAATAGTAAATATGAGAAAATGGCTACCAAAGCTGAATTAAGCAAATAATACTAAATGTAAACTACCAAAGAAATCTGATAAATTGATCACTGAGACCATCACGTGTACAAAAAACAAGATTCGGTGCATAACTTCAGACTATAGATAGGATAACTAACATGGGCATATTTTCCAAGATGTCATAAAAACATAAGGACAGTCAGTAGCCGCCGTCGGCCGTTGGTACGGGAATGACACGGCGCATAGAGAAAGGGAATGGGTCGCTAGAGGTCTGGTGTAGAGTGCGTGGTGGTGCTTGGGTAGATGGTGGACGGAGGAAGGGGCCGACGCCGGAACCCTAGCATCCTCGCCTTCTCTCCATCACCCGAGAACAGGTGCGGTAGAGATAAGGCAGTCCTTTTTTGGGCGAAACCCAGCCCACTACATGCCACGTCTCACACACGGAGGCGCACAATGTCACCCACGCCCACATTCAGCGATAAAGATTGAGTTAGGAGACGCGGCAGAAGCCATGAGAATCCAGCGATCTCAAGACGATTACATATTTTAAGTACAAGTTTGACATGGCTTCACTTGTAATTCGGAATCCGATTTGATCCCAACAGAATTACAATATTTTCAGTAATACAAATATTTCAAGTAATACAAGTTTGACACGACTTCACTCGTGATTCTGTGTTAATTAATGATGCTCATAGAACGTGAGACAAAGATCACGAGCAATCGAATTACATCATATACAAGTTCGACACAACTTCACCTGAAGCAATTTGTAATGACATTTTGATTATTGATCAATAAAGTGCATGATTTCCCTCTCAGAAAAAAGTTCGACACGACTTCACTTGTAATTCGGAATCCGATTTGATCTTTGTATATTCTAAGTGCTGATATCTTGGATCAGCCAGGTAGGGAGGGTTACCTAAACCAGGAACACCGCTTTGGGAGGTGGGGACGACCGAAACAGGGAGAGAAACAGAGACTCGCGGGCGGCGGCGGCGGCGAGGGAGCAGGGCAGAAGGATGGTGTTTGGTCGGAACAAGCCGGCTCCGTCCACAGCGTCTCCGGCGTCGGCTGCGGCGGCCGCGTGCGGCGAGCTTCGAGCGGCGTACCACGAGTGCTTCAACCGGTGGTACGCGGAGAAGTTCGCCAAGGGGCAGTGGCAGAAGGACGACTGCGCCGGCCAGTGGAGCAAGTACCGCGCCTGCCTCGAGGTAAACCTAGAGCCCCCGCCCCCGAATCCTCTCGGCATCCGCCTCATATCACGGTTCGCTATCATGGCTCTTGCGCTTCGATTTGATCCGATCTCTGGTTTGCTATGCGCGGTAGAGCCATCATTGACCGCCTCGTTTCTTAGATTCCAAGATGTTCTAATGGCTACCTGCGGTGATAATTTCCGGAGAGAGCATTGTCTGATTGTGCTGGGCTTGTAATTTAGGTTGGAATTGTTCTAGGGAGGTTTAAACCTTATGCTGAGATCTGGAATTTCTTGTTTAGAGAGGATCTTTGAGGGGCGGTGTCGATTATGTAGCTTCTTTAGCTGGGGTGGATTGAGGTGGGTTTTCTGGAGAGAATCTGAAAATCATCACAGCAGAAACTTATGGTAGTCATGTTGCATTGTTGATTATGATCTGGATTTGCATTGTGCTCAAACTGTTTACATATTTGGGGCCGATGCTACTGTGCCTAGTGGCAATCCTAATGCTGAAAATGTGGATTCTGTGCTATCCCGTGCGATGCAATTCAGAGCGCTTATGTTGACAGGCCATGTTAGATGTGGGGGAGAATGCTATTTTTGTCATTAATTCTTCAACTCAAAAAGTGTATTACCTAACAAAGGGAGGGTATTAACCCTGTATCCTGTTTAATCAATTGAAACTATTAAGGCTTTGCTTGCTTTATCTCATTTGCATGAGAAAGCAGTTAATTGATATCTCAGGAAAGCTCGGATTCTTGAGAGGACCGATTTCTAAAACCATTTTGTTCCTGCTTTGCTTACTGCGGTCTGCTAGGCTGTTTTCCAGGCAAGTATTGGCCATAGCCGGTGCAATGCTGACTGAGAATTTGAGGCATGGTTGCTAGGCAGCCTGGTCGCTTAGTGACAATCAACCCATCCAAAGATCAGCCATTTTCAAGATAACTCATTATTGCCAATTTCTACTTCTGAAAGAGCTCTGTCTGTTTCATGACTTGATTATCCCATGTAAATAGCAACAATGTGTATCCCCTCAGATAGGTGGTTGTATCAGGTTCGCAGCTATGTGTTTTGTTTGAAGTGATGATTTGCTGAGGGACAAAACCTCCTTAGCACTTGAATGTTTAGTCAAATTATTTATTTGTAGAAAACAATTATCGCTTGGTCATAATCGGCCTATATCTTTGTCATTGACCTATTTTATACTGTCCGAGTTGTTATATACCCGACAAGGTTCAAAAAAGTGCTAGGCGTTAATTCCTCCTAGTTTTGCCCCTGTCTAGCGCTTATCTCGCCTAAGTGCACGCCTAGGCGCAGTAGGCATATCACGATTAAGCCCTAGGCGTTTTGCTGATAATATTTGTGTTACCAGAATAACAGTGTTCAGGATTTGAGTTCAACAAAGTTGTCTTATATGCAAAAGCACTGTTGTTTGACTATAATCATCACATATTGAGTTTAACAAGCACCAATACCATACTTTCTTCAGTTCCTAGAAATTTGTCTTATTATTTCTATTTAGGTTCAGAATATATGTATTTTATGTTGCTTCTTTCTGATAAATCCATGTTTAATCGTTTCCAGGAACATCTTGAAGACAAGCATCTCAGGCAAATTCTATTGGAGTCGGAAACGTCCTCCTGTTATGCGCAGCTTGATCCTGATTCTTCATCAGGACAAGGTGCGGCCTCATCAAAATGACAGTCTAGGACTAACAACATGGTTAAGTTCTTTGCTTGACCAGAACTTGGAGACCCTTGGTAGACTGAACCAAAATGTAGTTGTGTTTGGACACATGTTATGTCCCCGGATAATGTTGAGTTCAGCACATGAGATTAATTTGTTAATTTTTCCAGGATCAAATTGTACGCGAACTTACAGATATGTACTTTTATATACTCGGTCGACCACTAGTTTGTAAATATCCAGGGATTCTGGTCCTGAAATTAGCAGAACAGGATCTACTTTATCCTATCGATGCTCTGGAACAATATTTCATGCCATGATGTCCTTTGGGCCAAAAACTTCAGTTCCTTCGTAAGTGTTTTGCAGCTGAATCCGGTGTACTGATTGCACCACAAGGTTTGGGTGCATCAGATATCCATATATCGATAGATATTGATAGCTGGCCAAGCAATATATCAGGGTTGTATACTCGTGACGGTCAATGACTATGTTGAGGAGACGCCAAATGCAAAATTATTTCCATGGTGAACGCATATACATATAAAAAAGAGAAAAAACTAGATGCATTGTACTCAAATCTGGTTTGTGTTTGAAATGTTCTTGCCTGTTACATTTCAATACAAAAACACATGTGTTGTCGGTCAATGCTTAAACCAAAGAGAAAGAAGGCATTTCATATGACCATGCAAGAAGACTCTTACACCAGCAACTTCTATTTCTTTGCACTTAAATAGGCAATATACACTATAGAAGTATGTATCAAGATATTTATTAGACATGCACATTCTAGTAGTGCAACAAATTTATAAGAAATCTGAAATAGGCTTATAGGCATGGAGATATAGATACGCTGCTAATACATCAGGTGAAACATATTTATAAATGCTTATTTATTTTGTTGTTCTTAGAACTCAAAAGGGTACACTTGACAAGAAGTTTTTTCTCAAGGGCAATGTCTCAATCTAAAGTTTATCAAGCGAACAAAAATAACTGCTACACGTATTAGGAAATACTAAAATACCTTACCACTTTAAAATACGATTAAGATATGGAATGAGTGTTTGTGATGAGATATATTAGAATTATATAACCAAGAGCATTGAATTTAATGTTTATTTTGCATAGTAGGTTGGTACACTTTGTATCCCTAATGCGAAAAAAACTAATAAATATTGTATGCACAAATAAAATTCTAAGTAAGTACAAAAAATTAGTATAAATGAATGAGAGCAAAATAAGTTGAAAAAACCTTTGACCTATAACCCAAACGTTTTGTCAGCTTAAAAAAACAACAACACTCGAGGTTTTGACCACGGCAGATGCTACAGGGTAGCACATGAGAGGTGTAGAGCAAGGCGGCGTTGGAGATTCCAGAAACGAGTCGGCACACGATGTACCTAGGTTCACGTCCCCTCGGTGGAGGATCGCTACGTCTTGCTAGAAATCTACTATGATCATAGTGTCGCCAGCGTTAGGCGACTTGCTTTGTGGTAGCTGCCGGAGGCGGAGGGGGAGATTGTCTAATGAGAGATTACATGTATGATGAGATGCCCCTGGTGGCTTTATATAGGTAGTCAGTTAGGGTTTACAGGTATAAGGCTATTTGGGCCGCTACGCTTCATGGGCCTTCTGTAGATCCAGTCGCTCCGGGCTTCAGTCGCTAGGGCGCATGGCCCAATCGCCCGCCGACTGGAACTGTCCTGGGATCTCTTCATCTGGCGAGTGAGCTGGGTGATGGGCCCCCTAGGGCGTATCCCCATCATTTTTCTCTACCCACACACTCTATGCCATCGGCCACTACATTCTGCTTGGATGAGAAATAATTCTCAAGTGATAATCCAATATATATCAATCCTCTCGTTTTCAAGATAGTACATGGATAGTACATGGAATCGACAATTAACAGCAGTGATGCCCCCCACACACACTTCCAATGCATGGATTGTTTTTTTGGATTAGAAGTTTAAACAATTTTTTAAACCATCACCAAATCCAACGTATTGGAGTATTAGCCAATAATGGTACTGTGAGATATGTTAGTGGAATGATGAGAGAAGAGAACATACAAAGAAGCAAAACACTTAATTTCTTAATAAAAAACATGTGAGAAACGGTAAGTAAGAAGAATGATATATTTCTAAGATAAAAAATATAGTAAATGCAAAAACATATTATCAGCCTAAAAAAAAATTAAATGCAAATTGGCTTGTTGGTTATGAACTTTAGTCTCATATTATATCTTTACATTTTCATCTACGAAAATGGTTAAATGGGATGTTAATATAGTAATATTATTATGTTGACTTGTGTTTAGGGATTTCTTGCATTGTTCTATGGCATTGATTTGTTTTCCTTCGTAATTTTTGTCATGTTCAAGATGTTATTTCCAGAACTATCTCTATCAATATGTTTAGAGCTCAAAATTTTAAGGATAGTGAGATATACATGAACACATCTATTGCTACATAAGTGAAAAACTAATCGGTGTGTATAGATGTGATATATTTATTTTATTCTTCTTATAACTCATAAGGATGCAACTTGCTGAGGCAATGCCTCAGTCTAGAGTTTAAGAAAATAAGCTAACATAAATACCACTTAGAATATTTTTTTGGACAATTCCTCAAAAGTTTGGCCTAAATTTGTGCATACAGGCTGAGAATGATATGGGTTATTTGCAATGGCTGTGACTTGCAAATATCCAAAACAAATCGCTATATTTTAGGGGTATTTGACATGAATAGTTGTGGTTGTGGTGCACCACAAAAGAGAGATGTTTTATTTTGGCGGGGTTTCAGGTAATGGGCCCCAACTCTTCTGCAAAAAAAAAACAAATATATGGTCTAGGGGTATGAATGCATGATCATAAGAAACATTGAGATTATATGAGAAACCACCAGGCCAGATAAGTACTCAAATAATTTTGATATACACTCGCTCTAAACCAACTTGTTACAGTTATTATACATTATCTAAAATGCTTTCGTTGAATCTATTGTATTTACCACTATCATTATCACCATCTCCTTCTTAAGGCATAAGTATTTTTATTCGGTGGAAAAAATGTTTCAACAAGACAATCCTTCGAAGTTTATAGAACACAAGCACACATAAGCCCAAAAACCGAGAGAAACTTTCACTTGAGAATCTTTCCATCAAATCAAAACTCCCTGTAAAAGGAGTCCATAATTAAAACACAAGGGGTATAATTGCCAGATCAGAAACTGAAGTTGTGAACATTTCTATATAATTGAGATACGCTAATTTATCGCCTTGCATTTATTAGTCACAGTAATCTCAAATTTCTGATGACTTACTAGTTACAATTCAAATCAATGCCCCCATGATTCCCACCTAGTGGTAGCAAATATGTTGTTCTTGATATTGCAGCAACTTGGCAAACTGAAAATGTTTGCAAACACTGTGGCATTAGCATTTGAAATAGATGTCAGCAACAGAATCCATGCCGTTGGACAGAGATACCTGAGATGCTTTGAGGTCAAGCTCATCCCATTCAAAAGATGGATTTGTCCCTTCAACAATCCCCGCACCGGCATAAACTAAAGTGCTATGGCCCTGATACAAGATAGCTACGTGACTATGTGCTTCTTAGTTAGCATAAGTTAAAAACAAGGATGAGGTTTCATGAACACTATAGACCCAAAATTTCATAAAACATTTTTTTACTTACTTTTCCTAGTAGTGCTGATCTAATCCCAACAGCAAACTCACTTTCAGTTCCTCCAAACCAACCAACAGGTCCAGCATACATTCCACGGTCGAAAATTTCTGTAACAACGTCAAAGATAGCAGCGATCGCCATCAGTGGCATGTGGTTGCATATTTTGTAAATACATGACACCCATAGCATGCGTTAATTTGAATATAATATTGTAACACACACACACCATAATCTCGTATGAATTGGCGTGCCTCCTCAGTGGGCAAGCCACAAACAGCTGGACTTGGATGAAGAGCATTTAGGATATCAAACTGCAGTGCCAATACAACGAATTAAGATTCAAATTATGAACAGCAGCCAATTTTTTACAATAATCTAAGGCAAAACAATATCCCAGTAATGTGAACATATACAACTGCTGGAGGATGGCCTGATGATAGATTACCTCATCATCTTCGTTACGTAATCTTGCAGCTAATTGGGCTGACAAATGTTGTACTCTAGGAAGTTTCCGAAGGGCCTTGCTGGGATTGACAACAACCTCATTACAGATCATCTGCAGCCAGAGATCAGAACCACTGGCTCAATAAAACTGCAGTAACCATGTTGTTTATTTTCTTTTCTGAAAAGCATTACTTCAGAGTACCAAGAGCAAAGCAAACTATCACAGGATCATATCTGAATTCGGACCATAAAACTTAACTTGCCTCAAGCTTCTTCTTTATGCTGTCCCTTACTATGGTAAATTCAGTATCCTCTTTGGTGCTGCAAGAATTATTTACATTACTAACCAGTTGGTTTTCATACAAGGTGCTGATATCACCATAAAATTTAAGAAACATGTCAATCTTATGATTATGAACACGAAGAGGTGAACAAACCTTAGAAGCAAATCCTGGCCAATTTGAAAATCATCAGCCCTTGTTTTCCCTCTTGCTCGTGTACCAGCTAAAGCCTCGCTAGAAATATTCAAGTACTTCCGGTGAAATAGTTGCTCTGGCTATTCAGAATGTTTGGATAAAATTAGCAATAGTTAGCACAAAGGTATTTAACAATGAAGGTGGTACACATATAAACATGCAATGCATAATTATTAAGACGATTTCAATCAAGGATTCCGAATATAACTGATGCAAAGAAATGTCAGGTATTAAGTAAAAAAAATAAAGTGCATTTCAGAAGACATACACTATTGCCAACAAATGCAGGAGCGTCAGGTGGTTGTATACAAAACTGGTAGGCATTTTGGCCCTCGACCTGTATACTCAAGAGTCACAGATTTATCTTCTCATAAACTAGATGGTTTGACTACATAGATCATGAGGGAGGGAACAACAATACAGCATACCTTCAGACAAGCTAACAGCTCCAAAGGGTCAATGCGAGAATCAGTAATGTACCTGCTGCACCTTGCCAGTACAACCTGCAGAACACATTTCACTAGCAATTTCAGAATCTACATCGAAGAAAAATGGAAAACATGTATGTTCGCAACTAATTGAAAATTATAGCATTGGGAGAAATGTCAGATTTGAAACAAGACTGTCTAGTCTTTCTTTTAGCAAACAGCGAGATTAAAGAATTATTTACCTTCACTAGTTCCGTTTGCCTCCCTTTGATCATCTGGAGAGCCTTAGTAACAGCAAGATCCCAGGACGCCTTGGTGGGGACATGATTAAGATTTACGATGGCTGTTTGTAGGTTGGACCTGTTCACCTTAGCTGAAGATGGTGATATCTGCATAAAAGTACAAATCAATGGTTGCCATCTTCTTCTTTCTATGTTTTTTAGATGACTTGTTGCTATCTTCGCCATGACAATACAGGAAAAGAAAAAAAAATGCATGCCTTGTGCAATGTTGCTTGGAGCTCTTCCACAGCGCTCCGCCATGTCCAAGAAAGCGAGTCATCCCACGCAATCGTCGTCGCGAGAACCGAGCTCTCCTCGAGCTCATTGAACTCAACCTGCAATGCAGTGTACACACACTTCAAAGAGGCTATTCGGTTGGGTAGCAGGAATCGAACCCGCATCGTTAGCTTGGAAGGCTAGGGGTTATAGTCGACGAAATGAAACTGGCATAAGTGCAAATGAACTTACCTGTGGGACGACGAAGTAGAATGCGCCGTAGTCCTCCCACTCGACCGAGGTGTCGCTTGTCGCGTCAAAACGGATGGCGCCATACGCCCGGATCAGTGGGCAATCTCTCGAAAGAAATCTTCAGAGATAGAGAGAACAGGAGGAACATCATCGTGAGCTACCTGGTCAAGCTGACATAGCTAATCGGGTAGTGAAATTTTGCTACTCATGGTGGGTACGCTACCTCTTGATGGCGCGCCAGTCGCGGAGGGAGAAGGGATCCGTGCCGCGGAAGAAGACCGCCGACCCCACGCCGGCGACGCTCACCGGCTGCTCCCACTGCTCCTTGTGGCAGCCGTTGCCATTGTTGGTGTCGGCGGCGGCGATGGCCGGCGTGTCCGGCAGCGGCGCCCGGGCGGAGAAGAAGCAGCGCGGCAGCGAGCTCTGCCTCTGTGCGTGCAGCCACTCGATGGCGTCTCCTCGCTGCCGAATCGGCACCTGCGTGCGCGCGCGCATTTTAAACTACAGTTAAACGCAAGGCAACGTAAGCCACTGGCGATATCTTTATGCTACCTACCTCGATGCGGATGATGCCGGAGGAGGACGCCGGCGGGTCGGCGTTGAGCGCGGCGACGGCGGCCCTGAGCTGCCCCACCGCCTCAAGCGATGCCGACGCGGCCGGCAGTACCCGCGTCTCCTGCAGGCTCACCACACCACGGTCGCCGGCACCGGCCGCGCAGCCGTTCATGGCCAGGGAGCAGGACGGCCGGAGCCACCGCCCGATCTATATGTGCACACGAAGCAAGAAAGATGCTGCCATATCAGTAGGTGAACACAGCTAGCTAAATGAGCGCGCCCGGCTAAGAAAAGAAATTTGAGCAGAATAGAAGTGACGAAATTTGAGCAGAGTAGAAGTGACGCGTACAAGCCTGGGCGTCGCCGCCGTGCGGGAGGGGAGGAGGCGGCCGGAGGAGTACAGTGACGACGACGGCGCCATTGCCAAGGCTGAGCCGGCGAGCGTGTCGAGCCCAGTACTCCAGGTAATGGAAGGAGGAGCGAAGTTCGTACGGTAGAGACAGTAGTGCCCCGCGCACGTCAACGTTTCGTCGCGAGGGAAACAGAAGGAGATAAGACACGATTCTCGCAGGATAAGTGGCAAACCCGTAATTTCCACGTGAAATACAGGTCTGGGCTATACCGTTTCGCAACGTGGACAGCCAATCAGCCGTTCATTGCTGCTCTAGATCAGCATATAGTAATCTCTACCTCCTTTGCTGGAGTTACACAGCTCATGCTGCGACTTGCACAAAGTGACATGAAAAAACATGCGAGCATCAACAGTATCACTGCAGGCTGTTGAAATTTTGGTAAAAATGGTACAAGACGAGCAGCGAAGCAAGTTCAGAATTTTTCAGAGCTTGAATTATTGCAGTAGGTTGCTCAATGGACACGGACTACACCTGACGAAGACAAAATTTCTCAGAATGAAATACGGCAGTTCTTCAAATCTAACAGACTGCAACAGCAACCGAAGGACAGGTTCTGGTCAACTCGCCCCAATTTCATCCGAAACCAAGGCACGTCCTGAGCTTAGGATGACCGGCAATCAAGGCTTGAGGGCCAAAGCGATGCCGACCTTGGAGCTCTTCTCAATGGCCTTGGTGTCGACTTCCGCAGAGATGGTGATCAACGACTTCGGCCTGAACTCGTGCTGGATCAGCGTGCTGACCTTTCCAGAGTTGTTGAAGCGGGCCTTCACGAGGGTAAGCGGGTCAAGAATATGCTGGGTGCCAATGGTGAGGCTGTTCTCGTTGCTCGAGAAGCTGTGGGTCAGCTCCGCCCCAACAGCTGCGTTGGATTTCTCCACAATGTGGTAATAGGATGCAGTGAGGCTGTCTCCCTTGTTGTTCCTGCAAGATAAAACTTACATCAACCATGGAACATGGTAGCAGTGCACTCAGAGTTGATGCTAGTTCCTCATAGATAGGAGTAGCTCATTATCCATCTTGATTATCAAGACAAAGCTCACACACAGCAACATAAATATTCAACCAACAAAAATAAGATGAGACTAATAACAACTATTCACAGATACCATTTGGATTCAATTAAAGAAGTCAAACTGCACAGCATCTGAACTTTTTAGAGTAGTGATCAATGTTGAATTAGTTCAACCTGGTATGCCTAGCTTGCATTTATTTAATCTAATACAAGCAGATAAGTTATATTTGCGATCTCAACAGCATACTCACTTCATTCAAAACATAAGGCGCAGTTTGACTGCTCAAATCGGTGTTTTGGCCAATAATTAAACCAAAAGCACTCGGTTATGATTGTGAATTTTGAACGATTAACAAATATTGTACAAAAGCTTTATGGTCAAAGTCCAAATATGGAGAGTCAAAATATGCCCAACATTTTAAAACATAGTATGAGTTAGCTGCCAAACAAATACTACACCCTACACACTTGAAAACAAACAAGTATGAGTTTAGCAACATATTGAACTACAGACAAGATAAACATGGTGACTGACTTTAAGGGTATTTTAGTTACTTGACTAGTACCTATGTATGAAGATGTCACATCCATCGAATAAGCAAAGCATTGTAAAGTAAAACTTAGAAGTAACAATCACATAGCTAGATTTTGTAAACTCACAAGTTCAGGGATGCAATAAGATCTTTGTTGGTGTAGCTAAGCCCAGCATTGTATTTGGTCAGATTCTTGGTGGCAGTATCAAGTGAGACATCAGCACCAACAGCTAGAGCGCTATTTCCAAATGCAGCAGAGAGGTTGACAACAGGATTAGCAGTCAAACCAATGCTTGCATTAATACCGGCGTAATCATGCAAGTACTGGAGCTCGACCTGCAAAGAAAGGGTAAAAAATCAAACTAAGCAGTAAATTTCCAGTTACTATACGAATACATTGAGGGTCAGAACACTACCTTTCCAGATTTCTGATCAGGAACAGCAAAGCTGAAGATGGTCTTCAGCCCTGGCGCCGCATACTCATCAGCAGTAATTGTAGTAATGACCTGCCAAATAGATCAACGCAGTCAGTACCAAGACTTAAAAGTCCCACAGCAAAATGATTACAATGTTCAATGCTAGTCAGTCACACAGCAAACTGGTCACAGTTATTTCATTATAAGTATGGATATTGTAGGAATTGTGTGAACAGTACTGACATATCAGATACAAGGATATAGAGAGAGACAGAGAGAGGTAGCTACATTAGATGCTGAGTTGGCCTTCACATCTACAGTGATTCCTTTGTTCTTGATCTGTGACTGGATCTCACCGAGTATCAGATCACCCTTCTTTGTACTGGTAGCAGTAATTGCCTGCATAAAGAAATTCAAAGTGATGTAAAAAAAACATAGAGCTTATATACAGTTACAAGCATCTATCAAAATAACATGTCATACAGGAAAGGTAATATCAAGTGAAAACTAAGATATGCAGAGCATTATACCAGTGACACACATACTATACTATGTTATTTCATTATAATGACCCTTCACGCAAAGGTCGTTCTAAGAATGGGGTGCCATCCACCACGCTGATTTGCAAAATGCATCATAAGTCAAAGAGTATGACATTGATGAAAGCATAATTTCAGTTGTAGATCAGTACTGGATTAGCCCAGTATAAAAGCTAAGACTGTACTCATTGATCAAATCATCAACCATGGCAGAAAACCCAGCATACAGCCCTAGAAGATTCAGTGCAATAAGATGGTGTATGTGCTTGCTCATTACTGGCAACAGTAGTGCAGCTATTGCTGTCCAGGCTCCAACCATAGGCTGATGACTTGATGACAAATTTAACCTACCTACTAATGTTGACCAAGCATTTTTCTATAACAGGCTATCGCGCCACAACAATACAGTGAATTTCAGGACCATGCCAAGTGAGTTCCACCCCTTTCTGTACGAACCAAGAAAGGCATAAGCAGCAGCACCAATCTGAATACCGCCGCGCTACCCACAACTCGTCAAACCACTGTTGAGCGATCAATAATTCAGATCCAGCGGTGGAACGATTAAATCGCGCAAACAGATCAAGAACCCTAGCAATAATCTCCTGCAGCCCGGATCAGACCACGCCTCTATCTCGCACGACGGACCACACGACCTGATAAAAACGGAGACGAGGCGTCGCGGGGAACTTACGGCGCCATTGGCGGCGTAGGTGGTGAGCGTGAACTTCTGGTCGGTCTGGTAGTCCTTGTACAGCAGATCTGCAGCGAGCGAGCGAGCGCGTCAATCGAACACATCTCAACGGAGAAAAAAAAGTAGCTCGGAGAAAATATTCAAGAACCGCGGCGAAAGGACTGGATGAACGGGGAGGCGCGGGCGCGTACCCTTGGCCTTCTTGCCGATCCCGGTGTAGAGGCCTGGCCCGCCCATCTCTCTCCTCCGGCGAGCTCGGTTGCGGCGGTGGAGCTGCGTGGGGTTCGTGGAGGAGGGCGTTGGGAGGCGGCGGATGGGTGGAGGGGGTGGACGAGAGGAGGGGAGCGGGGGAATAAAGGCGGAGGAAATCTACAGCGCACGCGGCGATGGCGAGAGCGGCTGCGGCTGCGGCTGGGCCCTCGACCCCTCGTAAACCCTAGCCTGATATTTTGTTTTTTTGCATTTTCAATGCTATATTTTTGTCTCTCTCGTTTGAATGGCATTTCTATATCTTCTTCATTTTAAAATGGCACTGCTATATCCCTCTTGCTATGCACATATAAATTTCATAATAGAATCATTCCATTACACAACTATTATGCTTTCGAGATTCTCTTCTAAGGAAAAAAAATATCTTAGGTAGTGGTGAATGTACCAACACATGTAGATGTTGGGGCACCATTATACGAAATCCGCTACCATTTCTCGGGTCTATAGATGTGTTCCATTTATTCTTTTGGTAGACGTTAATATGTTCTCAATGTGGTTCTATTTTTTTCTTGTTTCGGAGTCAATCTGATCGATATACAACTGAGAAATATTGCACATGTTAAATTATTGTGATTTGCATGACTTCACTTGCACGAGGGAGATAAGTATACATGCAATGTATATTGCAAATGAGTCATATAAGTATTTCATCATTAAATTGAAACATAGAAGTATTTTAGCACTAAGTTGAAGCAGTTGTGGGTGTCCAGAGCATCCTTAATCTTTTCTTTTTGTGAAAATCCATGGCGGACCGCCAAAATTTCTAGAGAAACAAAGTCTTTTTAAACGATTTTGTTGATTTACTCAGGGAGATGCTCTAAAACACATGTTATTTACACTTTATTGTATAAATCATAATTAAGGATGGAAAGTACAATGTACCATGTTGTTACTACAATAGGTAGATTCGAATCTTTGTTCAGTGTGTACCTTTTTGTGTATGCCTTAGCAACAATGTTGATGCCAAGCTTGTGATGTGATGGCGTGGACCTGCGGATATGTCCATGAGTTTGGTTATGTCTAACATGTACGAGCAGTGGTGATTGTGATAGCCGGAGTGATCTTTTTCTAGTACTCCTCCGTTCCTTTCTATAGTGCCTATTGTATTTTGACACGGAAATTAGCGCAAGCCATTTTTTGACACAAAACCCCCTAGCGATCTTAGAGACAAAATAGGAAACTGAAATCAGATCTCAGAAAATAATCCTGTTTCCATAACCGATCGCGTCATGTACTCCCTATCTCCCGCTATTCTTTCTATAATCAGATTGGTTTCCACATTTTCTGGACGGGAATAGATTGGTTTCCACATTTTCTGGATGGGAACAGATTCGTTCCCAGATTTTCTGGACGGAACAAATCGGTGGAAGGGGTCCTTTGCAAAAAAAACATAGCTTTACTCTTATATTCTGAAACAAAAGCGAAAAAACAGTAGGCATTATAGAAAGAAACTGAGGGAGTAGTTTTCTTGAGGCAACAAATTTATGTTAGTAGGTCAACATGTTGGACTATTAGCAATACCGGCTTCTATTGGTATGAATGAGGATTGACCTTCATGTTGCTTGGTGTGCAAGATTGTTAGCTTGGTATCTTCATCTAGACTCTCCGGAAGTGGTGACACCGGGGTAGAGTGTGACAAGGTTGGGTGTAGTCGGGCTGATGTATTATCGTGTTGTCTTTGTACTAACTCTAGGGTGGGCTTAAGTTATGGTCATCAAAAGCCACATGTCGATTGAAGTTTGTTAAGTGCTTGTCGCGGTTGTTGGTTGTTTTTATTTGTAGCAGCGCTGGTAACTCGGTCGTCTCCTTGTAATTAATCTCAGCCTGATACGAGCTATGCATAAACCTAATAAACCCTATGAACTATAAAAATTATATAAATGGATCTGAAATGTTTTTTTTGGTATTTCCTCTAAAAAATACCTTAGAAAGACCCTTAAGAAATACTCCATCCATCCCAAAATATAAGACGCCTAAAAATTAATCAGAAGTCAACGTTTTTTAAGTTTGACCAAGTTTATACATAAAAATATGAACATTACAATAATAAATCGGTATCAGTAGATTCTGAAAGGATCGTATGCCACACCTAGAGGGGGGGTTGAATAGGTGCTAACCAATTTTTAGTTCTTTTTCAATTTAGGCTTGACACAAAGGTAAATTCTCTAGATATGTAACTATGTGAATTTACCTATATAACAAGATCAACTACTAAGCAATATATAGCTAGGCAATATATAGGGAAGATAATAGGATAGAGGTAACCGAGAGTGGAGCACGCGGAGACACGGAGATGATTTCCGTAGTTCCCTTCCTTTGCAAAAGGTACGTCTACGTTTGGAGGAGCGTGGTCGCTACGAAAGCCAGACCAACGCCACGAATGTTTCACTCAGGTTTTCTGTGAGCAACACCACAAAGGCCTAGCCCACTTCCACTAAGGGATTTCCTCGAGGCGGAAACCGGGCCTTTACAAGGTTCTTGGGGCACACATCCACAACCAAATTGGAGGCTCCCAAATCTGTAACAACACAACAACAACAAGAACAAGAACAAATCAACTACAAACAATTAGGGTATCCAAAAGAGGAACACTAGCAAATGGGCACTCAAGCATATGAGGGGAAAATGCAAATCGCTTCAGTGAAGATGTAGATCGGGGTCTTCTCCTTCGATTCTCCAAAGATCAAGAGCTTTGGTTGAATGGAGGAGGAGATCTTGTGATTCTTGTGTTTCTTGAGTTGGCTCTAATGGTGGATGAACTCGTGATGAATGAGCAAATTGAGCTGGAAGAAGAAGGGGGTATTTATTGATGCGCGTAGATGTACACGTTCGTTGGGAACCCCAAGAGGAAGGTATGATGCGCACAGCGGCAAAGTTTTCCCTCAGAAAGAAACCAAGGTTATCGAACCAAGAGAGCCAAGAAGCACGTGAAGGTTGTTGGTGGAGGAATGTAGTGCGCGCACACCAGTGAAACCGGCGCCAACGTGGAACCGCACAACACAATCAAAGTACTTTGCCCCAACGTAACGAGGTTGTCAATCTCACCGGCTTGTCGAAACAAAGGATTAAGCATATCGAGTGGAAAATGGTGTTTGTTTGCAAAAACAGCGTAGAATGTATTCAGATGTAAAAGAATGGACCGGGGTCCACAGTTCACTAGTGGTGTCTCTCCAATAAGATAACTAACATGTGGTGAACAAATTACAGTAGCAATTGACAAATAAAAATTCAATACATATCAACGATGATTACTATGTGATTTAATCAGGCATTACGACAAAGTACATAGACCGCTATCCAAACATGCATCTATGCCTAAATAATCCACCTTCAGGTTATCATCCGAACCCCTTCCGTATTAAGTTGTAAACAACAGATAATTGCATTAAGTATGGTGCGTAATGTAATCAACACAAATATCCTTAGACAAAGCATCAATGTTTTATCCCTAGTAGCAACAAGACATCCACAACCTTAGAACTTTTCACTGTCCCAATTTAATGGAGGCATGAACCCACTATCGAGCATAATTACTCCCTCTTGGAGTTACAAGTATCAACTTGGCCAGCCTCTACTAGCAACGGAGAGCATGCAAGAACATAAACAATACATATATGATAGATTGATAATCAACTTAACATAGTATTCTCTATTCATCGGATCTCACCAAACACAACATGTAGCATTACAAATAGATGATCTTGATCATGTTAGGCAGCTCACAAGATCTAATACAATGAAAGCACAAGCGGAGAAGACAACCATCTAGCTATTGCTATGGACCCATAGTCCAAGGATGAACTACTCACGCATCAATCCGGAGGCGGGCATGATGATGTAGAGCCCTCCGGTGATGATTCCCCTCCGCAGGGTGCCGGAGGCGATCTCCTCGAATCCCGAGATGGGATTGGCGGCGGCGGCTCGCAAAATGCCTTCCGATCGTGGCTCTCGGCACAGGGGGTTTCGCGACGAGGCTTTAAGGCGGAAGGGTAGGTCAAAGCGTCACGAGGGCCCACACTACACAGGCCGCGCGGCCAGGCCGGCCGCGCCGCCCGGGTGTGTCGCCACCTCGTGGCCCCACTTCGTCTCCTCTTCGGACTGGAAGCTTCGTGCAAAAATAGGCCCCGGGCGTTGATTTCGTCCAATCCGAGAATATTTCCTTACTAGGATTTCTGAAACCAAAAACAGCAGAAAAATAGCAACTGGCACTTCGGCATCTTGTTAATAGGTGTCGTTGCCTAATCGACGATTCCTCGGAGGAGGGATCCTCACGAGGGGGAGAAGAAGTAGGGGCCATAGGGCGGAGTGCACACGGGACGGTGGTACGCGAGTTACCCACCTTCGAACACCGCACGATGACAGGCCTACCGCTTGTCCGGAATTATCCGCGCTTGCGCGTTGTTACAATGGTTGTGGTTGTGCCTCTAGGGCTCCCGGGATCCGGCTTATAAAGGCGCACGGATCTAGGGTTTACATGGAGAGTCCTAGCCGGAATACAAGTTGCCTAACTACGGTACAATATCTTGCCGTGTACGTCAAGGATCCGCCTTCCTTATGGCCGTACTGGATCCGGATACTTTATGGGCCTCCACGGATCCGCTCCTTCGTAGGTCGGTTCAGGATCCGACTCCAAGTTCCTGGACCGGACTTCATCCTTCTTGATCAACAACAACTGGGCCGCCCGATGGGCCCCATGCCACCATCGCCGTCTGTGGGCCACCCGGGCTTGCCGGATCTAGGCCATGTCGTTGATATACCCATAAAGTATACCCACAACAATAGGTTAGTGCCGGAAAATGTAAAATAACGCTGTAAAGTATGTGTAAAACACTCAAGTATTGTAATAAAAGTAGCATGGAACATAAGAAATTATAGATACGTTTGCGACGTATCAAGCATCCTTAGTTCCTACTCGTCCTCGAGTAGGTAAACGATAACACAAATAATTTCTGAAGTGACATGCTACCAACATAATCTTGATCAACATTATTGTAAAGTGATGCGCGTAGATGTACACGTCCGTTGGGAACCCCAAGAGGAAGGTATGATGCGCACAGTGGCAAGTTTTCCCTCAGAAAGAAACCAAGGTTGAATCGAACCAGGAGGAGCCAAGAAGCACGTTGAAGGTTGATGGTGGCGAAATGTGATGCGGCGCAACAACAGGGATTCCGGCGCCAACGTGGAATCTGCACAACAAAACCAAAGTACTTTGCCCCAACGAAACAGAGGTTGTCAATCTCACCGGCTTGCTGTAACAAAGGATTAAACGTATCGAGTGGAAGATGATTGTTTGCAAGAAAACAATAAAACACAATTGCAGTAGATTGTATGCTATGTAAAGAATAGGACCGGGGTCCACACCACTAGAGGTGTCTCTCCCATAAGATAAAAGCATGTTGGGTGAACAAATTACAGTGGGCAATTGACAAATAGAGAAGGGCATAACAATGCATATACATGATATGATAAATATAGTGAGATTTAATCCGGCATTACGACAAAGTACATAGACCGCCATCCAACCGCATCTATGCCTAAAAAGTCCACCTTCAGGTTATCATCCGAACCCCATTCAGTATTAAGTTGCAAAGCAACAGACAATTGCATTAAGTATGGTGCGTAATGTAATCGACAACTACATCCTTAGACATAGAATCAATGTTTTATCCCTAGTGGCAACAGCACATCACAACCTTAGAACTTTCTGTCACTGTCCCAGTGTCAATGAAGGCATGAACCCACTATCGAGCATAAATACTCCCTCTTGGAGTTAAGAGCAAAAACTTGGCCAGAGCCTCTACTAATAACGGAGAGCATGCAAGATCATAAACAACACATAAACAATAGATTGATAATCACCATAACATAGTATTCTCTATCCATCGGATCCCGACAAACACAACATATAGTATTACGATAGATGATCTTGATCATGTTAGGCAGCTCACAAGATCCAACAATGAAGCACAACAAGGAGAAGACGACCATCTAGCTCGCTATGGACCCATGGTCCAGGGTGAACTACCACTCATCACTCCGAGGCGCTCATGGCGATGAAGAGTCCTCCGGGAGATGAATCCCCCTCCGGCGGGTGCCGGAGGCGATCTCCGAATCCCCCGAGATGGGATTCGCGCGGCGGCGTCTCCGGAAGGTTTTCCGTATCGTGGCTCCACCGGGGTTTCGCACGAGGCTTTAAGTAGGCGAAAGGGCAACGTGGGGGGCCACACGAGGGCCCCACACCCTAGGTCGGCGCGCCGCCGGGCCGCGCGCCCTATGGTGATGGCGCCGTGGCCCCACTTCCTTCCCTCTTCGGTCTGGAAGCTTCGTGCAAAAATAGGACCCTGGGCGAAGATTTCGTCCAATTCCGAGAATATTTCCTTACTAGGATTTCTGAAACCAAAAACAGAAAACAAGAACGGTTCTTCGGCATCTTGTTAATAGGTTAGTTCCGAAAATGCATAAATATGACATATAATGTGCATAAAACATGTAGGTATCATCAATAAAGTAGCATGGCACATAAGAAATTATCGATACGTCTGAGACGTATCGCATCGCTTAGTTCCGCTCGTCAGCAGTAAAACAATAACAAAGATAATTTCAAGTGACATGCCATCATAATCTTGATCATACTATTTGTAAACATATGTAATGAATGCAGCGATCAAAACAAAGGTAATGACATGAGTAAACAAGTGAATCATATGACAAAGACTTTTCATGAATAGTACTTCAAGACAAGCATCAATAAGTCTTGCATAAGAGTTAACTCATAAAGCAATAAGTCAAAGTAAAGGTGTTGAAGCAACACAAAGGAAGATTAAGTTTCAGCGGTTGCTTGCTTTCAACTTATAACATGTATATCTCATGGATATTGTCAACATAAAGTAATATAACAAGTGCAATATGCAAGTATGTAGAAATCAATGCAGTTCACACACGTGTTTGCTTCTTAAGGTGGAAGGAGATAGGTAAACCGACTCAACAAAGAAAATAAAAGAAAGGTCCTTCAAGAGGAAAGCATCGATTGCTGTATTTGTGCTAGAGCTTTTATTTTGAAAACATGAAACAATTTTGTCAACGGTAGTAATAAAGCATATGAGTTATGTAAATTATATCTTACAAGTTGCAAGCGTCATGCATAGTATACTAATAGTGTCCGCACTCGTCCTACTTAGCTTGGACTACCGGGTCTGCAGGCCATGTTTCAACCAAGTGTCACAAAGGGGTACCTCCATGCCGCCTGTACAAAGGTCTAAGGAGAAAGCTCGCATTTTGGATTTCTCGCTTTTGATTATTCTCAACTTAGACATCCATACCGGACAACATGGACAACAGATAATGGACTCCTCTTAAATGCATAAGCATGTAGCACAATTATTATTCTCATATGAGATTGAGGATATATGTCCAAAACTGAAACTTCAACCATGATTCATGGCTTTAGTTAGGCCCAATGTTCTTCTCTAACAATTTTGCATGCTCCAACCACTAAAATGATAGATCCTTCGGACAAGACGGACATGCATAGCAACTCACATGATATTCAACAATAGTTGATGGCGCCCCAGTAAGCATGGTTATCGCACAACAAGCAACTTAATAAAAGATAAAGTGCATAAGTACATATTCAATACTACGATAGTTTTTAAGGCTATTTTGTCCCATGAGCTATATATTGCAAAGGTGGATGATGGAATTTTAAAGGTAGCACTCAAGCAATTTACTTTGGAATGGCGGAGAAATACCATGTAGTAGGTAGGTATGGTGGACACAAATGGCATAGTAGTTGGCTCAAGGATTTTGGATGCATGAGAAGTATTCCCTCTCGATACAAGGTTTAGGCTAGCAAGGTTATTTGAAGCAAACTCAAGGATGAACAGGTGCAGCAAAACTCACATAAAAGACATATTGTAAACATTATAAGACTCTACACCGTCTTCCTTGTTGTTCAAAACTCAATACTAGATATTATCTAGACCTTAGAGAGACCAAATATGCAAATCAAATTTTAGCAAGCTCTATGTATTTCTTCATTAATGGGTGCAAAGCATATGATGCAAGAGCTTAAACATGAGCACAACAATTTTAGAATTACTACATGTAGCATTTTCCAATTCCAACCATATAACAATTTAACGAAGAAGAAACTTCGCCTTGAACATTATGAGTAAAGCCTAAGGACATATTTGTCCATATGCAACGGCGGAGCGTGTCTCTCTCCCACAAAGTGAATGATAGATCCATCTTATTCAAACAAAAACAAAAACAAACCGACGCTCCAAGTAAAGAACACAAGATGTGATTGAATAAAAATATAGTTTCAGGGGAGGAACTGATGATGTTGTCGATGAAGAAGGATGCCTTGGGCATCCCCAAGCTTAGACGCTTGAGTCTTCTTAAAATATGCAGGGGTGAACCACGGGGCATCCCCAAGCTTAGAGCTTTCACTCCTCTTGATCATAGTATATCATTCTCCTCTCTTGACCCTTGAAAACTTCCTTCACACCAAACTTCAAGCAAACTCATTAGAGGGTTAGTGCACAATTAATAATTCACATGTTCAGAGGTGATACAAACATTCTTTACACTTCTGGACATTGCATAAAGCTACTGGACATTAATGGATCAAAGAAATGAATCCAACATAGCAAAAGAGGCAATGCGAAATAAAAGGCAGAATCTCAAAAAACCGTAAAGACGAATTTAAAGATGGCACCAGACTTGCTCAAATGGAAAAACTCAAAACTAATTAAAGTTGCGTACATATCTGAGGATCACGCTCGTAAATTGGCAGATTTGTTCGAATTTTCTACAGAGACTTGTGCCCGAATGCGTGACAGACAGCAATGCGTTCAATGATCCCAAATATAACATCAACTTTAACATAGAAACTTTACTTGGCACAAAAACATGATAAGGAGAGGTTGCTACAGTAGTAAACAACTTCCAAGACTCAAATATAAAACAAAGTACTGTAGTAAAATAAACACATGGGTTATCTCCCAAGAAGTTCTTTCTTTATAGCCATTAAGATGGGCTCAGAATAAGAGTTGAAGCAAAAGAGAGCATCAAGAAGCAAATTCAAAACACATTTAAGCCTAACCCACTTCCTATGAAAAGGAATCTTGTACACAAATAGATTCATGAAGAACAAAGTGGCAAGCATAGAAAAGTAACACAAGTGCAATTTCAAGATTCTCAACATAAAGAGGGGAAACTTAATATTATTAAGATGCATATAACCATGTTTCCCTCTCTCATAATAATTTTCAGTAGCATCATGAACAAACTCAACAATATAACTATCACATAAAGCATTCTTGTCATGAGCTACATGCATAAAATCATTACTCTCCACATAAGCATAATCATTACTATTAATTGTAGTGGGAGCAAATTCAATAAAATAACTATCATTATTCTCATCACCATAATCATCATATATAGGAGGCATATTGTAATCATAATTAATTTTCTCCTCAATAGTAGGTGGACTGAAAATATCATATTCATCATTGCAAGCATCATATATAGGAGGTAAAGTATCATCCAAGTAAATTTTCTCCTCCATGCTTGGGGGACTAAAAATATCACAACCAGCTTCCCCAAGCTTAAATTCTTCCATAGCTTTAGCAATAATGGTGTTCAAAGAGTTCATGCTAATAACATTGCTACAACTATTTTGCAAACAAAGTTCCATGGGTTTTTTAATTTTCTCTTCAAACACATCATGTCCTAACTCAAGATAAATACTATAAAGATCTCTAATTTTTTTGTTGTTTTCCATTAAGCCTAACTAGTGAAAATAAAAACAAGTACAGGACTAGACATGATAACAAAAGTAAACTAAATGCAAGTAACTAATTTTTTTTTGTGTTTTTGATATAGAGAGCAAGACAAAAATAAAGTAAAACTAGCAACTAATTTTTTTGTGTTTTGTTTAGGTGCAGCAAACAAAGTAGTAAATAAAATAAAGCAAGACAAAAACAAAGTAAAGAGATTGGGAAGTGGAGACTCCCCTTGCAGCGTGTCTTGATCTCCCGGCAACGGCGCCAAAACAAGCTTGATGCGCAGATGTACACGTCCTTGGGAACCCCAAGAGGAAGGTATGATGCGCACAGTGGCAAGTTTTCCTCAGAAAGAAACCAAGGTTGAATCGAACCAGAGGAGCCAAGAAGCACGTTGAAGGTTGATGGTGGCGAAATGTGATGCGGCGCAACAACAGGGATTCCGGCGCCAACGTGGAATCTGCACAACAAAACCAAAGTACTTTGCCCCAACGGAAAAAGTGAGGTTGTCAATCTCACCGGCTTGCGTAACAAAGGATTAAACGTATCGAGTGGAAGATGATTGTTTGCAAGAAAACAATAAAACACAATTGCAGTAGATTGTATGCTATGTAAAGAATAGGACCGGGTCCACAGTTCACTAGAGGTGTCTCTCCCATAAGATAAAAGCATGTTGGGTGAACAAATTACAGTCGGCAATTGACAAATAGAGAAGGGCATAACAATGCATATACATGATATGATAAATATAGTGAGATTTAATCCGGCATTACGACAAAGTACATAGACCGCCATCCAACCGCATCTATGCCTAAAAAGTCCACCTTCAGGTTATCATCCGAACCCCATTCAGTATTAAGTTGCAAAGCAACAGACAATTGCATTAAGTATGGTGCGTAATGTAATCGACAACTACATCCTTAGACATAGAATCAATGTTTTATCCCTAGTGGCAACAACACATCACAACCTTAGAACTTTCACTGTCCACAAAGGATTAACTTGTCAATGCCTACGGATTGTAGACTAGGGTTTTGCTAGAAGTAGAGGGCAAGTAGATCTCGAAGGTTTAGGCGGAAAGTACTCGACGATTATGAAAACTAAGGTTATATTGACAGAGATTCGATCCTTTTGTCCCTCGACCCCCTTTATATAGGAGGTGGAGCCGAGGTTTCGTTTTGTACAAGTTACAGAGTCCGGACGGTTTCTAACTCATCCCGCGATTACAAATAACACTTCCTATTACAACTCTAACTTTCCTTAATATATCTTGGACTCCCGAACCTTCTTATTCTTCGGATAGTGGGCCTCCAGTAAACCCCGGTACTATCTTCGGCAAGCCCATTTGGGATGCCTATGTCAGAGCCTCCGAGATTTTGCTTGAATCGTAGAGTCAGGGAAAATCTCTACTGTTTATTTTTATTTGAGAGCTTTTATCCATATTCCTTTACATAAAATTCTATATTGTACAGGGATAATGGTAGTTGGGGCTAGTTCATCTGACGGATCAGGTACTAGTTAACTGCTCTAGTGGCAATCCGCAAAAACCTACTTCAAGATCACGTCCCTGGACATGATCTCGGGATACTGGTGCAAACTTCGACAGGTGCCGCTTAAGGTCTTACCATTCGTCGAGTCCCGTCAAATTTATCGGGTACCTAACGCGTCCGTTAGATTTTTCTTCGTATCCGTTGATACGGATAAAAGTAGCAGAGCGCAGTCTTTGGCGATGCCACGCCCAACAGAACGGATCTGGGTCTTACCTTCGCAAATTCTGCGGCATTCAGAAATTGATCGCAACTTTGGCGTTCGAGAATATATTGTCGAGTGCTTTTCGCCTTTGGAATAGCACATTTTATCGAGTCATATTTGATGACTTATTTTGTCTTCCCGATGGGAGTATATGTAGAGTTATCTGTAACTCGAAATATACTCACTTTTGTCTCTTTATTTTGATAAAATTTACCGCACGCGAACAGCGTTCCCGATGGGAGTAGCCCCCGAGGCTACATCCAAGGACTTGTGCTTGGGTGTAGGCTCCACAGATTATATCCATTGCCACTGTATTTATAATATTTCTCGACACTTTTTATATTTATCGGGTGCGTGACCAGCGCTCCCGATGGGAGTAGTCCCCGAGACTGTGAACAAATGCTTGCATTCGGTCATAGGCTCTCACCATTTCTATCTTGTCATACTCGAAATTTTCTATTTTTCCAAAGTAGCCCCCGAGCATTTTGGGCAAAAACTTGTATTTGATCAAAGGCTCTCGACATAATCTTTGTGTTGTCGATAAACTTCTGAAACCTCATAGTCGAATTTTTCTTTTATCTTGACGACGTCATTGCTGATGATAGCCACGATCTCTATTTTGGAAACTGACCATTATTCCTTGTTTCGCTGCCTTGTGGGTCCCAATTCCTGATCTGTCGGACACGTCGTGCAAGTGGGGGACACATGTTTTCCCCTTTTTCTGGCGCACGTTCTGTAACCTCGTTAATGTTAAAATACCATTGTGCCCTTGTATCTACGTGGCGATCATCTGCTGCATTCTTTTTCATCCAACGGTTCCGTCGTTTCACCGCACCTGTATATAAGGTCTTCTTCTTCCTCGAACACTTCCGTTCACGCCGTCCCCCTGCTGTCCTCTGCAAAATTTCCTCCTGCGCTCCTCATCCCTCAAAGCTCTTCCCTTTGTAGCTGCACCCTCCGCCATTGTTGATGCCACCGCGTCGATTAACCAGACACAGCACACCTGACTCATCAATGGCTGCCGCGGATCTAGGAGCGGCGGAGTGAGAGGTCCAAGATCACGAACCAGGACCTCAATCTTGAAAAGCTGGGGATTACCAAGAAACCCAAAGCGGTTTGCTTCCCCAGTGAAGAGAGCTACCCAACCCCTCCAATGGGGTATCGGGTAAGTTTTGTTGATCATCTCATCCGCGGTCTTTCCGCCCCCATTCACCCTTTTCGGGGGTTACTTTATGTTTATGGTCTCCAACTTCACCACCTCACACCCAACTCTATCCTTCACATTTCTATCTTTATCACCCTCTGCCTTCCTTGGTGTCCACCTAACTGGGCATTATGGAAGCGCATTTTCTTTTGCCGTAATGGCTTCGCAATGTCGCCTATAATATAGGCGGCGTTGTTATTTCCGTCGCTCCTCTGTCAACTACTTCGACGTCAAACTCCCCGACTCCGTTCAAGGATGGCGCAAGAAGTGGTTGTACATCCGTGAAGAAAACGATGGCTGCGCCGAAGACAACATTCCTCCTTTGACGGTGCCGAGAAAATCCTTCGCGCCGTTCCCGGGACGCAGAAGCTACCGAGGAGGAAAGAACTTCGACAGAGGCCCCGATGACTCGCATCCATGAGTTGCAAAATACTCGTGGAAAAGAATTATCAGTATCCAAATTACAGATACTTCCTTAAGACTAGGGTACAGCTCTTCAGCTCGCAAAAACCCTTTCTGGAATTATGTCGGCGATGAAGACACGGATCGCCTGTCGACGAATCTGGAAGCCAAGGATTTGGATAAGCTTATTCGAAGGATTTCATCCCTCAAGAAGAAAGACTCCATCCCTTCCACTTATCGGGTAAAACCATACAGCGCCGCCCATGCACTTCCCAAGGTAAACATTGTCGCGTAATTTATCTATTGCCTTGCTTTTTGTGTTGTTATTCATTTCTGACATTCTCTTTTTATACAGGACCACCCAAATCTTGTTTCACTTCCTCCTCTTCCGAAGGTGGGGATGTCGAAGAAAGGGCTTATCTCCGATGATAACCTCGTGCCCCCTCCTTTTAAATGAACCGAATCTCGAAGATCCGCGATCCGACGAAAAGGAGGATGTCTCTGAAGCCACTGCGCCCACTCTCCTCCTCCCGCTGTTTCTCCAAGGAACAAGAGGAAAAGGGATGATGTCGAAGATTCCGCACCTCCAAAGTTGACGAAGCTGTTCCTTCGCACCAAGACAAGCTATGATCCATACCTCGAGTCTCTCATCAGTTCGTAAGTACCTTTTTCCTTGTTTACTTGTACTCGAAGATTCTTGTCTATCTTGCTTTTTATATTGTCGACGCTGCTCGTAGTGATGATGAAGAAGAAGTACCAACTGCTATTGTGGCTGCTCGAACGAGCGCACACATACATTAGTCGCCGGAGACGCCGCCGAAGGAGAAGAAACGTCCCCTCCTCGACAGAATGTTGGCGCTGCTACTCCTCCGGCAAGCTCCCTTGTCCCTTCACCAAAAAGGGCAAGGGTTGAAATAAATCCAGAGCTTACTCTTCAATCGAGTAGCTCTTCAAACCCTCTCTTGGATGATGTAAGTTGCTAACACTCTTGTCACTGTTTTATTTTCCTCTGTTTGCTTCTATGTGTTTTCATTTTCCCCATGCCAACATTTTCTTTCTTTGTCTTTCCTTGACAGCCTATGATCAAAGAGCTTCTTCGCATCGGTGCCCAATTCGTTGGGTACCGTGATTACGCCAGCAAGATCGAAGGTAATGCCTGACTATTCTTTGCTTCCTTTCTTCATGACTTGTCGACGTTTATAGCTAATCTTGTCTTCCTTTTTCTTTTTTTTTTTAGAGAAACTGGCAGAAGCCAACGAACGTGCTAACACGCTTGCTCTAAAGTTAGAGCAATGTGAAGAGGCTCGTAAGAAGGCCGAGTCAGATGCGGTTGAAGCTAGGCAAGAAGCTGACAAGGCTAAGGCCGATGCCGTTGGTGTCGAAGATCTTCGGAACGTCTGCATGACGCCGAGACTTCACTAAGCGATCACATAACTGCGCAATCTGCGCGAGCGGCGATCACAAACGCATAAAGACGCAAAGTCGTCGCTTTGTTGGTAAGCGTTTGCACCATTGCATACCCTTTGGATTTTCCTTTTTTGCACTTGTTTGTTGACAAAAATTTCTATTTTTATTTTGTCAGATAGGACCTCACAAGAATTTGAACTTGAAGATCCCGACAACGATGTTCTTCTTGACGCCGTTTCATTCCTTGAGTTTCACGGGACGGAAGCGCGTGAAGGCATGGATGAAGCCAGGGCGGGGTTGTCAAAGCTTTTCCCCTACTTCTTCCCGAAGAAAGAGGAGCCTCCAACTTTCCTTGGTCTTGCCAAGTGTTTTAATCCTCCCGAAGATCTTGGGCTGAGGATGCGTCATGAGAACATGAAGGTTGCCGTGGAAAGCACTGTTGCCTTAGTTGCTGACAGTCAACAAACTATTGACTGGGCCAAAGTTGGCGACACGGAGCAAATAGAGCAAGCAAAATGGCGATCCTTGATCAAGGCTGCAAAACTTAACACGAAGAAGATCCTGGCCTATCTCGGGATCAAGCCATCGTCGACTCCTAGTTCTTCAAGGCCGGAGGTCTAGTTTTTGCTTTCTTTATTTCCTTTGCTATTGTCGCCATTCTAGTCTTGGCGACAAGTTCCCTGCCAATCCCTTAGGAGAACTTCTTTTGTAATAGCCATGTAAATTTTCTACAATCAATGAAATTCCTTTGGTGCTATCTTTGATTCGGGGATTTTCTTTTCCAGTTGATATTTGATAATTATTCAACGAATCCTTCTTCTCCCGATGCTGCTCCCGCGTCTTCCTTGTCGAAGAAAATAAGAAACGACGACAATTACCTTGAAGGGTCTTCCAGCACACCTTTGTCGGAAGATTTACAAGAACTTCGACAACAACTTCAGTCCGTGAAGAAACAATCGCTTATGCTTATGGAGCAATCTCGAGAATCTTCTCAAAGGGAGAAAATTGTACTTCAACAAGCTCGGGATGCCATAGCTGAAAAGGACGCCGCTGTTGCTGACGCCGCAGCTACATCTCGAGAAAATTCTATGCTCCAAATTGCTAACGATGCTAGCTTGGATATGGCGGGTGAGTTTCATTGTTTTATCTTGCTTCTTCTTTTCCTTGTTGCTTGCCTTTTATTGCCCACTGAATTGTTTTAAGAAACAATAGGTGCTTTATTGGATACTGCAACCGAAGATGAACGTGTCGAGGCTCGTTTCTGTTCTTTGTTTGCGCGTGAACATGGGTCGACTTTTTGGGGCACACCTGAACGGAGTCGCCAAATCGTGAGATTTGATTTTCGAGCTATCTTGCAGTTCTTATATATCTTGTTGTCTCTTTGTTTTAGGTAATGTTTCCTCGCAATAAGATGCCGGAGACCCTTCCTGGACAAATTTCGAGATGCTCCTCGCATCCACGGCTTTGTACGAGCCCAACTAGCGGTTTGCGATGATCATGATAAAGATTTGCTACCCGAAGTTAGACGTGGGGCAAGTTGTCCCAAAGTGCTTGGAGAAGATGTCGAAGAAGAAAAGAAACTTCGCAAATATGATGACATTGTTACTCCTGTTGCCGAAGATATGATGGATGAACTTCTCCGGATGGATTCCGAATTCTTCGTGAAGGGTAGCTACGCTGAGCATAGTACTCGCGCTGTAAATAATGAGCGCTTGACCATAGACAATTTATTGGGAAATCCTTGAAGACGAACTTATTCCAAAATTTGTATCCTGTGTATACGAACTATATTGTGAAGTCATTATATTTTATTTTTGTCGCCAAGCCCCCGGGCGTTTTGATTGCAATATTTTCTGTTTATTATAATGCGAGGTTGTCCCAAGGCAAGATAATATACATTGTGTACTATTTTTTGCGGGTGCAAGCCCCCGAGCTTTTTGTTGATCACTATTTTGTCGATATCTCTTTTTGCTTTGGCGAGGTATTTTTCTACCAAGGCAGGATGCTTCTTTTGCGTCATCGACGTATGTATATATATATTGTATCTTTTAGGGGGAATCCCCCTGTCGAGAAAAAGATATATAATTCCACTATCTTTATTATATTGCAGCACCGCGAGCCCGCCTCATTAAAAACCTTTCCCGGCCCACTCGGTGCCCTAAAAAAGGAAAAGAGTGCGTCTTGAAAACTCGCGGGCGTTTCATACATTGTATGTTTACAGAGGAAGCTATATTTTGCTATCTAGGCGTAGAAACGCCCTGTGCCACGTTCCAGGATTTGGCTCGGCAATCCCGTCTTCTTGTCTTTGATTCTGTATGCTCCTCCTTCGATTACCTTCTGGACGATGTAGGGTCTGCCATGGTGATTCGAGTTTTTCGTGACTTTTTTGATTGAGTCGCAAAACTAGATCACCGACTTGAAAGATCTTGGTCGCAATCGTCGAACGTGTAATTCTTCAGCCTGATATTTAGCGACTCGCGACGTAACTTCGTCTCGAGCTTCGTCAAGTGCGCGACGTCATCCTCCAGGCTTCTCTCGAAATTTCTTCATTATATTCCGCAACTCTTGGGGAATCATGCTCGATTTCTATCGGCAGGCCGCTTGCTCCATGGACCAGGAAAAACGGCGTTTCCCGTGTCGTATTTGGTGTTGTTCGAATACTCCACAATACACTTGGTAGTTCCTCCGGCCAAGTATGTCGAGCTTTTTCCATGGTCCTAGCACGTTCTGATGCCATTGCAGATAATGCCATTGGCTTTCTCGACTTGTCCGTTGGTCTGTGGATGTGCGACAGACGCAAATCAGCTTGATGCCTACTTCTGCGCGATGCTTTAAACTCCTTGGACGTAAAGTTGCTCGTTGTCCGTGACGATGCTGTGAGGGACTCCAAATCGAAGACGATGCTTTTCACAAACTTAATCGCCGACGCGCCGTCCGGTGAGTTTATCGGCTTTGCTTCTATCCACTTTGTAAATTTGTCGACAACAACAAGCATATACTCGTAACCTCCTGGCTAAGCTTTGTGTAGTTTTCCCACCATGTCGAGGCCCCATTGAGCAAAAGGCCAAGATAATGGGATTGGCATAAGTTCTGCTGCAGAGAGTGAGGTGGCGGCAAATCTTTGGCACGCGTCGCAAGTTCTCACTATTTCCTTTGCGTCCTCAATTGCCGTTAGCCAATAGAATCCGCTCTAAAAACCTTAGCCGCGATAGCTCGGCTGCTCGCGTGGTGCCCGCATATTCCTTCGTGCACATCTTTCAGATGATTCTTCCTTCTTCGGGTGTAACACATCGTTGTAGCACACCCGAAATACTTGTACAGCTCCCCCTTTATCATAGTGAAAGCTTTTGATCTCGATTATTCGCCTTGCTTCGACTGGGTCGTCGGGTATCGTTTTCCTTAGGATATATGATATGTAAGCCTGCATCCATGGGACTTGCACCATCATGACTAACTCTTGCTCTTCTTCTTCCTCTGCGTGTCTTTGGTGATACTCGAGGTTTTCTCTTTCTTCTCTTCTTTTCTTTCTGGTTTTGTTGATCTTTCGCTTATCTCTTCCCAAAACACGCCTGGAGGGATCGCGAGACATTGGGACCCGATGTTTGCAAGAACATCGGCTTCATCGTTGCATCCGCTGATGTGGTTTACCTCACAACCATCGAATAACTTTTCCAGCTCATTGTACACCTTGTATGCTATCATACTTTCGTTGACCGCATCGCATTGGTTCATGACTTGTGCTACCAATTGTGAGTCGCCGAAAATTTTCAGTCGGTTGCACCGCAAGCTTTCGCCATCTTCATTCCATGAGAGCTTCATATTCTGCTTCGTTGTTGGACGCGTTTGGGAAAGTCATCCGCAAAACGTATTTCAACTTGTCGCCTTCAGGTGATACCAATATCACGCCCGCTCCGGCACCTTCTAGTCTTTTGGACCCGTCGAAGTTCATGGTCCAAGTTCTCGATAAATCAGGGGTCCCGTGTTTTGGAGCTCCATCCACTCTGCAATGAAATCTGGTAAGACTTGTGATTTTATTGCTTTTCTTTTTCATACGTGATGTCCCGAGGAGAAAGTTCTATTCAAAGGGAGACACGACCCGTAGTCAGGTTGTTTAATATATTTGATAAGGGCGCCTTGTTGACCACTATTATCGGTGCGGAAAAATAGGTCGCAATTTTCTTGCCGTCGTGAATACTCCATATGCGCGATATTGCGGGTACCGCTGTTTTGACGGCGACAACTTTACCGATGAAATATACGGCCTTTGAACTCCATGAAGCTTGCCTTCTTCTTCTCTCTCGACCACTAGGGCCGTGTGACCACCCGAGGTGTAGCGCAATATATAAGAGGAGAGGTTTTTTTCTTTTGGCGCCACCAAGACGGTGGTGTCGAAATTGCTCGCTTGAGGTTCTCGAAGGCTCTATCCGCTTCGTTCCATTGAAATTTTCCCCCCTTTTGATCAATGCATAGAACGGCAGCGCCTTTTCTAGCGGCGACGAATCCTAAAGTCGACTCGCCCGTTAATCGTTGTATTTCTTTCAGCTTTGTTGGCTTTCTCATAGTGACGATGGCTGTATTTTTCGGATTAGCTTCAATCCCCTTGCTGATACTAAGAACCCGAGAAGTTCTCCCAGGAACTCCAAAGAGCACTTTGTCGGGTTCAGCTTGAGGCAGAATTTGTCGAGGTTGTCGAAGGTTTCCTTCAAATCTTCGATCAGAGTCGACCCTTTCTTTGATGTTATTACGACATCGTCGATGTAGACTTGTACATTTTTTCCAATCTGTGTTGCTAAGCACTTCGCATCATCCGCGATTTTTCAGACCAAAGGGCATTGTTTTGTAGCAAAACACGCCATAAGGTGTGATAAACGCTGTCTTGGCTTCATCCTCTTCTTTTAATCTTATCTGGTTATAACCAGAATATGCTTCCAGGAAGGAAAGACGTTCGCATCCCGCCGTGGAGTCGATGATTTGATCGATCCTTGGGAGGGAAAGTGATCCTTGGGACAATGTTTATTGAGACACGTGAAGTCGACGCACATGCGAAGGACTATTGTGTGTTTTTTCGGCACCATCACCGGGTTAGCTACCCATGTGGCTTATGTAGATATTTCTCCGATGAAACCAGCGTCTTTGAGTCGATCTATTTCGATAACATGGCTTTGCACTAGGTTCAAAACGCCGCAAAGGCTGCTTGACTGGTCGTGCGAGAGGATCCAAATTGAGGTGGTGCTCGGCGAGTTCCCTGGTACTCCTGGCATGTCAGCTGGACACCATGCGAAGATTTTCCGTGCTCACGGAGGAACTCGACGAGCGCGTCTTATGCGACATCCATGTTTGCGGCAATGGACGTCGTTTTCTTAGGATCTGTCGGGTGGATCTGTACCTCTTTTGAATCCTTGTTTGTGTTGAAAGTCTCCTTAGAAGATCTCCCTACCTGCAGATATCATAATCGGTGAACCGTGGCGCCGCATATTCTCGCTTTGCCGGTTTCTCGACAATGATGAAAATCCTTGTCGCATTTATCGATAACGCGAAACTTCCTTTGATTGTGATAGGTCCCTTAGGCCCGGCAACCTCCACAACAGATATGTATAATGCGGCCTTATGAACTCGCATACGCTGGTCGTCCCAACAAAGCGTGATATTGCGACGGGAAATCCACAACTTCGAACTCCGATTCTCTATTCTGTAGTTTTCTCGGGTTCCAAACCGAACGTCGAGGTTGATTTTGCCCAATGGGTAACTTGGCCTTCTGTGTAATCCCGTGGAAACGTGTATCGGTTGGTTTCAAGTTCGCTAGGGATATGTTCATCTTCCTCAATGTATCGCATACATGAGGTTTAAGCGCCGCCGCCATCTATGAAGACTCTCGACACATCAAAACCAGCGATTACTGCGGGTAAGATGAGTGCTGATTGTCCCGTCGAGGAACTTGTCTGGGATGATCTGCAATTGTGAAGCCGATGTCTTGCCTCGACCAATTTAGGTACTAATCGTTGGTGGAGGCATCTTCTCCGCCATGAACACTTGTCGCGAGATTACCTTCTGCGCCCTGTTTGATGGCATGGCTCAATCATCGAGACCGCACCATTAGAGTTGGGGTCAACATATGGAGGTGGATGTGGTGCGCCGCAATTCTAAGCCGATGCCGATTTTCGTCCGTATTGAGGAGGTGGAAGGTGAATCTCGCCCTTGGCTCCCGAGGGTTTCTGTTATTTGCTTGGGCATTTGCAATTCGCGGCTCGCAACATTGCCTCGGAAATTTCTACATCTTTTCGGAGATGTCCCGACCGCCTCTTTCCATTGTTGTCGAGGTAAAAGTGCATTTGACACTGACCGTTCATCATCTCCTCGGGAGACACATAAGGTCTTTGAATCCTTGGTCCACTATTTTGCCTGTTGCCACGAAAATCACCTCTATTGTCGCCTTGTTGCTCATTACTCCTTTGATAGTCATCTCGACTATTTCCTCCAGGATTTCCTCGAAGCCAGCCGATATATGGCCGGGAGCATCGTTGTTGTAGAACTGGCGAGAAAATCGTCTTCTATTTTGATAATTTCGACCACGATCTTCCTCTGGCGACCTGTGTCGCTTGTTGTATATTGCGTCTTCACCATCTGCCCATTTATTGGCTATCTCCATGAGTGCTGATATGGTCTTGGGGTTGGTTCTCCCTAAGTCCTCGACGAAATCTCCTCGCCGAATTCCCGCCACAAACGCATCTATTGCCCTCTCGTCGATATATCTTCCCGAGTTCTTTATGATGTTCCATCGTTGTATGTATTTCCTCATCGACTCATGGTTCTCGTCGACACGCTCTCAACTCTTCCAATGACGCAGGTTTTTTTGTGGACCGGAAGTTCTTCACGAAGACGTCCTCGAAATTTTCCCACTGTCGATGGAACTTGGGGGAGTTTCTTTATCCAAGATCTCGCGGCACCGCTCAGGTGAACTTGAATACTTTGCATAGTTGTGTTGCCTGGTTCCTCCTACCAGCTTCACCATCTCGAGATAATCCACGAGCCAATCCTCGTGATCTTGCAATCCAATTTCTTGAAATTTTCGGGTAGCTTGAACCCTTTTGGGACTCGAGTCTTTCGAACTCTTCTCGTGAAACACGGAGCCCACACATATCTTCGTCGGCAACCTCTGGTGAGTGCCGACTCTTCTTTCTTGTGCTCGTCCACCCTTACTTGGACTGCTGTGTCTCTCGCTCCACTTGTCCTTGGGGGATCTTGAACTGCTGTGTTGGGTCGTGGACTATTTTGCGGGATTTTCTTCGGGAGGCGTTGTTGCAAACACTGCCCCATTACTCCTACTCCAGCCATCGCCATATTGAACAATGGTTCTCTCGGGTCCCAGGGAGGTGGTCTAGACGCAAGGATATACGCTTGTGTTGCCATGTAACCTGCCTCTGGCGTTTTTGGGATGATATTTCCCTTTCATCGATCGACATAAAAGACATGTCGAGATTTTGGATTATACTTCCTCTTCTTCTTCGGGTATGTTTACTTAGAGCATTGCTCTCCTCCGCTCGTGACTATCTCCCGTAGTTCCCGAAAGGCGACTTAACTCGCTCGCGGCCGCTGATGCGAAGCCGCTTCTTTCTCCTATTCAAGATGCCGATGTTCCAATTCTTCGCTTACTCGAGCAAGTCTATATTGATATGCTTGAAGTTCTTGTACGTAGCAGTGGGGTGGTCATAGGTTCTGAACCATCCATGGCTTTCGCAGCCCTATCCCACGCTTGCGGGAGCCGTATTCTTGCGCGAGTTGAGGATCCGGCATATTTAGTGCCTAAGCCATGTCTGAGATCGGGGATCGACGTATGGATTTCCCAATTCGTCGAAAGCCTCGACGTTTCGGTTCGATGTACCTGCCCCTTCTATCACATAGATCTGATGATATTTTGCGCATTGATTTTTATCGGATTGGTGACACCATCATATAGAGTGGTGAAGACCTTTCCGATGGCAGCAGACTTGTCGATGAAGTTGAAGTGTCCGTGTCGGAGTCGCTGCTATAAAGGAGTCCCAGAGACGACTCGATGTGTTGCTGAAGATCTTGGCGAGCTTTCCGCTTGCCTTGTTGTCGACGAAGCGTGGCGACGAAAACTCTTCGTCACTCGACGAAAAGTTAGAATCGATCGCTGAAAATTCCGACGAGATCGGAACTTCGAGACGGTAGGATCCTTCCTTGTTGACGCCAAATCGGAATTCTCCGAACGTCATGATGATGGGCTCCTCCGGATAGGCACATGCATCCATACGGGAGGGCGGGTGAGGAATAAAATTGAATAGATCAGTTTTTCCTTGTTACCTCGATCCATCGCTTGCTTGCTGTTGACGATGTCGAAGATCTCGAACGTGCCATCGAGATCAGCTCCTTGCAACCTCTAATTCCCACAGACGGCGCCAATTGACAAAGGATTAACTTGTCAATGCCTACAGATTGTAGACTAGGGTTTTGCTAGAAGTAGAGGGCAAATAGATCTCGAAGGTTTAGGCGGAAAGTACTCGACGATTATGAAAACTAAGGTTATATTGACAAAGATTCGATCCTTTCTTTGTCCCTCGACCCCCTTATATAGGAGGTGGAGCTGAGGGTTTCGTTTTGTACAACAGAGTCCGGACGGTTTCTAACTCGTCCCGCCAGATTACAAATAACACTTCCTATTACAACTCTAACTTTCCTTAATATATCTTGGACTCCCGAACCTTCTTATTCTTCGGATAGTGGGCCTCAGTAAACCGGGTACTATCTTCGGCAAGCCCATTTGGGATGCCTATGTCACTGTCCCAGGTGTCAATGAAGGCATGAACCCACTATCGAGCATAAATACTCCCTCTTGAGTTAAGAGCAAAAACTTGGCCAGAGCCTCTACTAATAACGGAGAGCATGCAAGATCATAAACAACACATAAACAATAGATTGATAATCACCATAACATAGTATTCTCTATCCATCGGATCCCGACAAACACAACATATAGTATTACGATAGATGATCTTGATCATGTTAGGCAGCTCACAAGATCCAACAATGAAGCACAACAAGGAGAAGACGACCATCTAGCTACCGCTATGGACCCATGGTCCAGGGGTGAACTACTCACTCATCACTCCGAGGCGCTCATGGCGATGAAGAGTCCTCCTGGAGATGAATCCCTCTCCGCAGGGGCCGGAGGCGATCTCCGAATCCCCGAGATGGGATCGCGGCGGCGGCGTCTCGGAAGGTTTTCCGTATCGTGGCTCTCGACCGGGTTTTCGCCGAGGCTTTAAGTAGGCGAAGGGCAACGTGGGGCCACACGAGGGCCCCACACCCCAGGTCGGCGCGGCCTGGCCTGGGCCGCGCCACCCTATGGTGACGGCGCCTCGTGGCCCCACTTCCTTCCCTCTCGGTCTTCTCGAAGCTTCGTGCAAAAATAGGACCCCGGGCGAAGATTTCGTCCAATTCGAGAATATTTCCTTACTAGGATTTCTGAAACCAAAAACAGCAGAAAACAGGGCTCTTCGGCATCTTGTTAATAGGTTAGTTCCGTAAAATGCATAAATATGACATATAATGTGCATAAAACATGTAGGTATCATCAATAAAGTAGCATGGAACATAAGAAATTATCGATACGTCGGAGACGTATCATAAAGCATATGAGATGAATGGAGTGATCCGAACAAAAGATTGCTAACAAAGATAATGACTAAACAAATGAATCATATAGCAAAACTTTTCATGAATAGTACTTTCAAACAAGTATCAATAAGACTTGCATAAGAGCTAACTCATAAGCAATAAATTCATAGTAGAATGCATTGAAGCAACACAAAGGATGATTAAGTTTCAGCAATTGCTTTCAACTTGTAACATGTATATCTCATGGATATTTGTCAACATAGAGTAATATAACAGGTGCAATAAGTAAACATGTAAGAATCAATGCACACAGTTAACACAAGTGTTTGCTTCTAAGATAGAAAGAAGTGGGTAAACTGACTCAACAATAAAGTAAAAGATTGGCCCTTCGCAGAGGGAAACATTGATTACTATTTTTGTGCTAGAGCTTTTGTTTTGAAAGCATAGAAACAATTTTGTCAACGGTAGTAATAATTCATATGTGCTATGCATAATACTTCCTACAAGTTGCATATGCCTCATGCATAGAGTACCAATAGTGCTCGCACCTGTTCCTACTATCTCGGAAAACACGGATACTCATCGCATAACATATGCTTCAACCAAGTGTCACAAAGGGGTACCTCTATGCCGCCTGTACAAGTGTCTAAGGAGAAAGCACGCATTGGATTTCTCGCTTTGATTATTCTCAACTTAGACATCCATACCGGGACAACATAGATAACAGATAGTGGACTCTCTTTTAATGCTTAAGCATTCAACAATAGTTAATACTCTCATAAGAGATTGAGGTTGTATGTCCAAACTGAAACTTCCACCATGATACATGGCTTTAGTTAGCGGCCCAATGTTCTTCTCTAACATATGCATACTCAAACCATTTGATCGTGAAGTCCACTACTTCAGACAAGACGAACATGCATAGCATCTCACATGATATCCAACAAAGATAAAGTTGATGGCGTCCCGGAAAACATGGTTACCGCTCAACAAGCAACTTATAAGAATTAAGACACATAACTACATATTCATCACCACAATAGTTTTTAAGCTATTTGTCCCATGAGCTATATATTGCAGAGGTAAAGGAATGAAATTTAAAGGTAGCACTCAAGTAATTTACTTTGGAATGGCAGAAAAATACCACATAATAGGTAGATATGGTGGACACAAATGGCATGGAGTTTGGCTCAAGTGTTTGGATGCACGAGAAGCATTTCCTCTCAGTACAAGGTTTGGGCTAGCAAGGTTGTTTGAAGCAAGCACAAGTATGAACAGGTACAACAAAACTCACACAAGAACATATTGCAAGCATTATAAGGCTCTACACTGTCTTCCTTGTTGTTCAAACACTTTACCCGAAAATATCTAGACTTAGAGAGATCAATCATGCAAACCAAATTAAACAAGCTCTACAGTAGTTCTTCATTAATAGATTAAACTACATGATTCAAGAGCTTAAACATGATCTATGAGAGCTCAAACAATTGCCAAATTGTCAAACCATATGCATCATTTTCCAATTCCAACCAAATAGCAATTTAACGAAGCAAATAAGCTTTCGCCATGAACATTAAAGCATAATTAAGAACACAAGTGTTCCATATGAAAAAGCGGAGCGTAATATCTCCAATATAAGAATGGCGAGATCCAACTTTATTCAAAACAAAATAAAAACAAACCGACGCTCCAAGTAAAGAACATAAGAATGTGACGGAATAAAAATATAGTTTCACTAGAAGTGACCTGATAATGTTGTCGATGAAGAAGGAAATGCCTTGGGCATCCCCAAGCTTAGATGCTTGAGTCTTCTTAAAATATGCAGGGATGAACCACCGGGCATCCCCAAGATTAGACCTTTCACTCTTCTTGATCATAGTATATCATCCTCTTCTCTTGACCCTTGAAAACTTCCTTCACACAAACTTCAAGCAAACTCATGAGAGGGTTAGTGCATAACCACAAATTCACATATTCAGAGGTGACACAATCATTCTTAACACTTCTGGACATTGCACATAGCTTCTGAAAGTTAATGGAACAAAGAAACTCATTCAACATAGCAAAAGCGGCAATGCGAAATAAAAGACAGAATCTGTCAAAAACAGAACAGTCTGTAAAGATGCATCTGGACTGGGCACTTAACTTGCTCAAATGGAAAAACTCAAAACTAATGAAAGTTGCGTACATATCTGAGGATCACGCTCGTAAATTTGCAGATTTTTTCGAATTTTTACAGAGACTTGTGCCAGAATTCGTGACAGACAGCAATGCTGTTTCTGCGCAGCGATCCCAAATATAACATCAACTTGAACATAGAAATTTTACTTGGCACAAAAACATGATAAGGAGAGGTTGCTACAGTAGTAAACAACTTCCAAGACTCAACAATACAGTAACAAAATAAAACATGGGTTATCTCCCAAGAAGTGCTTTTCTTTAACGCCTTTCAGCTAGGCGCAGAAAGTGCAAATCAAGTATTTTCAAGAGATGAAGCAAAAGAGAGCATCAAGAAGCAAATTCAAAACACATTTAAGCCTAACCCATTTCCTATGAAAGGGAATCTTGTAAATAAACAAGTCATATAAGCATAATGCAATAAGCATAGAAAGGCAACACAAGCGCAACTTCAAGATTCTCAACATAAAGAGGGGAAACTTAATATTATTAAGATGCATATAACCATGTTTCCCTCTCTCAATAACTTTCAGTAACATCATGAACAAACTCAACAATATAACTATCACATAAAGCATTCTTGTCATGAGCTACATGCATAAAATCATTACTCTCCACATAAGCATAGTCATTACTATTAATTGTAGTGGGAGCAAATTCAATAAGATAGCTATCATTATTATTCTCATCACCATAATCATCATATATAGGAGGCATATTGTAATCATAATTAATTTTCTCCTCAATAGTAGGTGGGCTGAAAATATCATATTCATCATTGTAAACATTATATATAGGAGGTAAAGTATCATCAATGTAAATTTTCTCCTCCATGCTTGGGGACTAAAAATATCATGCTCCTCAAAACCAGTGATGCGCGTAGATGTACACGTCCGTTGGGAACCCCAAGAGGAAGGTATGATGCGCACAGTGGCAAGTTTTCCCTCAGAAAGAAACCGAGGTTTAATCGAACCAGGAGGAGCCAAGAAGCACGTTGAAGGTTGATGGTGGCGAAATGTGATGCGGCGCAACACCAGGGATTCCGCCAACGTGAACCTGCACAACACAACAAAGTACTTTGCCCCAACGAAACAGTGAGGTTGTCAATCTCACCGGCTTGCTGTAACAAAGGATTAACCGTATTGTGTGGAAGATGATTGTTTGCGAAGAAAACAAGTAAAGAACAATTGGAGATTGTATGCGATGTAAAGAATAGGACCGGGGTCCACAGTTCCACTAGAGGTGTCTCTCCCATAAGATAAAAGCATGTTGGGTGAACAAATTACAGATGGGCAATTGACAAATAGAGAGGGCATAACAATGCACATACATGATATGATAAATATAGTGAGATTTAATCACATACGACAAAGTACATAGACCGCCATCCAACATGCATCTATGCCTAAAAGTCCACCTTCAGGTTATCATCCGAACCCCTTCCAGTATTAAGTTGAAAGCACGACAATTGCATTAAGTATGGTGCGTAATGTAATCAACAACTACATCCTTAGACATAGCATCAATGTTTTATCCCTAGTGGCAACAAAATATCCACAACCTTAGAACTTTCTGTCACTGTCCCAGATTTAATGGAGGCATGAACCCATTATCGAGCATAAATACTCCCTCTTGGAGCTAAGAGCAAAAACTTGGCCAGAGCCTCTACTAATAACGGAGAGCATGCAAGATCATAAACAACACATAGGTAATAGATTGATAATCACCATAACATAGTATTCTCTCCATCGGATCCCGACAAACACAACATATAGTATTACGTATAGATGATCTTGATCATGTTAGGCAGCTCACAAGATCCAACAATGAAGCACAATTAGGAGAGAAGACGACCATCTAGCTACCGCTATGGACCCATAGTCCAGGGGTGAACTACTCACTCATCACTCCGAGGCGATCATGGCGATGAAGAGTCCTCCGGGAGATGATTCCCCTCTCCGGCAGGTGCCGAGGCGATCTCTGAATCCCCGAGATGGGATTGGCGGCGGCCTCTCGGTGTTTTCCGTATCGTGGCTCTCGGTACAAAGGGTTTCGCGACGGAGGCTTTAAGTAGGCGAAAGGGTAGGTCAAGGCCACGGGGGCCCACACCACGGCCGGCGCGGCCAGGGCCGGGCCGCGCCGCCCGGTGTCCGGCGCCTCGTGGCCCCACTTCGTCTCCTTCGGACTTCTGGAAGCTTTGCAAAATAGGACTCGGGCGTTGATTTCGTCCAATTCCGAGAATATTTCCTTACTATTTTCTCAAACCAAAAAAACAACAGCAGAAAACAGCAACTGGTTCTTCGGCATCTTGTTAATAGGTTAGTGCTGAAAATGCGTAAATACGACATATAATGTGTATAAACATGTAGATATCATCAATAATGTAGCATGGAACATAAGAAATTATCGATACGTCGAGACGTATCAGCATCCCCAAGCTTGTTCCTCGTCCCGAGAGGTAAACGATAACAAGGATAATTTCTGGAGTGACATGCCATCATAACCTTGATCATACTATTGTAAACATATGTAATGAATGCAGCGATCAAAACAATGGTAATGACATGAGTAAACAAATGAATCATAAAGCAAAGACTTTTCATGAATAGTACTTCAAGACAAGCATCAATAAGTCTTGCATAAGAGTTAACTCATAAAGCAATAAATCAAAGTAAAGGTATTGAAGCAACACAAAGGAAGATTAAGTTTCAGCGGTTGCTTTCAACTTATAACATGTATATCTCATGGATAGTGTCAATGTAAAGTAATATAACAAGTGCAATATGCAAGTATGTAGGAATCAATGCACATTCACACAAGTGTTTGCTTCTTAAGGTGGAGAGAGATAGGTAAACCGACTCAACAATAAAAGTAAAAGAAAGGTCCTTCAAAGAGGAAAGCATCGATTGCTATATTTGTGCTAGAGCTTTTATTTTGAAAACATGAAACAATTTTGTCAATGGTAGTAATAAAGCATATGAGTTATGTAAATTATATCTTACAAGTTGCAAGCCTCATGCATAGTATACTAATAGTGCCCGCACCTTGTCCTAATCAGCTTGGACTACCGGATCATCGCAATACACATGTTTTAACCAAGTGTCACAAAGGGGTACCTCCATGCCGCCTGTACAAAGGTCTAAGGAGAAAGCTCGCATTTTGATTTCTCGCTTTTGATTATTCTCAACTTAGACATCCATACCGGGACAACATGGACAACAGATAATGGACTCCTCTTTAATGCATAAGCATGTAGCAACAAGTAATATTCTCATATGAGATTGAGGATATATGTCCAAAATGAAACTTCCACCATGATTCATGGCTTTAGTTAGCGGCCCAATGTTCTTTTCTAACAATATGCATGCTCTAACCATTAAGTGGTAGATCTCCCTTACTTCAGACAAGACGGACATGCATAGCAACTCACATGATATTCAACAAAGAATAGTTGATGGCGTCCCCAGAAGCATGGTTATCGCACAACAAGCAACTTAATAAGAGATAAAGTGCATAAGTACATATTCAATACCACAATAGTTTTTAAGGCTATTTTGTCCCATGAGCTATATATTGCAAAGGTGAATGATGGAAATTTAAAGGTAGCACTCAAGCAATTTACTTTGGAATGGCGGAGAAATACCATGTAGTAGGTAGGTATGGTGGACACAAATGGCATAGTGGTTGGCTCAAGGATTTTGGATGCATGAGAAGTATTCCCTCTCGATACAAGGTTTAGGCTAGCAACGTTATTTGAAGCAAACTCAAGGATGAACCGGTGCAGCAAAACTCACATAAAAGACATATTGTAAACATTATAAGACTCTACACCGTCTTCCTTGTTGTTCAAAACTCAATACTAGAAATTATCTAGACCTTAGAGAGACCAAATATGCAAAACCAAATTTTAGCAAGCTCTATGTATTTCTTCATTAATGGGTGCAAAGTATATGATGCAAGAGCTTAAACATGAGCACAACAATTGCCAAGTATCACATTATCCAAGACATTTTAGAATTACTACATGTAGCATTTCCCGATTCCAACCATATAACAATTTAACGAAGAAATTTCAACCTTCGCCTTGAACATTATGAGTAAAGCCTAAGGACATATTTGTCCGGCCATATGCAACAGCGGAGCGTGTCTCTCTCCCATACAGTGAATGCTAGATCCATTTTATTCAAACAAAAACAAAAACAAAACAAACCGACGCTCCAAGCAAAGTACATAAGATGTGATCGAATAAAAATATAGTTCCAGGGAGGAACCCGATGATGTTGTCGATGAAGAAGGATGGCATCCCCAAGCTTAGACGCTTGAGTCTTCTTAAAATATGCAGGGATGAACCACGGGGCATCCCAAGCTTAGAGCTTTCACTCCTCTTGATCATAGTATATCATACTCCTCTCTTGACCCTTGAAAACTTCCTTCACACGAAACTTCAAGCAAACTCATTAGAGGGTTAGTGCACAGTTAAAAATTCACATATTCAGAGGTGATACAATCATTCTTAACACTTCTGGACATTGCACATAGCTTCTGAAAGTTAATGGAACAAAGAAACTCATTCAACATAGCAAAAGCGGCAATGCGAAATAAAAGACAGAATCTGTCAAAAACAGAACAGTCCATAAAGATACATCTGGACTGGCACTTAACTTGCTCAAATGGAAAAACTCAAAACTAATGAAAGTTGCGTACATATCGGAGGATCACGCTCGTAAATTTGCGATTTTTCGATTTTTTACAGAGACTTGTGCCAGAATTCGTGACAGACAGCAATGCTGTTTCTTGCGATCCCAAATATAACATCAACTTTAACATAAAAACTTTACTTGGCACAAAAACATGATAAGGAGAGGTTGCTACAGTAGTAAACAACTTCTAAGACTCAAATATAAAACAAATTACCGTAGTAAAAACATGGGTTGTCTCCCATAAGCGCTTTTTCGCCTTTCAGCTAGGCGCAGAAAGTGTAAATCAAGTAACACCAAGAGTAGAAGCATCAACATCATAGCTTGTTCTAATAATAGAATCAAAAGGCAACTTCATTCTCTTTCTAGGGATTTATCAAGTTCATCAGTTTTATCCAATAACATTTCCAATTTAGTTTCAATACTTGGAAAATTTTTCTCTATGGTTTCCAATTTTTTCATAACATCCTCAAGAGAGATTTCAATTTTAACTTCATTAACAGGTGGTATTCCAACTAGACTCTCAATGATACAACTAGCTTCTAAAGCGGGAGTACCTAGGAAATTACCTCCCGAAAGAGTATCAAGAACATACCTATTCCAACTAGATAAGCCAACATAAAAGTTCCTAAGAAGGATAGTGGTGGAGTGTTACTTAATGCACCTATGATGAGCATTACTAATTCTGTACCAAACATCTTTAAAACTTTCTCCCCTTGTTGCTTAAAAGAACGAACTTCAACTTCAGGATTACTCATGATAACAGTAGTAAAAGTAACTAAGTAAATAAAGACAAGTAACTAATTTTTTTGTGTTTTTGATATAGAGAGCAAGACAGTAAATAAAGTAAAACTAGCAACTAATTTTTTTGTGTTTTGTTTAGGTGCAGCAAACAAAGTAGTAAATAAAATAAAGCAAGACAAAAACAAAGTAAAGAGATTGGAAGTGGAGACTCCCTTGCAGCGTGTCTTGATCTCCCCAACGCGCCGTAAAACAGGCTTGATGCGCGTAGATGTACACGTCCGTTGGGAACCCCAAGAGGAAGGTATGATGCGCACAAGGCAGTTTTCCCTCAGAAAGAAACCAAGGTTTAGTCGAACCAGGAGGAGCCAAGAAGCACGTTGAAGGTTGATGGTGGCGAAATGTGATGCGGCGCAACACCAGGGATTCCGGCGCCAACGTGGAACCTGCACAACACAACCAAAGTACTTTGCCCCAACGAAACAGTGAGGTTGTCAATCTCACCGGCTTGTCAGTAACAAAGGATTAACCGTATTGTGTGGAAGATGATTGTTTGCGAAGAAAACAGTAAAGAACAATTGCAGATTGTACGCGATGTAAAGAATAGGACCGGGGTCCACAGTCACTAGAGGTGTCTCTCCCATAAGATAAAAGCATGTTGGGTGAACAAATTAATGGGCAATTGACAAATAGAGAGGGCATAACAATGCACATACATGATATGATAAATATAGTGAGATTTAATCGGGCATTACGACAAAGTACATAGACCGCCATCCAGCATGCATCTATGCCTAAAAAGTCCACCTTCAGGTTATCATCCGAACCACTTCCATTAAGTTGCAAGCAACAGACAATTGCATTAAGTATGGTGCGTAATGTAATCAACAACTACATCCTTAGACATAGCATCAATGTTTTATCCCTAGTGGCACAAGACATCCACAACCTTAGAACTTTCTGTCACTGTCCTGATTTAATGGAGGCATGAATCCACTATCGAGCATAAATACTCCCTCTTGGAGTTAAGAGCAAAACTTGACCAGAGCCTCTACTAATAACAGAGAGCATGCAAGATCATAAACAACACATAGGTAATAGATTGATAATCACCATAACATAGTATTCTCTATCCATCGGATCCCGACAAACACAACATATAGTATTACAGATAGATGATCTTGATCATGTTAGGCAGCTCACAAGATCCAACAATGAAGCACAATTAGGAGAAGACGACCATCTAGCTACTGCTATGGACCCATAGTCCAGGGTGAACTACTCACTCATCACTCCGGAGGCGATCATGGCGATGAAGAGTCCTCCGGGAGATAATTCCCTCTCCGGCAGGGTGGAGGCGATCTCCGAATCCCCGAGATGGGATTGGCGGCGCGGCCTCTCAATGTTTTCCGTATCGTGGCTCTCGGTACTGGGGGTTTCGCGACGGAGGCTTTAAGTAGGCGAAAGGGTAGGTCAAAGGGCGTCACGGGGGCCCACACCACAGGCCGGCGCGGCCAGGGCCTGGGCCGCGCCGCCCTGGTGTCTGGCCGCCTCGTGGCCCCACTTCGTCTTCTTCGGACTTGGAAGCTTCGTGCAAAAATAGGACCCTGGCGTTGATTTCGTCCAATCAGAATATTTCCTTACTAGGATTTCGAAACCAAAAACAGCAAAACATCAACTGGCTCTTCGGCATCTTGTTAATAGGTTAGTGCCGGAAAATGCGTAAATACGACATATAATGTGTATAAAACATGTAGATATCATCAATAATGTAGCATGGAACATAAGAAATTATCGATACGTCGGAGACGTATCAACCAGCTTCCCCAAGCTTAAATTCTTCCATGGCTTTAGCAATAATGGTGTTCAAAGAGTTCATGCTAATAACATTGCTACAACTATTTTGCAAACAAAGTTCCCTAGGTTTTTTAATTTTCTCTTCAAACACATCATGTCCTAATTCAAGATAAATACTATAAAGATCTCTAATTTTTTTTATTGTTTTTCATTAAACCTAACTAGTGAAAATAAAAACAAGTACAGGACTAGACATGATAACAAAATAAATTAAATGCAAGTAACTATTTTTTTTGTGTTTTTGATATTAAGCAAACAAGACAAAAAAAAAATAAAGTAAAGCAAGACAAAAACAAAGTAAAGAGATTGGATGTGGAGACTCCCTTGCAGCGTGTCTTGATCTCCCGGCAACGGCGCCAGAAAAAGTTGCTTGATGCGCGTAGATGTACACGTCCGTTGGGAACCCCAAGAGGAAGGTATGATGCGCATGGCAAAGTTTTCCCTCAGAAAGAAACCAAGGTTATCGAACCGGTAGGAGCCAAGAAGCACGTGAAGGTTGTTGGTGGAGGAATGTAGTGCGGCGCAACACCAGTGAAACCGGCGCCAACGTGGAACCTACACAACACAATCAAAGTACTTTGCCCCAACATAACAGTGAGGTTGTCAATCTCACCGGCTTGCTGAAAACAAAGGATTAAGCGTATCGAGTGGAAAATGGTGTTTGTTTGCAAAGAACAGTAAAAGCAATAGAATGTATTCAGATGTAAAAGAATGGACCGGGTCCACAGTTCACTAGTGGTGTCTCTCCAATAAGATAACTAACATGCTGGGTGAACAAATTACAAAGAGCAATTGACAAATAAAGATTCAATACATATCAACGATGATTACTATGTGATTTAATCGGGCATTACGACAAAGTACATAGACCGCTATCCAACATGCATCTATGCTTAAATAATCCACCTTCAGGTTATCATCCGAACCCCTTCCAGTATTAAGTTGTAAACAACATATAATTGCATTAAGTATGGTGCGTAATGTAATCAACACAAATATCCTTAGACAAAACATCAATGTTTTATCCCTAGTAGCAACAACACATCCACAACCTTAGAACTTTCTCACCTGTCCCAGATTTAATGGAGGCATGAACCCACTATCGAGCATAATTACTCCCTCTTGGAGTTACAAGTATCAACTTGGCCAGAGCCTCTACTAGCAACGGAGAGCATGCAAGAACATAAACAACACATATATGATAGATTGATAATCAACTTAACATAGTATTCTATTCATCGGATCTCACCAAACACAACATGTAGCATTACAAATAGATGATCTTGATCATGTTAGGCAGCTCACAAGATCTAATACAATGAAAGCACAAGCGGAGAAGACAACCATCTAGCTACTGCTATGGACCCATAGTCCAAGGATGAACTACTCACGCATCAATCCGGAGGCGGGCATGATGATGTAGAGCCCTCCGGTGATGATTCCCCTCTCCGGCAGGTGCCGGAGGCGATCTCCTGAATCCCCCGAGATGGGATTGGCGGCGGCCTCTCGCAATGTTTTCCGTATCGTGGCCTCGGTACTGGGGTTTCGCGAGGCTTTAAGTAGGTGGAAGGGTAGGTCAGGGCGTCACGAGGCCCACACTACGGGCCGCGCGGCAGGGCGGCCGCGCCGCCCGGTGTGTCGCCACCTCGTGGCCCACTTCGTCTCTCTTCGGACTTCGGAAGCTTTGTGCAAAAATAGGCCCGAGCGTTGATTTCGTCCAATTCGAGAATATTTCCTTACTAGATTTCTGAAACCAAAACAACAGAAAACAGGAACGGCACTTCGGCATCTTGTTAATAGGTTAGTGCTTGAAAAAATAACGCTGTAAAGTATGTGTAAAACACTCAAGTATTGTAATAAAAGTAGCATGGAACATAAGAAATTATAGATACGTTTGCGATGTATCATTTATTATACCCCCATAAAATGTAGCGTTACGAAATTCCCCCCGAATTTCCGCCCCGTCGACACAAAATGTCCGGGAAAATTTCCGAGGAGTGTACTGCGCGTCTGGCCGTCTGGTCTTAGCGAAATTTTGGGGGCCGGATATTTCCAGAAATGTCCGGCCCGGAATTTCCGGCCCTTCGACAGAAATGTTCGGCCAAATTTCCGGGGTTATCTAGGGTGTCCCTGGTCCTTAGCCAAAAATTGGGGGCCGGAAATTCCTGAACTCCTTCCATCTTCTTCCTTTTCATCAACATTCTTCTCTTTTCATTCTTGTTTCTCCAAGCCATGAAGTAGATCAAAAACTACACACTATGCCACATTAGATCATCACATATATTGTCATCAAACATATAAAACATAATTATGAAGAGATGTTCTTTCAGATTCACCATAAAGTATATTTTCTTAACGTGTCAATTCAATATTACCGATGTAAATATTTTTACCTAAATATTTGGTCAAAGTTAATAAGGTTTGACGTTTGACCAATTCTTCGACGTATTAAATTTTGTGATGGAGGGAGTACTTAATTTTACTACTTTGAGAGGTAGAGATAGTAATAAAGCTAGCTATTACTCGTGAAGAAATCTAATCATCCTTTGTGAGATCGGCTCCCTTATATTTTGATTCAAACTCCATACTGTTGCTTCTAGTTGTGACTTTAGTATTTCCGTCTGATTTTCCAAATATCTACATGTAACGTGGAGTCCTCCAATATGCAGAAAGAATCAAAATGGTTTATTCTTCTCCAATCATGTGGTTCAAACAAATGTTTTGGTGGACTTTTAATTGGTTAATAGGTACATGATTGGGCCAGCATGTATACGAGCATCTCCTAAATGTTATTTCCGCTGTTACCAATCTTATCTAGCTAGCTAGGATGGTTCTGACTTCTTGCAAAGAATGCTGGATTGATTTAACAAAGACCAATGCCGTCATCTTCATTTTTTCCTTCAAATGTGTACACTAACAGCTTGCAAAAAGAAGACACTTGCAGGTTTTCAATGAAGACCGCATCAAAGAGAGCGGTTGTAACAGTTTGCACGGGCCTAAAGTTGCCAGACTACTCGTTCCATTTCAAAACAGAGCGTAGTTTGATTATCTAAATATGAGCTTTTGGTCGTGCTAGTACTTTTGTACTACTTCCTCTGATCCATAATTTAGGGCCTATTTTATTTGCATGATTGGAAAAACATAGGATCAAATTGCAATGGCATGGCCACTAAAATCCTACGTGAATTCATATGAACCAAATTTTCTTTGATTTCACCACAAAAAAGCAAATGATTCTCAAAACGAGATATGGGTGAATGTTAGATTTCATATGAAATCTATTGCAAAAGATTGCTTAGAAAAAATCCTATAAAATTTAATTCTGCATATCAAACAATTATCATACTAGGAAATTGTTTTATAGGATTTAGTTCTACAAACTTGATATCAAATTCTTTGAACGGAACATGCCCTTGGTGCCGTGGTTTTGTTTCAAATTTAACTACAAATAAACTAAAACGGTAAAACCATGACAAATTTATTATGGATCAGAGGAGGTACCACTATATTTTGTATAACCTATCATGATAACAATCGGAAAGTACTTTCAAATCGAAGGGCCATGGGCCGAATTTTATTAAGAAGAAAGAAGAAGTTGTACAAAGAGTACAAGTACTTTCAAATCGGAAAATTAATGCAGCAAAATTCAACGTCTCAGAGCAGAGCAAAGCAAAAGACATCACACGCTTGAATTGACGTTAGCCAAGAGCTAATACGGTAGCCTCATTAAATTCCTCGAGAGGAACAGCCTAGGGATGACGCCGCTCTTCGTTCCCCAATCAATTTGCGTGTCACTTTCGGGCTTAGTCGAGCAATGAGCCTGCATAAGCACATCTTAATTTATGCACGCCATGTCGCTAGCATGGCATCGGATTTGTCCACAACCACAAACCACCTCATCTCCCCATCATCTAGACTAAAGAAACCACGATCGGCAGCTGCAAATAGCCGAGCTGATCGCTCAAATTCAACCAACAAAAGTGACATCGGAAGCCAAGGATAAGAGGCCAATCGGACGCCGAGAGCCGGAGAGAGCTCCAAGGTTTCTGAAGCCAATCCAAGAACTGGACTTTCTTGGGGCGGGCCGGCCATGGCGCCGCCGGAGGACGAAGGGGATGTCCCGGCGGCCGCGCTGCGCGTGCCGGAGCACGTGATCGCGCGGGTCTTCTCGCAGCTGGATTGCGTCGACCTCCTCAGCTGCTCCCTCGTCTGCAGGTAACGTCCCCCTATTTTCTCCTCTGAACGCGGGGTGTTCGACAGAATGATTCCTGGGCATGATTCCTGAGCTATAAATTGGCCATCTGAACTTGCTGATCACTTGGAGACTGGCTTCGGCGACACAACGTCGTGGTGGATCGGTAGCTGTGTGTCTATCGGTTACTACATGCACCTATGCTAGAGTTTGCGTGGGACTGAGATACTTGCACAACCTTGCCATCATGCCATGCCTCTCCAGTGGAAGACGTCCATACCGAACTCATCATCTAGCCCCTTCCTTCTTTGCAGTGAAATTGTTATCAGTGGCCAGCCCTAACATGTGCTGAATTGTACTCACCAGGCAATGGTTCAGCGACTCTGCAGAGCTACGGGATGAGTGGAGAAAGGAGTACCTAGAGGCCTGGAACCTGCAGGGTCTTAGCTTCAAGACCTGGCCGCAATCGCCATGCCCGACTTGCTCCATCAGAAGCCTGCAAACCTGGTGCCCTTAACTTGCTGACATCCTTTCATGCGCTCACCAGACAGAGCAGAGCACCGGAGTTACATTGTAGATGAGCATTGTCACAAGCATACTGAATAGCAGCAACTGCCATTTCTACCTGCAAAGACTAATACATCATGCAAGTACATGTCTAATAAACAGTATACTGTAGTATATGTTACATGATGAGTGAGCACGGTTGTGCACTTGTACAGTTATATGCATTGCATTGAGTTGGTGTCGACACTGGGGTGCTCCACAGTCCACACCTTATGGTGCTAAAATATTTCTGCTCAGAAAAATGAATTGCAGCCTAACTGGACAATCAGCAACATGCATACCATTTGACAACATATTGCGATAACACAGTCACAAGGCCCTCAGTAAGACAAAGACTTGTATGAACCCGAGGTTGTGCACAACAACAAACTTCTCAAAGGCAATTAAGCTCAACCTGGTCCAGATGGTGTTAACGCATAGCACAGATCATAGAAGAGTATCACCAAAACGATGTTAAAGACTGGCCATCCAGTATCACATGCAACAAGTACCATTCAGGGTAATATTCTGCCTAAACCCCACTCCATGCAAGTCTTACCAGGTGTTCGTCTGGGTAATAACACCGTGTGAAATCCACAGCTTAACGCAGTAGTTCATGCACATAGATAACTCACTAAACTAAGTTGCCTAAAATTGCTTCGCAAACTATACTTCTACTAGGATATTGATGGAAGAACTTCAAAACTCTTGCAAAACGGAAGACATCCTTTTCAAAGGCCCTCTTAGATAGTGTTGGCCTGCAGGAGACCATCTCTGATCTGCGCCGCGACATCCTTGACGGCTCCAGGACCATGGGGGATGAACACTGAAGAGGACTTGGACGAGGCCCCAATCTCCTTCATGGTGTCGAAGTACTGGGTCACCAGAACCATGTCCATGATGTCCTTTGCAGTGGTACCAGGGACATTCTCTGAGAAGGCGAGGACGCTGTCCCTCAGCCCGTCCACTATGGCCTGACGCTGCCTTGCGATACCCACACCAGCAAGGTACTTGGACTCAGCTTCTCCTTCAGCTCTCTTGATCTGAAGAATCTTCTCTGCTTCAGCTTTGTCATTGGCTGCCGACCTCATCCTAGCAGCTGTTTCACAAAATAAAAGAAGATATCAATACAAAACTGAGCATATATCCTGGTGGGGAATAAAATCATAATATATTATCTAGTATCAATCTGATGCACATGTACTGAAAGCAAAACGATAATTCTGAACATGTACCTCAGTAGAGAATAAAATCATATATCATCTACTTCCTCCAATCCATAATAAGTGTCAGGGCTTTAGTTCAAATTTGAACTAAATTGCACTAAAGCCCCGACACTTGCTATGGATTGGAGGGAGTAGTATTAATCTGATGCACATGGACTGAAAGCAACCGATCCTTAACACTTACCTGCATTGATCTCATTCATCGCTCTCTTGACATGCACATCAGGTTCAATATCAACTATCAGAGTTTGCACGATCTCATACCCATACATAGACATTGCCTACAACATTAGCAAATCAGGTCAGGCAAGATATTCTCTGTGCTCTACAACAACAAACAGCGGACACAAACCTTTTCAAGCTCCTCTTCAACAGCCTTTGCAATGTCATCCTTTTGCACAAATGCATCATCCAGCTCCAGCTTCGGGACAGTGGCTCTAATGACTGAAACAGAAACATAGCTCTATGAGAACTAGCATAAGGCTAAAACTGGACCCAAAGATAGGATGTAGTCAAAACATGAGACAGGAAATTTATTTACCATCAAAGACATAGGACTGAATTTGTTGCTTTGTGTTGCTGAGTTTGTAGAAGGCGTCAGGTGCCTTATCAACAAGAGCACGATATTGGACAGAAGCAACAACAGTTACAAAGACATTATCCTGAATTCATAAAAATCGAGCCATCAGAGTTGAAAAAAGCAGGAAAGTATTAACCAAAGAATGTTAGCGAAAATGCTGTGGTGAACAGAGATACACCCTGTTTGGAACATATGTTGAATCTTTGCAGAAATGTTCTTCTTTAGTTAAAATTGCTTCAGCAAGTTGTTAAATAAGTACAGATATGATGATATAGAAGAAAACCTTTGTCTTAGTTTCACAGCGGACATCTAGCTGTTTCACACGCAGTGAGAGGTAACCAACAATCCGATCTCCTATGCACCAAGGCAAGCAGTGGCAACCAGGCTCCAGGACCGCATTGAATTTCCCAAACGTTTCTTTGATGGCTACAGTTGACTGATCAACCTGAACTAAACCCAAAACGCCACCCATGATTTATCTGCACAAAGGAAAAGATAGCCATCAGAAATTGGGTTAAGAGAAGCATAAATGTCAACAGCGCAGACTACAAAGGCAAGATTATTTGTTCATCATCCAAGGATAACCTAACTTTTAGCTGATATCAGATATAGCAGCAAGCAGCAGACCAAATACATGGTAGATAACCTACCAAGTACCAAGTATCTGAACCATCTACCATTCAGAATAACTGAGCCACCTAACATTCACAAGGCAGATTGCATACACCAAATTTTGGTAGCTGGTTTAGTTCCTTTTCCGTTTTTGCGATGAGATGCCAATTATTACTTGTCAAATTAAGCTCATAATGTGAAAAAAATGGCATAACACAGTAAGTTAAAGCATCGCATCCACATCAATAAATGCATCAGTGTTCACCAAATAGGATAAAATCACCAATATGACTACAAATATTTGATGTGTTAAACATGTACGCACAGTGGCTCACACATTAGTAAGCAACATTTAGATATTATCCTACTTCAAGAAAGGAGAGGGTACCAGAAATCAGGTTCATGCATAATTATAATCTCTGAAGCCTCTAAAAATCCATGATGCAGCATAATGCTTTCGAAATCAGCAAACATGAGACACAACAAAACACTGAATAATATTCTTTGGCAAATGGAACTGTGAAGTATGCTTTGCCAGAATTTTACTTCGCCAAAAAAAAAATTATGCAGATTGGCGAATGCTGAAACAAAGTGAGTGACTTAAATCAGAGGCACGGACGGCCAACTGGCTGGAATCCTTGGGAGCTAAGATATCTAAACAAAGAGGTAGCTTGAATAAGATACCTAAGCGATGCATAGATACAGGTACATGACAAACAAAACAACCACCACAGTCTTGACACGGTTTAGGGGGGTTAAGCACCAAAGGGTCTGACAACAAGTAGCTAGTAACAATTGATACAAATAAAGCCCCAAAATTTTACAATCTACATGAACGCTCGCACTTTTTCAAGCACCTACAAACTACATCAACCAAAGAAGTGACCAAGAAAGCACGATAGCCGATTGGTCTCTGAAGCCTCTAAAAATCCATGATGCAGCATAATGCTTTAGAAATCAGCAAACATGAGAGACACAACAAAACACTGAATAATATTCTTTGGCAAATGGGGCTATGAAGTACGCTTTGCCAGAATTTTACTTTGCCAAAAAAAGACTATGCAGATTGGTGAATGCTGAAACAAAGTTATTGACTTAAATCAGAGGTACGGACGGCCAACTGGCTGGAATCCTTGGGAGCTAAGATATCTAAACAAAGAGGTAGCTTGAATAAGATATCTAAGCGATGCATAGGTACAGGTACGTGACAAACAAAACAACCACCACGGTTTTGACACGGTTTAGGGGGGTTAAGCACCAAAGGGTCTGACAACAAATAGCTTATATAGCAATTGATACTAATAAACGCCCAAAATTTTACAATCTACATGAACGCTCGTACTTTTCAAGCACCTACAAACTATATCAACCCAAGAAGTGACCAAGAAAGCATGATAGCCGATTGGTAACAAATCACGCTCTAGCTTACGAGCCGCAAGAACACATATGTAGGATGAAAAAACCACAACTTCAAGTGGGGAAATTGCGCAACTGACAAAACCCGTCTGGAATTTCGAAGATCCTCTTCTATCTGAAGCAGCACAACTACCTTGTACAGGAAAAACAACAAATTGCAGTACCGCCAGTACGGGCAGAAGAAAATTGCCAGTACGGACGGGGACCTAAAAAGGGGGGAACTTTCGCATCTAGCAGAGCAGGAAACAGCAACCTCCACCGCAAAATCCCATCCAAGAAACCTAAGCAGCGCACAAATCCGCATTCCTCCTCACACGAACGCGTCCATCCCAACTAATCTGAAGAGCGAAAAGAAACAGCAAAAGAGAACGCATCCATCTGGTCTCCCGCGCGAACAAGAAGAGATTTCCCGCGAGAAGGGGAAGGAGGAGGAGGAGATCGGTTACCCCTGAATCTTCGCGAGCGAACCAGTCGGCCGAAGGATGGTTTCTCCGCAAGAAATCGGTGCTGGCTTTGGGGTTTTTGCGCTTCTCCTCGGAACCCTCGCGGGGGATTGGGGCAGCGGTATATATATGCGCGGCGCAGCGGAGAGGGTTTTGTTACCTGTAACTGCCTTCCGTGGTTGTGGAAAGCCTAGCGGGATGGACGGTCCAGATCTTGCTGTGCCGATCTTGTGATCTTAACTACTTGTTGAAAGTTGAAACTGATTAAGGGCTTATCTATTTATTATCTGGCTTGGAGATATTTTATCTTCTGGCATGTGTGCACGAGATATTACTAGATCTATCTGTTTCGTTAATTTCTTGAATAAATTTGCGGTTATTACTGGGTAAGAAAACGAGTAAAGAACGTTAAGACCGCTACATCACTTCCTTCTGGTTTTGGGACTTCCAACACAGTTCAACCATAATTCCTATAATACAATTTTTTTACCATAACTTACACTCGATGTGTAATTTAGTACCACAACATGCAAAATGAGCATTCGGAGACCTAAGGATTGGTCTAGGTCCTGAGTGGGTGTGCTACCGACACGTGTGGCACCATGGTGACTAACGCGACGCTGCGTATAACTCTTGTGGAAAACCCCTGCACATTTAACCTTTACAGAGGAGGTCCTTTATCAGGTTAAAAGAAGAAACATGGAGGAATCCCCAATTCGGTACCCTAAGAGCTAGCTCTTTCGGCGGTGACAATGACGATCGAGGGTGTGAAGTGGAAGGCAGAGAGATTTGGGGAAGGAGGAGCACATAGGTATCCATATGGAATCGATTTGAAGCGCGGGGTTGTTCCAATCCGACCTCGTGGGTAGCACCATTGGCGGCGGCGGTAGCAGCTGGGTGGACGATGAGGTCTAGATGGTGATAGGTGAGGTGTTCTATCCGGTGGCGATGGCAGCGATGATGACAATTACAAGACCCGATGCTGCTCCACAGGTATATATCGACTTGTTTGCACACCTTTGAATTTGCTCTTCTATGTTCACTAGTTTTTCCTCTATCTGTAGTGCACACGAAATTAAGTTCAAAAACTAGTCTAATATTTTCCATGTCTGCTAACAACAGAGAGAGAAAAACAAATGTAGTGTTTGTCACTCACAATTGTCTAGTGAGATGTGTTGGTGGTGTTCACAAAATCTTTTAGATTTCTGAGAAACCATTCTGGAGAGCTTGTACATTCAACTTCAACCTAAACCAAATGTCATGGGATAGCTGCAATCATTTGGGTTCGTCTATTCCTACTACTGTCAGTAGCTATCCTTTGTAGCTGGTTTCGATATGGAAACCATCTAAACATATGAACGGGCCTTCATCTAGCAAGGAAACCCATTTGCAAGCATCATAACTCCACTAAACAATGGCTAGATACTCCTTATGTGTTTGCACTATTTGGATCATCTACTAATTGGTTGTCGGGAAGAACTTAGAACCATGATTGCTCCTTCTGAGCTCTTGCCCATAATCAACTGTCCTTCCTCATCACCATGTATATGTAGCAATGCAACTTTCCTCGTTGTGCTTAACTTAAATCTTTTGGGGCACATTTTGAATTCCCTGAGAATCTTTAAAGAAAAATTCTACACACCTAATTTCAAGTTGTCTCTAAATTCCTACATGAACTTCTATGTCAGAATTTTAGAAGTGGTGGATTTTTTTTGCAAAAGGAAGTCATGGATTTAATTGGCATGTTCCCCTCACATATTTGAGTGCTTTCAGATGAATTGATTGCAAAGCCACCTTTTCATTCTATTCTTTGATGCTTTAAGCAGCCAAGGACAACCAAGAGCACAAATGGCTTGTAACCTTCATCTGTCATTCTTTATCTTTTTTATTTGCACTCTATTCTTGACACTGTATGATGTTAATGCCCTCCTCACTTCCTCAACACCACTGAACACCATCCCATTTTTGAAAGAAGGTTTTTTCATGTCAACTTCTGTATTGAATGCCTTGAACTCACTCTTCAACTTATGTTTTTTTCTTATCTCAGATTTAGATCATCCTCCTTAAGGGAATCATCATCTTCAAGTTCCACACAAAATTCCTTCTCACTATGATCATTGCCATATTTATCAATATTATCAACAAATAAATCATCATCACCATCGGTCTTCAACATTGAAATCACTGTCATAGAACTCGCATTCACTATCACTGCCACCTGAATGTACATTCTCTGAGACACAATCCTTCTCTGCTACTAGAGCAGAATATGAACTAGTAGAAGCTTCAGCTTCATCACTGCTCTTGGATTTTTAGTAGGACTGATTATAGAGGGCAAGTGAGGACCACTCATGATTACATCTTCTCTCCATTGTCTCAAAATTTTTGTGTGATCTACAAACAAGACAAGTGTTTTCTATGTCTTGCCAGCTTTGATCATTTATACAATGTGTGCATATTTCTCAACTAGTACTAACCCATTTGTTATGTCCTTTCCTAGCAAACACCAATACACATGAAGTCTCTCATCTCTGTGGCAACTCAGAATACTCTATATTTCATCAATCCACATAATAGACCAAGTGTGAGCACTACAATTATGAAAACATGCAGTTAATGCACTAACATATGCCATGTTATCTCCTAAACCACGGAAAACTTCATTGTGCACTACTTCAACTGAGAACAAATCACAATCTTCTTTGCATTGAACATTGTAACATACAATTTTCAACGATTGAGCACATGTTAGACAACAAATTAAGCACATATTCACATAACACTTAGGAAAAATCTAGACTTTACTACCAACTGCAAAATCATGGCTTGCATTGATGCACGTGTTATTCACCAACACACAATTACACTAAATGTTACTTCTTGACAATATTACAATGCCTAAATTGAACAAAAACACATCAGATTCTGCCGCGGAGAACACGCCATGAATCAGGCAAAAAATATTGAATAAATTGGGCATCATCCGCGGTATTCTACAACTAAACGACGTAGCAGTGCTATTAACACTAGTTCCCAACAAATTCCACCACTATAATTAGCTAAATCACTCCTGATCATACGCCCACATGAGCCCTACCGAACTCCACGACAAACCAAGGAAGGGAGAGGAACAAATTGTCGTACCGTGTACTCTGGCTGTCTTCGTGGTACTCATGGTAGTGCATCTTTTGTGGTATATGCACGGAAACAATGGCATAAACGAGCTCGCCGTCATCGCGAAGTGCTTGAGGTGGTTCCTCTCCGTCCATGTTCTGTTCTGAAGCGGCCAGGTAAGAAAGAAAGGGAATGAAGAAGAAATGGGATGCTCCTTTCAAAGCTTGGCTTCAACTTTTTTTTTTCTAAGTTTAGATTAGTTTAGTTCTCTGTTTCTTCCTTCTTCTTTTTCTTTTGCTTTATGTACTTCTTGTACAACTGTAAAGACTTTTATTTCAAATTAATAAACTAAAAAAAAGGGAAATAGCGGAATCAGTGGTCTCTTCCGTAAATCCTAATTGTTGACACGTGGAAGGACCCGAACAAGGAATTTCTTCGACTTCAGTGGACTAAATTACTAAATTACCGTCGAGACAGCGGTCCCGTGGCATGATTCAGACTAAATTAACTAGGCTGCCACCGCAAATCATGTTTAGGCACGAGATGCACGTCTTTCAAGTTGTGGGACTAAACTGCACATCTGATATAAGTTATGGTACCAAACTTGTGTATACAACTCTAAATCTTAAGACTGCTTTGGCTTAGTTTTTGTCTTTGATAACCAAAGGTGACGAGCGTGATCTCTAAATAAGATCTTAGTGGCAATGTGCAAAACTTAAGGAAAATCTTGTACTCCATCCGGTCTAAAATAATTGCGAAAAATGAATATATGTAGACATGTTTTAGTGTATATTTCGAACCGGAGGAAGTTAGTAACATATAATCGATAGACTGGACAGTGAGTTGTTTACTCGATTCAAGCTCGACCCACACTTTTGGTTCGAGGTAACGCATGGATTTGGCTCGTCATCTAACCTTCCTTTGTAACTTGTAAGCACCAAACAGTACGAGTGGGGAATGCCCCAACAAAACCCATTGATTTTTCGGTGGATTAGCCCATCGAAAGATTTTTTTTTAGAGAGATCCACCCGCCTTTATTAACTCACAAACATCGGGATACAAACGCCATTAGGTGGCGATAAAAACCAAACTTGGCGGCCTAGATCATCTGACACTACATACTTAGCTAAAGAATGAGGTTCCTTGTTTGAACCTCTCCTCTCGTGACAGAACGAGAGTTCCTCAAAATCCCGCTTTGCATCCCTTAGCTCCATAGTAATGAGAGCATAGACACCCCGCGATCCTTCTTCAATGCTCGCAATCACATTGCTGCAGTCGCTCGCCACTCGCACCCGCCGAGCATTGATGTCTCGAGCAAGAGCGATCGCCTCCCGACACGCCAGTGCTTCTACCGTCTCCGCCGCGACCTGCCCGCTCAGCACCACCGCAGAAGCACCCACAAACTTCCCAGTGTCATCTCGCGCCACTGCGGCTACTGATCCCCGCCGCGTATTCTTTCCCATAGCTGCATCAACATTGATCTTGATCACCCCGCTAGGAGGAGGAATCCATGCCGGTGACTGCATTGGGGTATTAACCATCGCTCTCCGGTCCTTGCTAGATTCAGCAAAACTCAACTCTGCCATCAGATTCTGAACGAAAAAATGGACAGATAAAGGACTCTGGAATATATTCTCATGTATCGCCTTCCTCCTCGCATGCCAAATTGCCCACAAGGTCACAAAAACCCTTGTCTGCTCAGATTGCTTTAGAGTAGAAATCAGACTGGCTATCCACTCTCTCGCGTCTCCTTCAGCCGAACTTTGAATGTGTTCAGTTAGCTCTTCATCTGCTAGAGCCCATACTGACCTAGCTAAATTACAATCAACCAGGGCATGCCTCCATGAATCTTGTGCCCCACAAAACTGGCAGTGATCATCATCTGCCATATGTCTACGGTGGCGGACCTCATTCGTCGGTAAAGATTGCTTAGATAATCTCCAGAGGAACATTTTCACCTTTGAAGGGACCCTGGTCTTCCACAACGACGTCCACTGCTTCTCAATAACCTCCGTGTTTGAGGATGATGGCCTCTTCTCCAGCCAGGCCTCCCTTTTCTCTCTAGTCTTTACTAGCATCCTATATGCTGACCGAACGGAGAACACCCCCTTTCGGTCATAGTGCCACGCCCAGAAGTCATCAAACCTCCTCCCGCTGAGCGGTATAGACAAGATCAGCTCAACATCAATTGGCAAGAAACATGCCCGAAGCCTGTCCTCTTTCCATGTAGCTGTACACGCGTCGATGAAATCTGAAACTCGCCGTGGCTGTTCAGCTTCTCTGCATGGGATCATGGGGCGGAGCATTCCATCCCGCGGCAACCACTGATCTCCCCACGGGTCAGTAGACTCCCCATGTCCAATGCGTTTGATCAGAACTTGCTTCAAGATCTGAACCCCTTCATGAATCGCCCTCCATACCTGGGAAGGAGACGAGCCCACCTCGGCATGCAACACTGTTGAGTCCGGGTAGTAGCGAGCTTTGAGCACCCTAGCGCTCAAAGAATCCGGGTTCTGAAGCAAACACCATCCTTGCTTCGCTAGAAGGGCGAGGTTAAAAAATTCGATGTCTCTGAACCCCAAACCCCCCATATTCTTCGGTTGGCACATGTCCCTCCAAGACACCCAACTCGGTTTTCTCTCCCCCTCACGGCTTCCCCACCAAAACTTTCTAATCATCTGGTTGATATGGAGGCACAGACCTCTTGGCAATTTGAAGCATGCCATCGAGAAAATGGGGACTGCTTGAGCAATGGATTTGATGAGAACATCCTTGCCCCCTGCCGAGAGAAGTCTTTCTAGCCACCCTTGAATCCTCTTCCAAATACTTCCTTTGATATACTTGAAAGCCCCACTCATGGATCGTCCAACATCTGATGGCATTCCCAGGTACTTCTCACTTAGAGTCTCGCTATGGACATCAAGAACATCCTTGATCCCCTCCTTTACTGCCCCCGGACATCCTTTACTGAAAAAAATGGATGACTTATCCCGGTTGATCCGCTGGCCTGAAGCCATACAATACCGATCCAATAACGCCTGGACCTTTCCCGCACTCTCCGTATCCGCCTTGAAAAGCAGCAGGCTGTCATCTGCAAAAAGGAGGTGACTGACCGCCGGAGCCGACAGAGCCACCATTAAACCATGGAGCTCTGATGATAAACTGTGGTGTTTTAGAAGGCATGAGAGGCCCTCTGCTGCTAGCAAGAACAGATACGGGGAGATAGGATCCCCCTGTCGCACCCCCCTCGAAGGAGTAAACTGACGCAACTTCCCTCCATTAAACAGAACCTGGAAGGAAACTGTGGTAACTAGCCCATCGAAAGATGGAATTGTGCAATGATACCAGCCGCGCAATTTCCTCTGGACAAACTTGAACATCCTTGCCAATAGCAACTGCCATATATTCAGAATTCCTTTGAAAAAAAAGTATGTTCACTTCAGAAGCTCCTCTTTTCCCTCTCCTTGTTTGGACTTTGGACATGCTGATAAGAAAGAAAGCGATGGAGCCGTGCAATGATAGGACCAACAATTCGGAAAAAAAAAACTGCAGATAAGAGAGGACCCATCTTAAGCACTGTGCTTTTTATCGGTCAGGAAGGAACGTTCCAATCAGTTTCCACGAAAGGTCCCCCTCTCTTATCTTCTGGTGCCTAAACTGGTCGCTAGGAGCCTAGGACACGTACGCCCCAACTACCACCACCATGTCTCGAGACGGTTTCATTGCTAACCATTTCTATCTAGACATTGCAAGTGCAGGTGATAGTTCCGCGTTTGATTGCCTCCTTGTCATACACGCCAATATCGACGGTGCTCATGGAGTGACGCACACCCTAAGAGGACAGTCCTTCCATTGCTAAAATAAATGCTACGCGCCATTGTGACTTGTGAGGACCTTTTGCTTCCTACTACAGCCTACAGGAGCAAGATACATCTTTACACAAAGAAAAGCCAAGAAAGAAAGTGCGGTGTGCAGCTAGGCTATGCCTACCCAGAGAGCAACTTCAAATCAGGCAGACAATTCTGTGATGAGATTACCCATCGCTGGAGAGAGATGTACAGAGAGACGGTCTACCAGCAGCATCCTTCAACGCAAAGCATCCACAAGGGTTAAATCCCCTCACCTACATCTCCCTTTTCACCTATATCCTTCTTCACATGTCAAATCTACACGACAGACAGACAGACCAATTCAGGTCGCACAACAACGTTCAACGCCCCTAACACCAACCCCAAGTTCCATCGGAAGAACGGATGCAGGTTCACGACGAGCCGAGCTACCTATTTCATGTTTGGCTTCGGCGAGTAGCGGAACGGGGAAGCACGGGGGCCATCGGACATGCTCCTCATGGGCTGCTGTCCGTTCGCCCGCGCGAATGAGCCGTGCACCTTGAGGCTGTGGCTGCTCCTGCCGTTCATGCTGCTCGAATGCGCCATCCTCTCGGCCTGCATAGTTTGGTAGAAGTAGGAGGAGCTGGCCATGTCCTTGAGGTTGAGCAGAGGCTTGAGAGCTTCCACCACCTGGCTCATCAGTGGCCGGGCTTTGGGGTCCCTGCTCAGACATGCACGTGCTAACTGTGCCACCTTCTGGGCACCTTTGACTGAGAAGTTGCCCTCCAAGCGAGGGTCAACTAGCTTGTAGAAGCGCTGCCTCTCTCCTAGGAGGGGGCGTGCCCACTCAACAAGGTTGTGCTCGCCGTTTGGGCGGTTCTTGTCCATTGATCGGCGTCCTGACATCATCTCAAGCAGCACCACACCAAAGCTGTAGACGTCACTCTTTGATGTCAAATGACCTGAAAAGTTGGAAATATATGCAACAAATGTTATGAGATCAAGTAAACATCACAACAAAGGTTGCACAACTACCTACTAGCCGAGGGAAAGGTATCAAAACTTTAACTGCACAAGTTAACCAAACAGCATTCAACTATGCAGGCAATAAAGATCTACATTACCAAAATAGCTAATTTGTGGTAGGATTAGTAGCACATTGTATTTTTGCCAGGAAAAGAGTATACAAAAGGACATTAAGGACTGATTGCAACCCAACATAATACTAAAGTACTATACGAACCTTTGTATAATACCGAGAAATTGCTCAAATCATATCCACGACATTTACTACTATCATCACAATGTCATCCAACAAGCAGCATCTCGATATCTTGAAGTATACCAATAACAAAGATCAAATGATGCATACTAACCTATCAAAGCACTCTAAATCCCCACAGCTAACTTGTTTTCGTAATTATCTTTCACTCTTTCAGAGTTGGCAAGTTATGTCCGCTGAAGAACTTACCTGTCATGACATACTCTGGAGCTGCATACCCATAGGTTCCCATTACTCGAGTAGACACATGAGTTTTGTCACCTACAGGGCCATCTTTAGCAAGCCCGAAATCTGAGAGCTTTGCATTGTATTCCTGCAAGAGCACATGTAAACATATGAAATAACAGTATGCGACTACGTGAGTCATATGACCCACAGTGCAAAATCCAATTCATGGATTCAATACTTACCGCATCTAACAGTATATTAGATGTTTTAAAATCACGATAAATGACTGGTCTTTCTGCTTCTTCGTGAAGGAAGGAGAGACCCTGTGCTGCCCCAAGAGCAACCTTCATTCTGATGGACCATGGGAGAGGAAGAGACCCTACAAATAAATCATAATCCACGTAAGGTTCAAATTTCTACTAATTATTGTTTTTCAACTGAGAAGCACTGAGCAAACAGTTGGAACATGTCCTCTAATATGATAATCAGAAGGGAAAAACATTTATGAAAATTTAATGATTCAGTACATACTTCTGAATAAATGATTATCCAAACTACCGCGTGGCATAAATTCATATACCAGCAATCTTTGGTCATCTTCAACACAATATCCAATCAATCTGACCAAATTGGGGTGGTGAAGATTACCAAGAAAGTCAACTTCTGCCTGCAAAGAACAAAACGAAGTAGAATATGGGGCAGAATTAGTGTGAGTCGTAATGAGAATGGATAGGCACCATGATAAAAATAAACATAGCTTGTAGTAACAAAGCACGTACCACCCATTCTTTGTGCCCTTGAAGACCATCATGATTGAGTGTCTTGACAGCAACTGTAAGACCTGTACCAGGTTTCACAGGTGCAGTTCCATTTTCTTCAATCCACCCTTTGAACACACACCCAAAACCTCCTTCACCAAGAAGACTCTCGGGTCTGAAGTTCCGTGTGGCACATTTTAGGTCATTGAACGCAAACTTGCGCAACTTGGAGGAAACCTTTATGTCATCTCCAGCTTTAGATGCTGATGAACTGCTCTCAGCATTACTAGTAGATGTCGAGCCTGAGACTACTGATGCAACTGGTTGGTTCCTGCTACCATTTTCTGTTGATTTTTCTGCTGTTCCATCAAATGAATAACAGTTTTAGATACCATAATAATACATGAATGTCCGTACAATAACAATATGCAGAAACATAATTCAATCTACACAACAAAGTCTGAGGAATGGTTGAAGGACACAGTGAAGTGTAAGAATTATGGGGCATGGACAGCATAAACTAAATGCAAGTACCTCAGATATTATTACCAGTCTTCCTAGTTCCTAAGAGATGTTTTATGGTGCTTGGGAGTCGCAGCATCTGTTCATGAACTATAACCTAATGATCGAGTAAGAGATACTTGTACAAAGCTATTTATGTTGTGGAACAGGTACTAGCTTAAAAAAGAAAATTATCTTTTAGCTACATAACTCATACCCACAAATCCAGATCTAAGTAACCAAAGTAAACCTACATAGCTGTAAAAAAAAGCTGACAGGCACAAATTAAAGACCTTCCAATTTGCTATGGTTATCCACGCTCATTTGGACCGGAATGAGTTACAATTCCTGCCAGCTTGACAGATCTAAGGAGAGCGAGAAAGTGGTAACACGGGTAGGTGGGGAATGGGAGGATCAGTGGAGCAGAGATGGATTTGGAGAGGATCAGCCAAAATGATCCAGGTGACTGGTTGGCAAAGAATTGCAGCGGAAGAGATGCTACTAATTACCAAATTAATCTGGTTTACACAAATCTCATAAAAGAATGTCCTGCAAATCAATTTCTGGTACTTGTCGCTACCTTGCAGTACCTCAAGCATCGCAAAAGGCAAAGCATCTCATATATAAATAACTAGCGTAATAGTCAACCGTTTTCAGATATTTCTAGAAGAAATAAAAATAGGTTTCTTTGGAGAAGAAAAGAATGATTTATTTATCCTTCTTCACTAAGAGAAGTAGCACCTGCCAAAGGGGGCTTATAAGTTAATATACATCGCAGAAGAAATACAAATTAACATGCTAAATGGCGTCCTTTCTCATATATTTCTATGTGTTTCAGTAAGCATTTTAGTTCCAAGATATGTAACCTCAAGTTAAAGGAAAATCCAGTAGCTGACTAGACTTATTCCCCCCATATTTTTCTGTGCCATGTTAATTTGTTCATGCCTACAATTCTATAATAATATAGCTACCAGATGGAGAATAATTAACTATGGGAGATTAGGTATAAGAGTTGTTGCTTTCTAACAAATCATGTTGTCAACAACCAATGTACGTGCCAGATGCAAGTGGCATTTCTTATTTGTGCATCAATCTCGTTAGACTGTTACAGAATTTAGTGCGACCTGCGACCTGTGTGGGGCGAAATAACCACATGCTACTCTAAAAAAAGATACCCATGACCACATGAACACTTGCTCCTCCAGAATCCCATCCTCCAATTTCACATTAACTAGGTGATAAGGTGAACCGCAGCTCAGCTAGAGATATGGCTCACAATGTCCGGTACGGTTTCGCCAACTACTTGGCGATTTACTTGTTTTGTCGGCTTGTCATACTCGCAACGGGTACATTTCTACATTCACTGCTCGACGACACGGATACGCCCAAAGAGCGGCGTCCCCAGCTGGACACGCACCTAGTGCAGCTCTCCAGCAATTTTAACCACCAGACCACACACATCATCAGAATTATAACCATCTAACAAACTATGACCAAGACCAATAACGGCATGCGTTATATCTGACCTACTTATCAAAAACGGCAACTGTTACAGAATTTAGTGCGACCTGTGTGGGACGAAATAGCTCCACAAATCTTTGTAGTGGCTCATGAATAGCCACATGCTTTTGTAGTGGCTCTTGGATCCACAAATCTGGATCCCAGTAATCAAAGTAAACCCACATAGCTCTCTCAAAGTTTCACACAAGGGCATATTGATGTCATCATAGGCATGTAAAAAAAGCTGGCGGGCACAAATTAAATGGTTATCCACGTTCTTTTGGATCGGAAAGAGTTACAATTTCTGCTAGCTTGACAGATCTAAGGAGAGCAAGAAAGTAGTAATGCGGTAGGTGGGGAATGGGAGGAGCAGTGGAGCACAGATGGATTAGGAGAGGATCGGCTAAAATGATCCAGGTGACAGGTTGGTAAAGAATTGCAGCGGAGGAGAGGCTATTACTTACCAAATCAATCGTGTTTACACAAATGATAAAACTCATAAAAGAATGTCCTGGTAGTACCTTGCAAGCATCGCAAAAGGCAAAGCATCTCATAAATAAATACATCGCGGAATAGTCAACCGTTTTAGATATTTCTAGAAGAAATAAAAATAGGTTTCTCTGGAAGAGAAGGAAAGAATGATTTATTTATCCTTCTTCATTACAAGAAGTAGCACCTGACAAAAGGTGATTGTAAGGGTTACAAGTTAATGTACATAGCAGAAAAAAATACCGATGGATATAATAAATGGCGTCCTTTCTCATATATTTCAATGTGTTTCAGTAAGCGTTTTATTTCCAAGATATGTAACCTCGAGTTAAAGGAAAATGCAGTAGCTGACTAGGCTCATTCACCCTTATATTTTTCTGTTCATGTTAGTTTCTTCATGCCTACAATTTTATAATAATATAGCTACCAGATGGAGAATGATAGACCAAGGGAGATTAGGTATTAGAGTTGTTGCTTTCTAAAATCACTTTTGTTGTCTACTTTGTATTATTAACTAAATAAAGAGTACCTTTCTGACCCGTATGATAACCACTTTACCAGAATTACTACTGGTCTGCACAAGTGCATATAACTGACTAGATTTCGCAGGACTACAGCACAAAATATAAATTTAATAAAAGCAGACCTGAAGTATCTACCCGAGATCTAACCATGTATTATTTGTCAGTCAAATAATTAACAAAAACTAACCTAAAAGAACTTCGCAAGGCAGCTATCATGATCTCTTGCATATTCTAAACTATCCATCTCCATCAGTCTCAACGAAAATGATTTACAAAATGGATACTTTTTAAACATCAGACTCACTGACTCACACCTGAGGCAATAAAATCATCAAATTAAGGCAGGTGGCTGAGTCTAACCAATCAGGTTGTCAACAACCAATGTACGTGGCAGACGTAAGTGGAATTTCTTACTTGTGCATCAGTCCCGTTCAACTGCTACAGAATTTAGTGCGGCCTGCTACCTGCGTGGGCAGCGTGGCGCGAAATAGCCAGATGCTACTCTAAAAATAGACGATCATGAATGCGACATGAACACATTTGCTCATTCTGGAATTCCGTCATCCAATTTCCACATTAATAACTAGGTGATAAGGTGAACTGCAGCTCAGCTAGAGATACGGCGCTCAATGTCCGGTAAGATTTCGCCAACTACTTGATGATTTATGCGTTTTGTCGGCTTGTCATACGCGCTACGGGTACATTTCGACATTCATTGCTCAACGACACGGATACGCCCCCAAAGAGCAGCGTCACCAGCTGGATGCACACCTAGTTCACGCAGCTCTCCAGCAATTTTAACCACCAGACCACACACATCATCAGCATTATAACCATATAACAAACTATGACCAAGACCAATAGCGGCATGCATTACATCACACCTAGTTATCCAAAACGGCAACTGCTACAGAATATATTGCGGCCTGCATGGGGCGAAATAGCCACGTGCTACTCTAAAAATAGATACTCATGAATGCCACATGAACACATTTGCTCATCCGGAATTCCATACTCCAATTTCCACATTAATAACTAGGTGATATTGACAACTGCAGATCAGATAGAGATACGGCGCTCCACGTCCGGTACGGATTCGCCAACTACTTGATGATTTATTCGTTTTGTCGGCTTGTCATACACGCTACGGATACATTTCTACATTCATTGCTCGACGACGCGGATACGCCCCCCAAAGAGCAGCGTCCCCAGCTGTGTGCGCACCTAGTTCACGCAGCTCTCCGGCAATTTTAACGACCAGACCAGTAGACCACACACATCATCAGCATTATTAACCGTCTAACAAACCATGACCAAAAGACCAACAACGACATCCGTTATATGAAACCTAGCTTATCCAGTTGGAAAAAAAAAACTAGCTTATCCACACACAAAAAAAGGGCAAGGGTGCTGCGGAGGGGGCCTTACCGCCGTGCGTGCTGGCGCTGCTGGTGGAGGTGTCGACCTTGGAGCGCGGCGGGCGCGGGCAGCTCCCCGCCGGCCACAGCCGGATGCAGCACCCGGTGGCGACGCCGCCGTCGTCCCCGCCCTTCCCGCGCCTGCTGCTGCTGCGGCTGCGGCGGCACCAGCCCCACCGCTCCCGCTCCTCCTCGCCCGAGCTCTCCCACCCGTCGAACTGGCCCAGCTCCGGCGGCGCCAGCCCCATGGCCTAGCTAGCACCACCGCCAAAAGAGCTCCGCGGACGGAGATCCCGCCGAATCGCGCCGAATCAGCTCGCTCCCCCGCACGAGCGGTGCCAGATCGGCCTCTCTCGCCACGGAACCTCCGAATCGGCGCCGACACCCCGCCTCTTCCTCCGCCACCGAAGCACAAACCGAGCCCCCACCGCCGAATCCCGTCGAATCACACCCGTCTCGGAGCACCAACGTACCAGCCACGCCGGTCTCCACCACCGCCCCCGCGGAGCCTGCGGCAGGACCACCGCATGAGGCACGCGCACCTACCGGGCAACCCGGAGCAGCAAGCGGCGGGACCCCCGGGACGCGGCGGCGGCGGTCGTCTCCGGCGGCGGCTGGCGGGGCAGCAGCGAGCAGTGGGAAGGAGAGAGAGAGAGAGAGTGGGGAATAATAATAAGCGAGAGAATAATGGATGGATTGTGGAGATAGAGAGAGAGAGGGAGGGACATGGCAGCGGGGGAAAAGCACAAATGTCCCTGCCTCTTTTCCCTGCACGTGGCCGACGTGGCCGCCTTTTGCAGCGTGCGGCGCCGGGCCCGCGCGCCGCGGGGATGACGTGGCGCCTACGTGGCCGCCGGCTCTTCGAAATGGAGACGGGATGAGCTGGTTTGAATTTTCGATGAGCTAATTTGGGACGGAGCTTGTGCGTATTTTTCTCAGAGCATCTCTAGCGGTCCGATGGAAACGTCTGTTTGCGATTATGGGTTGAAGAATACCTAGCGGTCCGACGCAAAATGATTGTACGTCCACGGAATGTAAATACAATTCAAATATGTGTCGTGAATGCATCTTTTCGAACACAGCGCGATCAACACAAACATCCACGCCCTTCGCACTTGGACCCGCCTGTCAGCGACCATGGATGCTTCGTCATTCACGCGCCGTGTTAATGGCACGCCTCGCCATCCACGCGCCTGCGCTGGGAGCGACAATGTGGCTTCTCCGCCGGCGCATTGAAGGCGAGTCACGCCAGCAACGCTGCTAGGCTCTAGCCAGCCTTTTTAAGGGGCACTAGCGCCGGCCATTTCCCCACCCACACCCTTGCCATCGTCCTAGTAGAAGTCGCCACCCTTTTCCCGGTCTACACCATGGGCAAAAGCTAGCCCTTCCGCAAGAAGAATCACGACGGTGAGGCTGGCTCCTCGCGTGGGGGCAAGATGCCGCGACAACACCGGTAAGTCCCCGTTGAGCTTGCACGCTAGCTCTGGGAGGCGAACCGGGCGATGCTATGGTTCGATGCCATCCTACCAGGCGGAGGTGGTACCTCAACTCCCGCCGCGTGCCGGTGCCTCCCGTGCCTCGTGCGGGACGAGAGAGGCGCGACGAGGTCTGACGCCGGCGGTTCATACTACCGGTGGATCTGCGCGAAGACCCGGCGATCGACCTCAACTCCTACAGTTGGATAACATTTGGGACGTGAGAGTTCGACCCGGGCCGCCCAGCGGATTACCTTGACGACGTCGGGTTCTTCAAGCGCAAACTCCTGGAAACCCTCACAAACGACGACGAGGATGATGATGAGGAGGCCGCCGACGACGAGGAGGGCGGTGACCACGAGGATGAGGGCTTCAACGATGGCGACGCGGCGTGGGATCCAGAGCAATAGCCACTGGATCTCACTGAGGACGAGGCCATCCGGCTCGCCATTGAGCAGAGCGAGATCGACCGGCTCATCGAGTGGAACAACCTCGCCTTCTAGCTTCGCGAGTCAGCGCTGGCGCAGAGGACACCGATGACACCTCCGGTGACTTCGGAGCATGAGGTGCGTGGCCCGTCTGCTGCTCCTCCCGTCGCATGGGAACCGTGGCTACAGCTGGCGGTGGCGGCTACCCTTACTCCTCCTACACCATCGGTATACCATTTGCCGCCACCGGTGCCGCACATGCCACACATGCCATGGGAGATGACGGAGGTCATTGACCTCACCGGTGACGCCTAGACGCTAGTAGACTTCGCTATGTTATTAGATTTCATATGTTTTCTTTTTTGCAAATTATGTACCTCTCTATCTCATCAATGAAAAATAACAAAATAATGCCTCGGGCCGCTGAGGCACCCTCGAACCCAAACAGACAATTGTGGTCGAAAGAGTATTTTCATGTCTGTGATCCGACGTAAATGGACACGCGCGGTTAATTTTAGGGTCTGTAATGCGTGGGGCCGCTTGTCCTTAGCATTTCTGGTAATACGTTCTGGTCTTGTAAAGGTAGGCACATTGTCCTCGCTAATATTCTCGTTGACTGAGGTGGCATATACACATGGACTCTCACATGCAGCAGCATGCATTCATCGCAAAAAAAAACTTCATATACCGACCCGGACGTTTGGAACCTGGCAACGCGCGAGGTCGAAATCGTGTGCGTTAATGTGTGCTATGTGATTAGCACTTAATATAGCACGAAACTAATACAGATGATTTACCTTTTCGTATCTAGTTGGATACCTGATGAAATACACAAGCAGGTCGGTGCAGAGTTATTGCACATACAAAGTTATTGCGCATGCATGCTTTTGATCCGCTTTCTCTCTCAGTCATTAAACTCTGCGTTAATCCATAATACTACTCGAGTACTTACACAATGTGTCAAACTAGTGAGACACGGGTGTTTTGTGCGCAAGATGCTATAGAATTCACCGCTAGTGCTCTTGGAGGGATTGTGACTTGAACAGAAAAAAGTCAGCAATGAAAACAATATTTAATTATCAAGCTAGGCAATCTGAAGGAACAAACGTAGCCATTAGGATAATAACTTAAAGATCAGACCTGAGATTAGTGATCAATTCATTCCTCAGCTGTGATCCTTGATACTCATAGCACTAGCGTGCTACTATTAGAGTTGACCCAGCCTTATTCCCACCACACAATGGTTGCACCCAGGAAGTAAAATGAAATGATGGTTTCTTAAAAGAATGAATATATTCCTCGGCTTTGCACATGAGAAAAAAAGGCATTATCCATGCTAGATTCAGAATGCGCATTCAATTTTTTTGGATTCGATTGTTTTATGGGGATTCAACATGCACATATCATTTCATACCTGTATATAAACAAAGATTTAGCAATCTTTTTGACAGAAACAGAAGCATAAAAATCTACACAAGAAATCCGAGGTCAAGAGTCGCACAAAAAATCTGACACCATAATTCATACAAGGAAGCTGATGCTTCAACGGGGACATATACACGGGAGCAACAATGATTCATGGGAAATCTGTGACACTATCAACAAGATAATTTCATTTTCGTAAAGCAATCTAAACACTCCAAGAACATGAATCAGATGCAAATAGGATTGAACATGGACAGTATGGGCGGAATGCCGGAATCAGATGCAAAATAGAGCAGTCTGAACACTCTAGGAATATGGATGGAATGAAAGAAAATCAAGAACAAGATCAAAATCGGACATGTCAATTTTTTTTTGGCAAAGAACATGGACAGAACGGACGGCATGAATCATAGCCAGATGAGATCTGCTCGTGCCATGGGCAGATGAAGTTGACCGGAACGTCGGGCAACAATCCAACGAACCTGCTCGAGGAGCCCTCGTTGAAGGCCGGCCTAACACAACGACTGATTCTCAGCCCCGCCATAGGCGTGATGCGGTTCTTCAAGGAGCTTGGCCGGAGAATCTGAAAGAGGCCCCGCCCCCACCGCGGCCAAACGCCTCCTCGACTCACCTTCTTCGGCACGGGCCGGCACTGCCGCCGTGGTGGTGGTGGCCTGGTGGGTCTTGTTGCCGGGGGCCAGTGGGCTGAGGAAGACAGAGCCGGCGCCGCCCCCACAGCGGCCAAGCACTGCATCAGCTCCTTGAGCGACCGGAGCGCGACGACGAGCGCGGCCGGGTCGGCGTCGGCGGCGGCCTCGAGCACCGCCGGGTTGGACGCCCTTAGCGCTGCTGTCCTTGGACAACCGAAGCGCGTTCGGGTCGGCGTCGTCGGCGAGCTAGCCCGCAGCACCGTGGTGGGCATCACTGCCGGCCAGGAGGCGTGCTCGAGCTCGACGGTGCGCCAGATCCTTAAGGTCGGGGTCCGCAGCGCCGCACTGCCGCTGCCGCCAGATCATCTTCGCCTACACGCCGCGAGCACTCCGGCCGCCAGATCCTTAGGGTCGGGGTCGCCCTCTTCTCCGCCTGGCCTGGGGTCGAGCAGGAGTTTCAGGGAGAAGGCCATCCCCCACTCGGTGCGGAAGAGAAGGAAGGTGGAGGCGCTGGGTGGCGATGGGGAAGAGATGGAAACGAGCGATGCGGGGCAGCCTGGCAGGATTTAATGCCAATCAATGTGAGCGTTGGTGAGCAGACAAATACACACCACATACCGCATATACCTGCTATCAAATACACATGTAATTAGACAGCTGTCGCTCTCAGATTGGGTGCACTTTCATCCTCGCCCGTACCCGGGTTCCGATCGGCATTTTCGCTTCATATACGGAGTATATATTTTGACTGGCTGTGCCGCCACTTGACCAAGTCAAGACGCTTCTGCAAGAAGAAATACGCAAAGCGCACATGTCACGCAAGATGACCAGATCTCACATGTCACTGCTGCTTACGCCGTAAATCACGGCCTTAGAGTAATCCGAAATAGCTGTCGCATGTTGATTTCGTTCGTGAGAAACTACATTCACTGAAAAAAAACTTCTAAAATACTCTTTGTAAAATTTAAGTTAGTTGTGCTGCTATTTGTATAGTATCCAAAGGAAAATAGTGAATATACTTTATACTTTACTAGGCTGGCAGCACCTCACCTCTTGTAAAAATCTTTTCTCAGAGAAAAAATTGCATGTAATTTTCATGTCTCGTAAATTTTATACAAAAAAATATACGTACATAAGTTGTACAAGCTATGCAATTTTAATAACAAATAACTATGTCCGGAACATCATACTACCTCTGTCCATAAATAGATGCTAAAAGTTTATCTAAATTTGAATGTATCTAGCCACAATGTAGTGTATAGATACATCCGAATTTAGATAAATCTTTGGCATCTATTTATGGACGGAGTGAGTATTTATCTGGACTTGAGGAAGCATCGTTTTCAGCTATCCGATACACGTTTTTGATAAGACTTCCAAATTAGACGTTTTGGAAGTTTGACCCGCTTGAATTCTCAAGCCAAAACGCAACATTGGTCTAGTTCATCTTTATATATGTCCCATCCACCTATTTTTTTTTTAGGAATAATGATTATGCACAAGAAGTTAGGAGTAATACGGAGTAGTAGTTTCGCAGTTGTAGTAGAACCTCTAGTCAAATTCACTAGGTCAACAAACACAGGTACAGACGCAAGTACTAGCAAAATGCAGTACTGCTACGATACAGTGGCAGAAAGAATGCTTTGATATGAGAATGGAATTTTCACTCAGAAAATTTTCAGGTAATAATTTGACAAACTAAAGTAGCCGCCGATTTTATTCTTTTTTTCGTGAAAACGCAAAAGACTTGCGTTTCGATGCATTGATAGAAAAGAAGGTTATATGTACAAGCCCGAAACCGGACGAACACCACGCCGTACAACTCGACCCAAGAAAAGGAAACCTAGTCTAGGGGAGCAGAAGGCGCACACCCCGGGCCCCCGCGTCCGCCCATTGCCGCGCTTCCGCCACGATGTCGTTGAATAGGGCCGTCACCGAAGGCCGCGCGTTGTCGAAGACCACCGCGTTTCGATGTTTCCATATCCACCATGCCGTAAGCATGATAATCGACGAAGTGCCTTTGCGCAGCTGGCGAGGGGCGGTCCGCACCGCCAGGGACCACCACTCCGCGAAATCGCCCTCAGCCATGGGAGGGCTTGAAGTGGATCGGATCCACGACAGCACCTCAAACCAAACCATCCTGGAGAACGAGCAGCCTGTGAGAAGATGGCGCATGGTCTCCGTGGACTGGTCGCAGAGCGGGCAGTTGGGGGTATGCGGTAACCCCCGTCTGGCCAGCCGCTCCCCCGTCCAACACCTGTCAAGACAGGCCAGCCACAAGAAGAATTTCACCCTTGGCGGTGCCCAGGATTTCCAGTTCAACTTCCAGAAGCCTGCAATTATCGCCCCTTGGAAGAGGGCGTCATAGCAAGAACTGGAGGAGTACTGGCCATCCGTCGTCCAACGCCAAACCATCCTGTCCGGATCCGCCGAGAGTTGGGTATCCCTGAGCCGGCTCCACAACTGCACGTACTGCCATAGTGCCAGAGCGCTCGGTGCCCCTACTATGTCAGCGATCCAAGTGCGGTCCATCAGGGCTTGGCGGACCGTACGCGCCTTTCTCCGGCGCTTTGGTACCAACGCATATACCTCAGGCGCCACCTCCTTCATGGCTTTGCCGTCCAGCCATCTGTCTTCCCAGAAGAGGGTGGATTCCCCGTTCCCGATCACCATGGTGGTGGAGACCGCGAAGGCATCCAACTCCGTCTTCGAGAAGTTCATGTCCAGTCCGCGCCAAGGTCGCAGGGGGTCGGTATGCATCCTCCATATCCACCTCACCCTTAGGCTGGTAGCAGTGCGAGCCAGGTCCGGAATCCCGAGGCCCCCAAGCCTCAGAGGTCGACAGACCCGTGCCCAATTGACGTGGCAATGCCCGCCATTGGCATCAGCTCTGCCGGCCCAGAGGAAGCCCCTCAGGATTTTGTTGACCTGCTTCAGAGCGGTTTTGTTGACCCCCAACACCATCAGCTGGTGCAGCGGGATCGCTGCGAGCAACACTATCAAGAATCCGTTTCTCTTTACCTGCAAAAATTCTGTTTCTGTTTTTTTTCTCGCTTCTCTCAACCAGGAGAACTGCTATTCCCGTTACCACCTACTATATGTACTTTCACCCTACAAAAATTCTCTATGCAATGAATATTTACCCTAACAAAACCTATATGCTATAGGTTCAACAGATTATGTACGGACTCACATGGAGTGCAAGCCAGGGGTTGCGGTCCCCTGCCGTCCATGACGAATACACTCTCTAAGTCACAATCTACGCAACATCATTGAACACCTCCGCTCCCTTGGCAACCTTGATGAACACATCCTCCAAGGTAGTGTCGACGAGGCCCCAGGCATGTATGCTGAACCTGCTTTTCGCCATCTCAACTGCACGAAAAACATCGGCTATTCTCACCTCCTGCTTCGGTAGTTCAAACTTTTGGGTCCCAGAAAGATTGTAGATCTTGTTTGCGCTTGGAGACAGGCGACGCACTAGCTGGTCAACTTCCGATTCTTGTTCTGGAGATGTTGTGACTGTGAATATGTACGCACCTCCATATCTCGCCTTTAGCTGCATGTAGTGGCAAATAATTTAGAAGTGTTTTTACAGAAATCTGTGTGATTCAAGAAGGTATAATGTACCTCTTTAGGGTTTCCGATGCATTGGAACTCTCCATCAACAAATATGCCAAGTCGATCACAAAGTACTTCTGCCTCCTCCATCGAGTGTGCTGTCAGATAGATTTGATCAGACAATATTCATTTTTATTTTCAGATGCAATAAAGTGGTGAACTTGAGTCTAGGATTTTGTATGGGTGCACAGTGAAAAGTAATTACTTGTGAGAACAATTGCACAGTTTCTCTTGGCCTCCTTCACAATGTTCCATAGGTTATTTCTTGATGCTGGATCTAGCCCTGTGCTCGGTTCGTCCATGTAAACAACCTAAGGAATGTTTCCTTCAGTTTCATAACCAACTTTCGATTGAATTTATAGGATATATGGGTAAAACTTGAAACATAAAATCAAGAATAATACTTTGGGGTCTCCGATTAATGATATTGCCACACTGAGCCTTCTCTTCATGCCTCCGCTGTACATTCCCACTTGCTTATCACCAACTCCACCATGAAACAGATTTACACTTTTAAGAGAATCATCAACAGCCTGATTGTGGAAGAAAGATCAATGTGTTTAACTAAGGCCCACAATACTGAAGAATAATACTGTACACAAACTGAGATGCTGAGTAGAGTTCTCCAACAATGAGATGCAAATACTACACTCAAACAAAGTTACACAGATTAGAAGTACCTTCACTAATGCAGCCCCTTTGAGATTCTTCAATCTAGCATAAAAGAATAGATGCTCTTTTCCCGTTAATGTTTCCCAAAGTAAGCTGCATTTCAGACACCACCAGTTACAATGAGAAAGAAGACAATCTGATGCCGGGAAAAGAGCACATGGCCAGAAAAGTTATAAGTTTCAGTAAATACTCATGCTGAGGGCACAGGCCCATATTTGTATATATGTCATCCATATCCATTGTTATATCCATTCCATGGGCATAAGCAGTGCCAGATGTAGGTCTAGTAAGCCCAACCATCTGAGGAAAGATCAGAGCAAAGTTAATCAAGGTGTGTGCCAAGACGTTATGCAATTTACAGTAAAAATGCTACCGTCTGTTTCAGTACTTTACCATACTAATGAATGATGTTTTCCCAGCTCCATTAGGGCCAAGCATTCCGAAGCATTGCCCTTTTGGTAGGGCCAAAGATAATCCTCGAACAGCCAGCTTGTCTGGGTTTCCATCTCTTCCAGGATACATTTTCCTGAGGTTGTCACAGATCACAGCTTCGTTTGCATTGCGGTCCATCAATAATTGCTCAACTAGTCGTCGCTGAATAGATATCAACACAAGAGTTTTAATAAAATGTGCTGTAGAAAAATCTGTAAGTGATCAAGTATGGCAGGTAACCTACTTCTTGAGCAACATCTTCTTTCTCCATATTAACGATTACTTTAGAATCCTGTTGTGCAGAGCTACTTTTATGCAATAATGGTGCATGCTTCTTCTGTGAAGATCTAAAGAGGAGTAAGGGGTTTCTGACACTACCACCTACTGAAGACATTTGATCCAAATAGAATGCTAACACGAGCAGTAATGCCCATTCTACAGTCATTATAATCAAGATATCGCACATTCCATTTACTGGGTCTTTCAAATTTCCCCACATCATGCCACTGGATCCCGTAGCACTTCCAGCAAATGCGTATTGACCAAGCTCATACAACCCTCGATAGAGAGAAAATCCCGGGACAATCTCCATAACTAATACCCAGATACCTGAGTAGAGAACACAACCTTGTTAACGTATGGTCATAAAATTTAAATGGGATTGCAGATTACCGCTAAGCTAGCAACTTACCAGAAAAGGTTTTGTCCTCAATAAAAAATAGGAAAAGAAATGCCCCTAGTAAACCAGATCCAAATACATAGATGTAACCAATCACTGCAGCAAGAAGATACATAAAGTTTGTCATTTCTAAGAAGAAAATTTTGACTTAGATGTTGCATGTTTAAGTCACTGACCTGTGGCTATCTTGACAGATGAAAAGAAAGATGCCACAAAAAAGGCAAAAGCAATCTGTAAATTTATGTATACAAAGAAAAAAACAAACTGTATGCCATAGTTGTTGAGTCTGAAGAAATTGAGACCTGCACAAAACAAGGTCAACTTCAAATACATATAGTTGTTTCCGCAAAAGCAGTTTCATGAGTAAACTGGTTATTTCAAGAATACTCATGAATAAAGAGTGGAAGTTCATTACCTATGAAGTATCCAAAAATCACAAAACATGTCATATAGACAACTGATAGAACAAAGAAATAAGCATAAGATATCATCCAGTAAGGTACATCCTTCAGACCTTGCATCTTCATCATTATTTTTAGCTTTTGTTGCTTCTCATACACCAGATATGCCAACATAACCTAGAAAGGAGAGTTAATTTGCTAGCTTTAATGATATTGTAACACGTTCAGCCATTTTTTCAATGTAATTAAGGAATGTTACATCTCATCATACTCACTGGGAAAAGCAGTTCAACGATCCATGTGAAGAATAGCGCACTGAGAAGAGAAGAGAGGTCGAACCTATAACTTGTTCCAACTTTGGGCATCTCTTTTACATATTCAAGTCGCATTTCCACCCCAGGTCCTCGGATATATTTGAGATATGCGTTGGATACCTATAGGAAAGAAAGATGAGGTAGAAAAAAGTTTTCAAGTTCCAGAATACAATGAAATTAGCCAGAGATGAATTAATGGGAAGCAAAGCACATACGGCATTCACCAAGCGTGGAACTCGTAATGCTGCGATAAATGAATATGCAGTTTTATCGTTATATGTAGAGTTGTACAAAACATTTATACCAAGTCCAAATTCTGTTGTACTCAAGAAGTCATAACCTGCAAAGAATAATGAAACTTTACAGTATGCATGGATGCAAATAAGTGTTGTCATATGTTCAAATGAGCTGCTCATCATGTTTTAAGGGATAGCTTCTCAGAAGGTATTAGGAAATCGCACACCAGAATCTCACTGCTGTGCAAATCCATTACAAATGCAAAGAGGCCAAAAATTGAAGCTAAGAAGATAGAAATATAACCTGCAATAAACTCGTTTATTTTTCCTCCTTTTTGTTTATAACCCTTTAATAATTCCTCATTGATAACCGATGTACTCTCCCGCCATAACATCACACCTTCAACACACTGTATATCTGGTTCATTTCATAAACACATCAGAGCTGCAATCATAGCAGTCCTAAGAAAGAGTCCAAACGAAAGAGGAACATATCTAATTGTTATTTTCAAACATGCTACACTAAAATTCAGTACCGATTAGTCATTAAAATAGAAACTAACCATACGAAATACAAGATTCACTTTGTGAAAGCAAACAAGAAAACATAGTGAACTATGAGTTATAATGATCCATGTTTTAAATAGAAGATAGCCGGTTCATAGTCTTTGAACATGCTACACTAAAATTCAGTACCGATTAGTCACTAAAATAGAAATTAACCATACGAAATACAAGATTCACTTTGTGAAAGCAAACAAGAAAACATAGTGAACTATGAGTTATAATGATCCATGTTTTAAATAGAAGATAGCAGGTTTATAGTCTTTGGAGAGGATTATCACTATAATGGATACTGGATAGCAAGTGATAGAGCAAGTGCTATATTTCCACACCAATTTACGAAAAGATTCATCATCTTGAGTTACTTGTATATATAAAAAGGTCTGTTGTATAAAACTAACATGGAATTAATACAATGCATTTGTTTACCGCCGTAGTACACATATATATTGCAAAAAAATCTTGAAGTTCTACTTTCACATCGGTACAACTGCTATCTTAGTTGCTACCATCGCAATAGTACCCACAATCATCGCTCTCTCGGCCTCTATCACTGCAATAGCTCTCAATTTGCTCTGGCCTACCATTCTAAACCACTACATTTATCATTAGTATGCAGACCCTGCTAATGCTAAATGGAAGCTACAGTCACTCTTAAGTACAGAGCATAATGATATTTACATACAAGTATGTTTCCTAGATGTGTACAGGCTTAGCCAATTCCGCACAAAAGAGCATTAATTAACTTCAACACGTTGTCAATATTCAACATAAGACCCATGAAAGGTACTCGCGGTCACCTGGCACTTGGAGCTATATAAGGTATGTTCTGCTAGTCCAAAACCCAAACTGGCTAGCATTTGCATAGTTTTGGACTTTTGGCTGTATCTGTATTTTTTTCATCGTCTTTTATGTTTGTCGGTCATTTTCAAGCCTGGAGATTTTTTTTAGTTTTCACCCTGTAGCTTCTTTTTAATACAAAGATGTGCAGAACACATGCATATTCGAGAAAACAAAAGGACCCATCAAAGACTGAACTATTGATGGTCCACATCTATATAGAACTCCTTCAAATGCAAATAAAGTTTAACGCGAAGATCACATCCCTACACTTAAGCTGCTGCCCGATTCAGCAATTTAAGTTTCCCAACGCAAATTGTAAATTCGGTATCAAATGGAAGGAGACTTTAACTTACTTAGCTGAAGGGGTATGCCCCTAGCTCTATATGAAATGGTCTGTGATAAGTAGGGCACGCACTGAGGCTGAAGCAGATAGATGGTATCCGAAGAAGAAAATGCGGGCTCTAGCAATTGTGTATACCATGGCGCAGTGTCTGAACCCTAAGACAAATCAAGCCAACCAGTACTTGGGTAAGCAAAACACAAAAATTACTGCATACTAATAATTACGAGAGAAACTTACAACAACTATCCTGGATAGCGCATCAAGATAATCTGTCACATTAAGACTGGGAGAGAAAGCAGGAAATAGACCTCCTGCAACACCTGTCGATTGGAAAATGGTTAGTACTCAAGACGCAAGGCACATTGGTCTTAATTATGAGCAGCTGGTATGAATTGAGTTGTATTGTGGCAGCACGTACTTTCAGCAAAGTATCGGTCCTTTCCAGTGATGAGGACGCTGGCGGGGCAAGACCAGGAGTCACGGCATGAGGGCTCAGGCAGATCATCAAATGGCTGGGAGACTGTTTTGACAGCTCGGGACTCAGGCTGGGGGACCTGAATCAGGGCCGGCCAGCGTGGCGGGCTGGGAATTGCGCAGTTCCAGACCTGCTCCAGTGTCGAGTATTGGACGCCACACTCCCTCCTCTTGCAGGTTCCATTTATGTCGGTCTCGACACAGGCGCAGCCACATCTGTACTTGGGCTTGTCGAGCTCGCTGTTGATGATGTTCTGGAGCACGATCAGCAGAACGCAGATGATGACTGGGAAGAAGGTGATGCCAATGTTTGTCTTCCAGTTCCTTTTCTGCATCGCAGTTATGAAGGTGTAATCAGATACTGCAATCTCTGTCATAGAGGAACTCAGAAGTAGAAAAAACAGAACCAGATGCTGCACAAAGAACTGACATACTTGACAGGAAAAATAAGAAGGCGCATAACAACATCTATCTGGTGAGTGGTTTTCCACAAACATTGCGTGAAATCCTAAAAGGACATCAAGATTTTCAAAAATATATGTTGCTCCATGCACATCATGATGTTGCTCGAAAGGCTTCTTATCCATGGACTCTCCTAAAACAGTTGGCCCAATCCCCAATAGATCTTTACTAAACCCCACTTGAGCTAAAATTTCACAGATGCCTCAAAATAAACCAGATTGGCGGACACCTTTTCCGCTCGATCCACCTGCCGCAACTCCAAGAAACGTGTAGGCATATTCACAAGCACTTGGCGGGCGCACCCAAAGTAACGCATCAAGAAAGTAGAAACATGCAGATAGTAGTGAAAAACGAACAAGCGCGAGGGAGAAAAACGGAGCCGTGCCTGGAGGCAGATGTTCTTGCGGAGCAGGGCGTTGGCCTGCGTCAGGAAACTCGCTGGGCGCCTCAGCGTATCCATGCGAAGATGGGGAAGATGGTTAGGTCTGAAGCAGAGAAAGGGGGAAAGACGGGGAGGACACGAGATTTGAGACGTCCCGAGGCGTTCAGAGTTGGGAATCGACACGAAACCGATCAAAGGATTGAACTTTGCCCAGTTATATAGACATCAGTTACCAGACTCCCGCCAATTTATCTTCACGAATCAAGCGGCCACGCTATTTAAACAACCAAAACCCCCGGATCTTATCTAAAAAAAATTTAGAATATGTGCTGTACCTGGACTTGTCGTGCATGAGTGCATCAAGTGCGAGTTGGCACCTTCAGAAGTTCATAACCCATCTATTTACCTTTTAGCTCTTTCCTTACAGGATCTAGACTTTTTATTGGGCAGTTCGCTTAGTTTGGTATGTACCTTTGTCTAATTTAAAATATTTTATTTTACAAGCACAAAATCTAAGTAAGCTAGGTTCAATTAGGTGTACCAACAATAACGAAATAACAAGTCGCGTGTTGCCGTAACCGTCCATGTAACGAATAACAAAATAAATATTTTACAAAAATATGTTTACAAAATCTGTAGAAAAATGAAAAGCCGGGCAAAGCGAATTTGAAAAGGTCAAATTACATGATGGGAATTACACGACTGTGTGAGGAACATGCCAGGGCTATTGGGTTCATGGCATCCCAGGTATGTCCACTATAGTTCCGGTTCTAAATTAGCCATATTTGGATTTTCCCCGTGTGTCGAGAGCATGTCTTCAGGAAATGGTTCTTCCTTTAGGGGGTGGCATGATCAGAATAATATGTTTTTAAGAAATTGATGAACTTGCATGTAATTTGTACTTTAATCAATGAGAGAATAACCAAGTTAAATATGACCAGCACCTAAAAGCAGCGGGTTCGCCACAACAACGTAACATCAACAACCAACAATTATAGGAAATTGCCATCCAGTACTGACCGATCTTGTTCCAAACTTTATACACAGTACATGTAAAGCAAAAGGACATCCTGAATAATGCTGAGCGTGTTCTACCAAATCAAATCTTTCTATTCTTGATGATTCCATTTTCCTGTCCTACGGTGAAGCCACGTCGCCTCCTTTTTGTCAACCCGTTCTCGCTGCGTAGTCCATACCCTTCTGGCTGCATAAGTGAATTATTCCCCCGTCTGTTGTAACGACATGGGCTGAAATTCTCCTCCTGGGCTGCCCACCTCATCTACCTCGTGGGCTTTTTAATCTGCCGGAAAAATAGTAACCTCTGTTCTCTTCTTGCTCCTCGCCTCTGTTCGTCTTCCTCTCAATAATCCTAGACTTACGGATTGCCTGGCTTACGGAAACTCTACGGACGGACGTGGCATGGTTTGGTTGGCTGAAAATTTATCCCTGCCTTAAAAACGGGGAACAGTTTGTATTTCCTCCCCTGTGGCTATACCACGTTGTGAGTCCATAAAAGATTTCTGTAAAATCTGTCCGTACGTGTAGCATTCATCAACATCTCAGCCGACTCCCCTCCTCCCAACGATTTACGTAGCCGGCCTCCCTTCTCCTCAACAGCCGTGGATTAACGCATTCTCCTCGCCTTTCAAATCACAGCAATCAAAACTAGAAACTGCTCATAAATCCCAATAATCGTCAATGGAAACTGCTCCACCGAAATTATATGCCGCCGCCAAATCGACCTTAAAAAGAAGTCCATGTTGCCATACGCTTCACCCGCCAGGCTACTCGCGCCCCTGCTCGCGCAGCCAGCACCGCCGACGGCCACCACGCTGGTACCTCCACTGTCCCCATTCTAATTCCTCTTTTTTTTTCAAACCCTGCATACGTATACTTATTCCTACTCTGCTAGGTTGACCTCCACCTGGAAATCCCATTCGCGGTTTCCCCCCAATCTGATATTATTGGTGCCTCCAATCTGATGCTTGAAGCCCCTTCGATTTTTTGTGTGTGGATATTTTGGCATCTCGCTCTGATTGCTGAAGCTAGAAGACACACTGGTAGAAAAATGGCCATTGGTCGCGGTTCGCAACTGCCATTGGTCGCGGTTGCGCAACCGCGACCAATTAGGCGCGACTAAAGGCCCCTTTAGTCGCCCTCGTCGAGCCTGTCCACGTGGCGGCAGTAGGGGCGGAGGACCTTTAGTCGCGGTTCTTCCGCCAACCGCGACTAAAGGCCTCCGCATGGTTTAGGGTTTAGCCCCTCCCCCTAAATCTGGTTTCTTTTTAATTTGTATTGTTTTATTTTTTTGGTTTTAATTTTGAAGGAGTTTCACATATTCTACCGTACTACATACATGCATATGAATGTACAATTTCAAACAAATTTGAAATTAGAACCAAAAAGAATTCAAGAGGAATATACAATATATATTCAATATCGGATGACCATATACAATTTTGAACAAGTTTCCATACATATTTAGTGCATATAAAGTTGTACGTCCTCTACATAGTGTTCTCCTCTAGGATCGATGACTTCTCGCGAACCATCCAGCTAGTTCCTCTTGAAGTGGTCGGAAGCGAGCTTGGACTAAGCGTCGTCCGGAGGTTATTCCTCCCGATGTTGTTCTCAGACGGCTGCCGCTCGGTGTATCTCCGGATCCTCTCACAAACATAGTATCCACATAGATTGGTCCCCGGTGGCTGAATATCCCCAGTCGCAGTCTTTGCCCTTTTAAAATGTAGCTCTTTTTGAATTCACCGACCTTTTGATCTACGAACCGTCTCCAAACCCTACGAGGCAAGGAAAATTAAATGAACAAGAGAGTTATTAATTAGTTACTTGATATTAGGAAATGATGAAAGAAATAGGCCGATCGATATAGAGCGCAAACGAATGAAAATAATTACTTTGCATCATTTTTCTCATGTCGGCCCAATGCTTCGGATCCATATTCAGAGAGTCGTGGACGAGAACTGTGGAGTTCTGAATTTGAATTACTAGCAGAATCCAGTGGAATCTGCGGACACGATACATGCACAGTCATGCATAACTCATCGATTAGCCACATATACCATGCATGGAGTAAACAAAAGAGAATGTGCTCAAGACAGAAACACTCACCCAAAATGGTAAGGAAATAGAATATCACTTTTGAGTTCCTGTTTTATAAGAAACCGCCACAGGTCATCCTCCACGTCGGCGGGGTGGTGTTCTAACACATATGAATTAACGATTTGTGGGTCAATGAACCCAACATCATGGATGCGGCTTATTCGCATTTCCCGCTTCTTCATTCTGCATAATAGCGTACACAACAAGATAGTTAGGACAATATATATATTTATAGTGCAGGCAATGAACGAGATGGGGTAGAAATTAATAAATCACTTACAGAACATAGCAACCGATGATAGATTTGTCGAGCTCGCGCAGATTGAACAGCTGGAACAATTCACTCCGATGAATTGTTATATAGTAATGTTTGAAGTGATGCTCAGGTCTAACTTCCGCATAAATATAGTCTTTGGCGTTTTTAAGTTTTATGTAAGCCTTGTACCAATTTAGCAGACCTTTCATTTGTCGAGGTAGATCCTCTTCTGCGCAGGCTCGACGAGAGGCCCATTCCGCACATATGTAAATACTACGTCCTTCATTGGCGCCTCATCAAGGCCTAACACGCACGAAGAGTCGGACCTAAGTTGGCCGCTTGTTCTGTGGCACTCGCTACGTCAATCCGCTGCCGCAGCTGCTATGATATCGGGGGCATCGTCCGACCGGCGGCTTTCACTATGAGCAGGGCGATCGATTGTTTACTTTGTTCCCCGAGCTGGGCAACTTGTTTCCCCCCTTTTTGCTTTGTAATTCTTTCTCGGCCTCCTCCTGCTTCTCCGCCAACTCTTGGTTCCTCTTGACCGCGAGTGCTTGACTACGAAGTTCACGTTCATAGTCGTCGGGCAGATTCTTCGCGGCTTGGGACGGTGTGTTCAAAAATGACTTAGCCCGGCTCTTTTCCTTCTCGAAAATACTTGCTTGGGCTCGGGCTCTCTTTTCTTCTTGCAGTCCGCCTTCCATTTCTCATGCTGAGCAGCCACGGCTGCATTTTCCTCGACACTAAGTTCCCAAGGCCTCGGGGTGAGAGGCTTTAGTGATGGCTCTGGTATCTTGGTGTTGGTACATAAGGCTCCGGGTTAATAACCCAAGACTGCTTCGCTTCTTCGCAGGTGGATTGGGGCGGCGTCGATCACCCGCCGGACGAGGCGGGCGGCGCGCACCCGCCGGGAGGTGAATTGGGGGCGGCGTCGGGCGACGTGAAGGAGGCGTAGGTGAACCACCACCACCGCCGCCACCACCACCGGAGGAGGGTGGACTTGTTCGCCTTGGCGCCTCCCGGAAACTTGATAAACTTCTTTTGCCATAGAATGGCGCTTGACATCTCCAAGTCTTCTCGCCCCTTCGGTGTAGCAATGTCAATGTCCAGGTCCTCAAACCCTTGGACTATGTCCTCCACCGTGACACGAGCATAGCCATCTTGAATGGGGTTGTTGTGGTGGAGTGCTCCAGGTAAACATGGTAAAGCACTGGCGATGGCTACCTTCATGGACATGTTCCCGATAGGATAATACAGATGACATTCTTTCATCTCCTTTATATCGTCCATGGGGTAGCGAGGAGGCTCCGGTGCAGTAATTTCGACCACCAGAGGCTCCGGTGCAGTAATTTCGACCACAGAGGCTCCGGTGCAGTAATTTCGATCGTCGGTGCACCAGCCGGTGGGGCCTCCGTGGAAGCCACGCTGCTTCTTCTCTGCTGGCTTCCGAGATCCATTGGATGATCTTCATGCTGCGCCCGAGCTGCATCTCTTTCGCTACTAGTACACTCACGGTTTTCTTCATCACATCCATTTCCGATGCCAACCGCGCCACAACATCTGCATCCCGATCCATCTTTCTCTTACGGCTTCTGTAACCGTACGGGTCATCGTTCTGGGGAACCCTATTTTCCACGGAATGTGCCCCATGCCTCGTACACGTCCTCCGTGTTCAGGATTCCCGAGGGCTTTGTCAGCGTCGTTCTCTCTGTTGAACTTGATCTTCCCCTCTTGAGCATCACTCATTGCCTCAATAAGCTTTTCGGTGGGTTTAATTATTTTGCCCCGGTAAACTGATACGTCCAAAACGTATCTACTTTCCCGAACACTTTTGCTATTGTTTTGCCTCTAATTTGTGTATTTTGGATACAACTAACACGGACTAACGCTGTTTTCAGCAGAATGCTCTGTCTCGTTTTTGTGCGAAATCCAACTTTCGGGAAAATCCTCGGAATTTATGCAAGGCCCTATTTTACCAATACTGAGAAGGGCAAGAGAGGTGGAGGCCCGAGGGCCCCACACCATAAGGCGGCGCGGCCTAGGGGCCCGCGCGGCCCTATGGTGTGGCCCCCTCGGCTGGCCTCCGACGCCCCCTTCGGACTACTTATCGGGTTCGACCTAAAAACGCACGGAGAGAAGTCGGTCGCCAAAACCCTCCAGAGAGCCGCCACATCGCGAAACTCCGTCGCGGGAGCCGAAGTCTCCGTTCCGCACTCCCGGACGGGAATTGAGGAGATCATCACCGCCATCACCGCCAACGCCTCCCATCGACCAGCCATGTTTCCCCCATCCATGTGTGAGTAATTCCCCCGCTGTAGGCTGAAGGGGATGGTAGGGATTGGATGAGATTGGTCATGTAATAGTCATAAGATTGTTAGGGCATAGTGCCTAGTATCCGTAGATGTCACTTTTATGATATTGTTGCAACTTGTTATGCTTAATGCTTGTCACTAGGGCCATACGTCCAATTTGCATCACTATTTTGTATCATAATTTGCTGTTATTCATTGATATATTTCATATTGGGACACAATACTTATGTTATTTCATCTATTTTGCATGTTTCATCATTATTGGAGGATCAAGCACCGGAGCCAGGATTCTGCTGGAAAAGCACCGTCAGAACGCAATATTTCGGAAGATCAACTGTGGAAGGAAATTTCACATAAATTCCTATTTTTCCAGATGATGGAGGGAGCCAGAAGGGGAAGAATAGGGGAGCCACTGTGGGCCCAGACCACAGGCCGGCGCGGCCCATGGCCCGGCCGCGCCACCGTGGTGTGGGGGCCCCACCCCTTTCGCCTCCTTTTCTTCGCGTACTCCTTCGTCCCGAAAACCTAAGCCGAGAGAGGACCTCACAAAGAGTTACAGCCGCCTCGCGGGGCGGAGAACACCAGAGAGAAAGAGCTCTCCGGCGGGGGAATCCGGGAAATTCCCTCCCGGAGGGGGAAATCGACGCCATCGCCATCGTCATCGAGCGGGACATCATCTCCATCATCATCATCATCATCTCCACCATCTACACCGCCATCACCACCGCTGCACCTCGTCACCGCTGTAACAATTTGGGTTAAATCTTGATTGTATGATAGGGGAAACTCTCCCATTATTCTCTACTTGTTATAGATGCTATTGAGTGAAACCATTGAACCAAGGTTTATGTTCAGATTGTTATTCATCATCATATCACCTCTGATTGTATTCCATATGATGTCTCGTGAGTAGTTCGTTTAGTTCTTGAGGACATGGGTGAAGTCTAAATGCTAGTAGTGAATTATGGTTGAGTAATATTCAATGTTATGATATTTAAGTTGTGGTGTCATTCTTCTAGTGGTGTCGTGTGAACGTCGACTACACGGCACTTCACCATTTATGGGCCTAGGGGAGTGCATCTTGTATTCGGTTGCTAATTGCGGGGTTGCCGGAGTGACAGAACCTGAGCCCCCGTTAGTATATCAATGGAAGAGGGATCGCAGGATCTGAGAGTTTAAGGCTGTGGTTAGATTTATCTTAATTACTTTCTTGTAGTTGCGGATGCTTGCAAGGGGTATAATCACAAGTATGTATTAGTCCTAGGAAGGGCGGTGCATTAGCATAGGTTCACCCACACAACACTTATCAAAACAATGAAGATTATTAAGCCACATGAAGCGAAAGTACTAGACTAAAATCCCGTGTGTCCTCAAGAACGTTTGGTCATTATAAGTAAACAAACCGGCTTGTCCTTTGTGCTAAAAAGGATTGGGCCACTCGCTGCAATTATTTCTCTCGCATTTTACTTACTCGTACTTTATTCATCTGTTACATCAAAACCCCTTGAATACTTGTTTGTGAGCATTTACAGTGAATCTTTCATCGAAACTGCTGCCAACACCTTCTGCTCCTCGTTGGGATCGACATTCTTACTTATCGAAGATACTACGATACACCCCCTATACTTGTGGGTCATCAAGACTATTTTCTGGCGCCGTTGCCTGGGAGTGAAGCGCTATTGGTAAGCGGAATTGGTAAGGAAAACCTTTACTGTTTGTGCCTGCTGCTATAAATCATTATGGAGAGATCTTCTCTTCAATTTCTATTTGGGAAATCTACTACTACTGCAACGGTAGTGGATGAAGCGCCAGGTGAGGAAGTAGTACCATATAAAATACCTATGAAAATTATTGAACGTGTTATGGATAACCGCTATGAAGGGGATGGAACTGTCCATCCTGGTGATCATTTATTGTTTTTGCATGAATTATGCGGGTTATTCAAATGTGCAGGTATTTCTATGAATGAAGTTAGAAAGAAACTATTCACTATATCGCTGTCTGGTAAAGCGGCGCATTGGTATAAATTGCTGAAGAATGGTGATTCTATTGATTGGGAGGACATTGTGCCTTTATTTTATTCCAAATTTTATCCTCCAAGTGAAATTCACAAAGATCGGAACCGCATATATAATTTCTGGCCTCATGATGGAGAAAGTATTGCCCAAGCTTGGGGGAGATTGAAGTCTTTAATGCTCAAATGCCCCATTCATGAGCTTCCCGGTAATGTTATTATTGATAATTTCTATGCAAGACTTTCTTTTCAAGACAAGACCTTGCTGGATACTTCTTGTTCTGGATCATTTACACGCAACAAAGAAGAGTTTAAAAGGGACCTTCTTGATCGGATCCAAGAAAATACTAAAGGATGGGAGAACGACAAAGATAGAGAATCGTATAATTTATGATTATAAATGCATTGAAGCTTTTATGGATACTGATAAATTTCGTAATATGAGTGCTACATATGGTCTTGATTCCCAAGTTGTTGCAAATCTTTATAAAGCTTTTGCCTCTCATTATGAATTGCCTAAGAAGAATTTTGATAAGTATCATGAACCGTATAAAGATAAAGTTGATTCATCTGTAAACAAATGTGTAGTGATTGAAACTGTTGATAATGTTATTCCTGAAGCTTATATTGAAAAAACTCCTTTCCCGCTAAAATGAAGGAGTACTCTCATATCTAGTGCGGTTAATAAAAGTGAAAAGAAACCTAAAGAACCCGAAGAACAAATTAAAATTGAACCTGCTGTTGCAATAGTTAAAGATCTTGTGACTGAAAATGTGGAGGATGGTCATATTATTTTCTGTGAAGATGCTTCTAATATTGTTTCACATCCTAATAAACCCAAACAAGTTAGTTTTCCTATGCTATCTGTTAGAATTGGTGATCATTGCTATTATGGTTTATGTGATATTGGTGCAAGTGTTAGTGCTATTCCTTATGAGCTTTACACGGAGATTATGCACGAAATTGGTTCTTGTGAACTTGAAGATATTGATGTGGTTATTCATCTGGCTAATAGAGAAACTATTTCTCCAATTGGTATTGTTCGAGATGTGGAAGTTCTATGTGGTAAGATTAAATATCCTGCTGACTTTTTGGTACTTGGTTCTGCTGCTAGTGATCATTGTCCTATCATTTTTGGTAGACCTTTTCTAAATACTTGTGGAGCTATTATAGATTGTAAGAAAGAGAAAATTTTGACTAGATTTGCTGGTGAACCTTATGAATTTAACTTTTCTAAATTTACCAAAACTCCTTATAAAGCCGACTTGCCTAGTAATGATTTTAAAATGGAGCAGTGTGCATCTATTGTTCTTGTTCCTAATAATCCTTTGCAGCAACATTTGGAGAATAGTGAAAGTGAAGCTTTTAGGAAAGAAAGAGATGAGCTTGAGGAAATTTTTCTTCGCCAACCTATTCTCAAGCATGATTTACCGGTGGAAGATTTGGGTACAACACCGCCACCAAAGGAAGATCCTGTTTTTGATTTAAAGCCTTTACCTGATAATCTTAAATATGCTCATATTGATGATAAGAAAATATATCCTGTTATTATTAGTTCTAAGCTTTCAGAGATTGAGGAAGAAAGGTTATTGGAAATATTGAAGAAACACCGAGGAGCTATTGGCTATACTCTTGATGATTTGAAAGGGATTTCTCCTTCTATTTGCCAACATGCTATTAATATGGAAGAAGATGCAAAGCCTGTTGTTGAACATCAACGTCGTCTAATTCCGAAGATGAAAGAGGTGGTAAGGAATGAGGTATTAAAACTTCTTGAAGCTGGTATTATATATCCTATTGCTGATAGTAGATGGGTTAGTCCTGTGCATTGTGTTCCTAAGAAAGGAGGAATGACTGTTGTGCCTAATGATAATGATGAGCTTATCCCTCAAAGAATAGTTGTAGGTTATAGAATGTGCATTGATTTTCGAAAAGTTAATAAAGTTACTAAGAAAGATCATTACCCTTTACCCTTTATTGATCAAATGCTAGAAAGGTTATCTAAAAATACTCATTTTTGCTTTCTTGATGGTTATTCTGGGTTTTCACAAATTGCTGTTAAAGCTAAAGATCAAGAGAAAACCACGTTTACTTGTCCTTATGGAACTTATGCTTATAGGCGTATGCCTTTTGGTTTATGTAATGCTCCTTACTTTTCAAAGATGCATGTCTGCTATTTTTCATGGTTTTTGCGAAAGTATTGTAGAGGTGTTCATGGATGATTTTTCTGTCTATGGGAATTCTTTTGATAATTGCTTGCGAAACCTCGATAAAGTTTTGCAGAGATGTGAAGAAACTAACCTTGTTCTTAATTGGGAGAAATGCCACTTTATGGTTAATGAAGGAATTGTATTGGGACATAAAATTTCCGAGAGAGGTATTGAAGTTGATAGAGCTAAAGTTGAAGCAATTGAGAAGATGCCCTATCCGAGGGATGTTAAAGGTATTCGTAGTGTTCTTGGTCATGCTGGGTTTTATAGGAGATTTATTAAAGATTTCTCTAAAATTTCCTCTTACTAATCTTCTTCAAAAAGATGTACCTTTTGTTTTTGATGATGATTGTAAGGAAGGTTTGAAACTCTAAAGAAAGCCTTAACAACTGCTCCTGTAGTCGAACCTCCTGATTGGAATTTGCCTTTTGAAATTATGTGTGATGCTAGTGATTTTGCTGTAGGCGCTGTTCTTGGACAGCGGGTAGATAAAAAATTAAATGTTATTCATTATGCTAGTAAGACTCTTGATGCTGCTCAAAGAAATTATGCTACAACTGAAAAGGAATTGTTAGCTGTAGTCTTTGCTTGTGACAAGTTTAGACCCTATATTGTTGATTCAAAAGTTACAATTCATACTGATCATGCTGCAATTAGATACCTTATGACAAAGAAAGATGCTAAGCCAAGGCTTATTAGATGGGTACTTCTGTTGCAAGAATTTGATTTACATATTATAGATAGGAAAGGTGCCGATAATCCTGTTGCTGATAATTTGTCTAGATTGGAAAATATTGCTTATGATCCTGTTCATGTTAATGATAGTTTTCCAAATGAACAATTGGCTGTAATAAAGGTGAGCTCGCGAGAGAGCCCTTGGTATGCAGATTATGCTAACTTTATTGTTTCGAAGTATTTGCCTCCAACCTTTTCAGCTCAGCAAAGGAGGAAATTCTTTTATGACTTGAGGCATTATTTTTGGGATGACCCACACTTATATAAAGAAGGAGTGGATGGTATTATGCGAAGATGTGTTCCTGAATATGAACAACAGAGATATTGAGTAAATGTCATGGTAGTGTTTATGGAGGACATCACGCTGGAGATAGAACCGCGCAAAAGGTTCTACAATCAGGTTTTTATTGGCCAACACTCTTCAAAGATGCAAGGAAATTTATTTTATCTTGTGATGAATGTCAAAGAATTGGTAATATCTCTAGACGCAATGAAATGCCTATGAATTATACTCTTGTTATTGAACCATTCGATTGTTGGGGATTCGACTTCATGGGTCCTTTCCCTTCTTCAGATGGTAACACTCATATACTTGTCGCTGTTGATTATGTTACTAAATGGGTAGAAGCTATACCTACAAAAAGTGCTGATGGTGAGACCTCTATAAAAATGCTTGTGGATGTTATATTTCCTAGATTTGGAGTACCTAGATATATTATGACTGATGGAGGTTCTCATTTTATTCATGGAGGTTTTAGAAAAACTCTTGCTAAGTATGGTATTAATCATAGAATTGCTTCAGCTTATCACCCTCAAACTAGTGGTCAAGTAGAATTATCAAATAGAGAGATTAAAGCTATTTTGGGAAAGAATGTTAATAAATCTAGAAAGAATTGGGCTAGTAAATTGAAAGAAGCACTATGGGCTTATAGAACCGCTTATAAAAATCCTATGGGAATGTCACCTTATAAAATGGTTTATGGAAAAGCTTGTCATTTACCTTTAGAACTAGAGCACAAGGCTTATTGGGCTGTTAGAGAACTAAATAAAGATCCGAAACGCCGGTAATAAGAGGTTGTTGCAATTAAGTTCTCTAGATGAATGGAGAAGTGAAGCTTATGAAAATGCTAAACTCTTTAAAGAAAAAGTTAAGAAGTGGCATGATAGAAGGATCATCAAAAGAGAGTTTAATATTGGGGATAAAGTCCTATTGTATCGGTCTCGTCTCAGATTCTTTGCAGGGAAATTACTCTCGGAGTGGAAAAGACGTGGGGCCCGTCACCACAGGCCGGCGCGGGCCCCACCCTGGCCGCGCCGACCTATGGTGACACCTCGGCGTCCCGTTTCCACTCGTTTTCTGGAACCTTCCTTTTGTCGTAAAAATATTTGCTATATAATCCCCGGACCCCTGGAGGTCCGTAATATCGTTTTCTCGTCGTGTTTTGTTTCGAGCTGTTTTCTGCCAGATTTGTTTTGATCTAGAAGCACCATGGTCTCCAACAACAAGGACAAGGGACCTTTGAAGGAAGATATTCAAGACCCGGAACTGAAGGAAGAAGACGCAAGAGAGGATGAGGAAGAAGTGGAGGAAGCTCCGCAACACCAGCGAGCCACCGTTGCAAGTATTGGCGTGATATCCAATCCATCCAACATCAAGAGGAGTGCACGAATCGCCCGAGGAGCGGTTCCACGTCATTACTTGGCTCCAAGGACATCTTCTCCGAGCAATTACAACCCTTACCCAATCTAATCTACGATCGTCAAACTGAAAGGACCCCCAAGGTAGTGTTGCCAAGTAATTGGGATATAGATCGTTCGACATTGCAGGAGAGATGAAATCTGAAGCTGAAGGATGGGGAAACAACTCTAGGAGTTGGAATTCACCACCTGACATGATTATGAGCCGCGTTGAGCACAACTCGGAACTGATTCGCAACCTCACCTATGAGATTGAAGATTTAAAGGAGCTGGTTAAGAAGCTTGTCGAGAGGAATCCATCACCATCGTCACCGAAGGAGTAATTCATCATCGGTATTGGCATCCCCTTGGTTTGTTCCAAGCTTGGGGGAGTGCCGCGGTATCACATCATCACTACCTTTATCTTTTACTATCAAGTAGTGTCATATCATGAGTAGGGAAGTTATCTTATGGAATAGTATGCAATGTGGAAGTATCTCTCTTAGTTGGTTATCTATGTATCCGTTGGTGTGAGTTATCGTTATGGAATATTAATGAGAAGTCTTATCATTTACTTTTTGCACACCTTATTTTAGTTTGCAATCTCCATTATATGATTACTCTTGACATGAGTATTGATATCACTTTGGGAGCATCAAGTAAATCTATTTGGTTTTGGCAAACTTAGCATTGGTCAATAGCAACAACACCCGATGTTTAAATAGAAGAGAGAAATACACTTAGATATATTACTCTATTATCTCTATGCTTATGAGCTTAGTATTCTTAAGTTAAAATTGCTTGTGCTTATGAGAAAGATGCATGATTGTTTCTATCATATGTATATTTGTTTGTTTCCCTCAACCTTTATGCTTGCTATCAAACCTTGCTAGCCAAAGACCTGTATCGAGAGGGAATGCTTCTCATACATCCATAACCTTAGACCAAACCTATGCCATTTGTGTCCACCATACCTACCTACTACATGGTATTTTCTGCCATTCCAAGTAAATACTTCATGTGCTACCTTTAAATTATTCAAACTACTACTCCTTATTTGTGTCAATGTTCTATAGCTCATGAGGAAGTATGTGGTGTTTTATCTTTCAATCTTGTTGGGCGGACTTTCACCAATGGACTAGCGGCACATCCGCTTATCCAATAATTTTGCAATAAGAGCTGGCAACGGGGTTCCCAGCCCCAATTAATAACTTTCATTAATAATTCTCTTCACATGTTTTGCCCTGATTTATCAGTAAGTAACTTAATTTTGCAATAGACACTCCTCCATGGTATGTGAATGTTGGAAGGCACCCGAGGATTCGGTTAGCCATGGATTGAGAAAGCCAAGGTTGGGGGGAGTGTCATCCTTAATAAAACTAAAATACATGTGTAAACAAAAGAGAAGGGGGATGATCTACCTTGTTGGTAGAGATGTCGTCCCTCATGGGAGCCGCTCTTGGAAGGTTCGTTTGGCAAGGGGGTTAGAGTGCCCGCTACCATTCGTTGACTACAACAAACACCGCTCAAAATCTTACTTTTATGCTCTTTATATGATTTCAAAACTTGAAAAGCTCTAGCACATGATTTAATCCCTGCTTCCCTCTGCGAAGGGCCTATCTTTTACTTTTATATTGAGTCAGTAAACCTATTTCTCTCTATCTCAAGCAAGCAATTGAGTTGTTGTGAAGCAATCATTTATGCTATGATTCAGTTAATCATGTCTTTTATACTTTCTTGTTTAGTACTAATTTTATCTGAATGAATATGACTTTGAAGTTATCAATGATTATGAAGAGATTGTTATGCTTGAATATGAAAGCTCAGCTATAAAATCTAATATGAAAGCTTTGCTTAGAAGTACAATCCGTTAGTAGTTCTCTGACCAAGAACAAAGTTTGCCATCACCAACTATGATTTCTTATGCACCTTTACTTGTGATTTCTCTTTACCTATTTCAAGATGAGATATATGAGGAAGTTGTTTACTAGAATGTCTTGTGTGAATGAATATGATGCTTCTTGTCCGTATTTTATTTATCGACTCTTCACTCCATAAACATGTGGTCTTGTTTATCGAGCTCAGTTTCGCTTGGGGACAAGCGAGGTCTAAGCTTGGGGGAGTTGATACGTCCAATTTGCATCACTATTTTGTATCATAATTTGCTGTTATTCATTGATATATTTCATATTGGGACACAATACTTATGTTATTTCATCTATTTTGCATGTTTCATCATTATTGGAGGATCAAGCACCGGAGCCGGATTCTGCTGGAAAAAGCACCGTCGTAACGCAATATTTCGGAAGATCAACCGTGGAAGGAAATTTCACGTAAATTCCTATTTTCCGGATGACGGAGGAGCCGAAGGGGAAGAAGAGGGGAGCCACTGTGGGCGGACCACAGGCCGGCGCGGCCCATGGCCCGGCCGCGCCACCCCGTGGTGTGGGGGCCCCACAGCCCCTTTCGCCTCCTTTTCTTCGCGTACTCTTCGTCCCGAAACCTAAGCCGGAGGGAGGACCTCACGAAGAGTTACAGCCGCCCTGCGGGGCGGAGAACACCAGAGAGAAAAGAGCTCTCCGGGGAATCCGGCCAAATTCTCCTTAGGAAATCGACGCCATCGCCATCGTCATCGAGCGGGACATCATCTCCATCATCATCATCATCATCATCATCATCATCTCCACCATCTACACCGCCATCACCACCGCTGCCTCGTCACCGCTGTAACAATTTGGGTTAAATCTTGATTGTATGATAGGGAAACTCTCCCGGCATTATTCTCTACTTGTTATAGATGCTATTGAGTGAAACCATTGAACCAAGGTTTATGTTCAGATTGTTATTCATCATCATATCACCTCTGATTGTATTCCATATGATGTCTCGTGAGTAGTTCGTTTAGTTCTTGAGGACATGGGAGAAGTCTAAATGCTAGTAGTGAATTATGGTTGAGTAATATTCAATGTTATGATATTTAAGTTGTGGTGTCATTCTTCTAGTGGTGTCGTGTGAACGTCGACTAACGACACTTCACCATTTATGGGCCTGGGGGTGCATCTTGTATTCGGTTGCTAATTGCGGGGTTGCCGGAGTGACAGAAACCTGAGCCCCCGTTAGTATATCGATGCAAGAGGGATCGCAGGATCTCAGAGTTTAAGGTTGTGGTTAGATTTATCTTAATTACTTTCTTGTAGTTGCGGATGCTTGCAAGGGGTATAATCACAAGTATGTATTAGTCCTAGGAAGGGCGGTGCATTAGCATAGGTTCACCCACACAACACTTATCAAAACAATGAAGATTATTAAGCCACATGAAGCGAAAGTACTAGACTAAAATCCCGTGTGTCCTCAAGAACGTTTGGTCATTATAAGTAAACAAACCGGCTTGTCCTTTGTGCTAAAAGGATTGGGCCACTCGCTACAATTATTTCTCTCGCATTTTACTTACTCGTACTTTATTCATCTGTTACATCAAAACCCCTTGAATACTTGTTTGTGAGCATTTACAGTGAATCCTTCATCGAAACTGCTGCCAACACCTTCTGCTCTCCTCGGGGGATCGACATTCTTACTTATCGAAGATACTACGATACACCCCCTATACTTGTGGGTCATCGGCCCGAGTGCCATGATCTCAGATCTGAACATGTTATTGATTCATGAAGATATTCGTTGTTTATGATCTTACCCAAGTTGTATACACATGTCGCTGTCCGAACCAATGGCCCCAAAGTGACAGAAATCGGGACAACCGGAGGGGATGGTAGTGATGTGAGGATCACATGTGTTCACGGAGTGTTAATGCTTTGCTCTGTACTCTATTAAAAGGAGTACCTTAATATCCAGTTTCCCTAGAGGCCCGGCTGCCACCGGCTGGTAGGACAAAAGATGTTGTGCAAGTTTCTCATTGCGAGCACGTACGACTAAATATGGAACACATGCCTATTGATTGATTAGTACTTGGATACCGTTTTATTATCCGCAAATGCCCATGCTTTGATTGTTACATGAGTTTCTCTCATCCATGCAACGCCCGTTAATCCGTCCTGTGCCTACGGTATTTTAATCCTTGTTTACCATAATCACTCTGTCTTTATTTCACCGCTGTTATTTCACTATTCCTACTTTACAAAATGACTTACCGATAAACTCTTGCGAGCAAGTCTTTCCAGGTGCAGCTGAATTGACAACTCCATTGTTAAGGCTTACAAGTATTCTTTGTCTCCCCTTGTGTCGAATCAATAAATTGGGTAATACTTCCCTCGAAGACTCTGCGATCCCCTATACTTGTGGGTCATCAAGACTATTTTCTGGCGCCGTTGCGGGGAGCATAGCTTTATTTGGAAGTTCACTTGGATTGATATTGTTCGTGCAAATTCTCCATCATGGGTAAACCTCGCGATACTAAGATCGCCATATTACCATCCACTACAAGAAAAGGTACAACTCTTAGTACCTCTGCTCTTGATTCACCATCTGTGATAAGTAAACTTGTTTCACCACCACAAGCTTCAAATGCTGGTACTTCTACTGAATCTGAAAATTCCTCTCATAATTGTGATGATGCTTCTGTGCTTGATAATGATGGTTCGTTAGGATCTTTTCTAGATGCTACAATTGCTAAGTCTAGACAAATTGAAAATACTGAAACTCCTAATGAAAATGCTGCTACACCTGTTAATTCACCTGAGTCTGTTGAATATTCTAGTGATGATCTTGATGAAGATTATGTAGAGCTTGATGATGATTTTATTGAAAAATGCAATGCTACTACTGATGCAAGAAAAATTAAAAAGTTGCTTGCAGAACATGTGTTAGATATAAACTATCTCCTGATCCTAAATTTGCCACATCTCCTATAAACATTAGGGATACAGATTATGATTTTTCTCTTGATTTGTCTCATATAGCTATTGTTGAGAAAACACCCTTTTGTGGTACTGAAAAAGAAAGTTGTTGAACACATGACTGAGTTATCTACTCTTAGTGGCTTGTTTTCTGATGATATTAAGATGCGTACTTATTTTGTCGCTAAAATTTTTCCTTTCTCATTAAAGGATGATGCTAAAACTTGGTATAATAATTTGCCTCCTGGTTCCATTAAAAGTCCAAAAGAATTTCTTGATGTTTTCTTCCGGAAATACTTTCCTGCTTTGCTTTAACATGCTGCAAGATTTATAATTTTACGAGGAAGGAGAGACCTGAGGCTGCTATTTTGCTCTCTTATTAGAGCTGACCATGATTTGGAAAAGCATGATTTACTTGACATATTTTATAGTGGACTAACCATTGAGTCTAGGGCATACGGATAGTTGTGCTGGTTGTGTTTCAGAAAAGAACTCCAGACGACGCTGAAGAATTATTGGCTAAAATAGGCCGTAATCATGATTGGTCTACACTGAACCAACCCCACACCGATAGTGAAGAAGAGGGGTATGATTAAATTAAATGATGAAGATATGAGGAAGCCAAGAAGTCTCTTAAAGAGAAGGGTATTAAACCTGAAGATGTGAAGAATTTACCTCCTATAGAAGATTTATGTGAGATAACTCCCCCTTCATCCATGATTGAGGTACACTCTCTTCAACGCTTTACTAGGGAAGATATTCCGTATTCAAAACCTCCTGCTCAATGCTTAGATGAGTTTGATAATTATATTGTTAAGCAAGAAAACTTTAATATGAGAGTAGAGAGTCATTTAATGGAAAATTCTCGAGCTATTAGTGAATTGCATGGTATTGTGGAGAGAACCTCCAATGATGTTAAGATACTTTTTAAACATTTTCAAATGGTTCAAACTCAAATTGATCAACTTACTAAAGTGCAAAATGACTTGTTGGGAAATAATTCTAAAGAAAAACATGCTTATGAAGTAACAACTAGAGGTGGTGTTTCTACCCAGGATCCTCTATATCCTGAAGGGCATCCCAAAAGAGTTGAACAAGATTCTCAACTAATTAAAACTAGTGCTCCATCTAAGAAAAAGAAAAAGAAACATAAGAATGTTGTAGAATCCTCTGAACTTAATGATCCTAATAGTATTTCTATTTCGATGCTGAAAAAGTGGTAATGAACATGAGGAAGATAATGATAAGAATGATACTCCTGATAAAGAAGATTGAAAAGAACCTGAAAAGCCTGCTAAAAATAAAAAGTACACTAAAGAAGATTTTATTGCTGAGAAACATGGTAATGAAAGAGAACCTTGGGTTCAAAAGCAAATGCCTTTTCCCGCTAAGAAACTAAAATCAAAGGAGGAGGAACATTATAATAAATTTTGTGATTGGATGAAACCTTTATTTTTGCAAATCCCTTTGACCGATGCTATTAAATTGCCTCCTTATTCAAAGTATATGAAAGATATTGTTACTAACAAAAGGAAAATCCCCAATGAGGAAATTTCCACTATGCTCGCTAATTACTCCTTCAATGGTAAGATTCCAAAGAAGCTTGGAGACCTAGGTATACCGACTATTCCTTGTTCCATCAAGAATAATTATGTTAGAACTGCTCTATGTGATTTGGGAGCAGGTTAGTGTAATGCCTTTTTCTCTTTATAAGAGACTTGATTTAGATAAGTTGATACCAACTGATATATCTTTGCAAATGGCTGATAAATCTACTGCTATTCCTGTTGGTTTATGTGAAAATGTTCCTGTTCAAGTTACTCAGCATTGCTTGATATTAACTGATTTTGTTGTGTTGGAAATGCCTGAAGATGATAATATGTCCATTATTCTTGGAAGACCCTTTCTTAATACTGCAGGGGCTGTTATTGATTGCAATAAAGGCATGGTTACTTTCAATGTTGATGATAAGGAACACACTGTCTATTTTCCCAAGAGGATTGATAAAGTATGTGGAGTTAATACAATTTTTAATGTGAAAACTATCAAAGTGGGATCCATTGATTGTCCTATATATGAGCCTAAAGAAGAATATCACACTCTTGTGATTGGATCCATATCAATTCAATATAAGGTAACATGATTGATTTGAGGTTTATTTCTTCTTATGTCATATAAAATTTATTTGGTAGCAAGACTTGATCAACCTTGTTAACAAGTATATTTTAATGCATAAGAGAGCTAAACAACATTTCTTTATTTCTTTCTCCCTCCACTTATTTTACTTTCTGTAGCACCTTTTGTTTTGCAATATGCTTTAGTTGTTTAAGATTTTAGAAATCATTTTCCTGCGCAGTAATCATTAATTTAATACCCAGAAATGTGCATTTTTCGAAGTTCTCTAAAAATTACAAAAATTACACCGTTGGTCCTATTTTTCGACGAGGCACCTGGAGTACCAGAGGATGACCTTGGGGCACCAGAGGGTGCCACACCACAGCCGCGGCCAAGAGCTGGGCGCGCCACCGTGGTGTGGGCCCCTCCTTGCCCCACTACATCATCTCTTCCTCCCAGCATCTTCTCTCTCCGAGAAAACTCGTACCAAGTTCCTCTCACTCGTGTGTTTCTGCTCAAGAACTCGCGATTTTTCGATCTCCTTGCTCAGCCCAGATTTCTGTTTGAAATTTGGCACATTTACTCCTTGGTATGTGACTCCTTTGATTGTCCAATTAGAATTTTGTTTGGTTGAGTATATCTTGAATATTTTGCTGCTGTAGATAACATGTTTAGTGAGCTTGCATGCTTGTTCTAAGTGGAAGAAACTAGTTTTGATGCATGTTTAGTACTCTAGCAAGTTCCTATAGTAGTTCCCTTCAATTATATACCTTGAAATCAAATTTTATAATGGTTGTTGAAAAATTTCAGAAAATGGAAGGGAGTGTGCACCAACTTAACCAACAAGAGTTGGAGGTACAACAAGTCATGAGAGTTCATCGTGAAGAGGGAGTATACCCCTCTTATTACCCATGCACGGATTTTATGCGGAATGCAGGAATCCTGCAAGATGTTCAAACACTGATTTCCAATGCAGGGTTGGAAGGTTTTACTGTTGGTGAACCTCACCAATATGCTAAACTAACGGTGTCGGTTGTGCAGGATTTCGAATTTCATCGGTCTCAAACTAACCCCATGGTCCGGTACAAGATTTATAACAAAACTATCAACTTGCCTTTCAGTGATTTTTGTACAGCAATTAGAGTGCCGCGGTGGGGATCCTGCGAGAAGATCAGGGGAACACCGCGGGAGCTCTCAAATCTTTATACAATGATTTGTAATGGGAGGAGCTTCTCCAATGATAGTGGTAAGATTAGTAGCATTCAACAGCCAGCTGTCCGCTACTTTGCTTATTTCGTTACAAAGTGCGTTCTTGCGAGAAAGACTGGAGGTAAATTATCTGTCCAGGATTTGGCTTTCTTAGCTGCTGCTTTGCAACAGGATAGGACTTATAATTTGGGTGCTTTAATAGCTTGTAGACTTGCTACTAACCGTGAGAAAGGAGGAATTTGTGGAGGTCTTATCGCCTCTCGTTTATTAGCTATGCATGGTGTAGAACCTCACCATTTAGATATTCCGCTTTCTATAGAGAAGCTTGATGTTGTTTCCATGATTAAACATGAATTTATTTCAGATGCATCTAATTTGAACAACCTGCATTATAGGATAACTTTGTATAAGAAAAATTGGAGTATAACTAAGAAAATTGAAAAACTAGTACGATTGCCTGCACCTGCTTTGTTTAACCTTGATGCCAGGAACGGGTGGTCGATCACAGAAAATGAGCTAAACGCATACATAGAAAGGGAAAGCCGTCGTGCAAGGGAAGATGTGGAGGAGGCCGAGGAGCACCCCGACTCTTCATCCGATGCAGCGAGCTCCTCATATCAACATCATGGGCATGTGGAACCTCCACGATATTCTTCTGCACAGGGGCCCTATTACCACTCCATGTATGATCCACCGGCGTGGAACTCCGACCCTCGTTGGGAATGAACTCCACTTAGGCCAAAAGCCTAAGCTTGGGGGAGGTATACCGGCATCACTCATTCATTGCATATTATGATTGCTGGATACTTGTACATACTTGTTTAGTCTCTTAGAGTGGTTTTCTAATGAGAGGAGATGATATTTGGGGAAGTGCTGTCCAAAAACAGATTCTGGGCTGTTACCAAAAAAATTCGTGCGCACAGCCAGAACGTTATTTTGATCTGCCAATTTTTGAGCATGTTCCCCAGGTTATTATCTAACTTTCATTAGTTGAACACTTTTCGGTCTGAGAAATGGAAGATTTTTGTTAATTTCGATTTCTGTACTGCTGTCAGGATTTGGCAGATTTCTGTCATCCTGCTTTTCTGTGTTTCTGTTAGTTTGCATTCTTTTGTTTTCGCTTTGTTTCTTTCCTAAAACACAAAAAGACCAAAAATATTTCTGTTGTTTCTCTTCACCATTTGTTTATTTGGTTCTTTGCTCTTAGTTTATTTTATTTGCTATCGTTGGTTTGCTATGAGAAAACCCAAAAAGATTTTGCTTTGTTTGCTTGTTTTCTTTTGTTCTTGTTTCTAATTCGAAAACACCAAAAATATTTGCTGTTCTTCTTTGGTTTGTAAAGTTCATCATGAGTTCAATGGTCTTCGGTGGCTGGAGCGTGGTTTTCATTTCATATTATCCAAGCTACACATGTGAAAAGGCAATAATGACGATCTACGACAATCTGATTGTGGTGAGAGGCTGGTATGAACTCTATTTGTTTTCATTTTTGTACATATACTCATCCATATGAGCATGCTTAGTTGGTTCATGTGAGTTATATGTTATTTGAGAAAGTCTAGTAGTTCATGATCTCTCATGTTTAGCTCCAATTTATTAATATGAGTAGCATGTCATGGATGTTTGCTTGCATTGTTTTATTCATAAGTAAGTATGGCATTGTGGTATCCTCCTCTGAATAATTCATTTATATCGACTTGGCACATGCTCACGCATGCATATGACTGAACAAAAAGTCAATTAAGCCTCGATGATTTATATTGCTTCAGAGTTTTTGTATCATTTTTATGCCTCCGTTAATTTATTTTGCCGCAAGCATGATTATGACAGTTATTGCTCTCTTGATTTGTCGCTCCCTAGTCTTTTGCTAGCCTTCACTTGTACTGAGCGGGAACACCGCTCGTGCTTCCAAACACCTGAAAACCAAGTTGTTCCAAAGTGTCCACCATAAATACCTATGCATGGCATTTCAAACCATTCCAAGTAAATTCTCATGCGCTACCTTTAAAACTTTCAAAATGCTTCTCAATTTGTGTTAATGTTTCATAGCTCATGAGGAAGTATGTGGTGTTTAGCTTTCAACCTTGTCATTTACTTTTGACGGACTCTCATATGGACTAGTGGCACATCCGCTTATCCAATAATTTTGCAAAAAGAGCTGGCAATGGGATTCCCAGTCCCGAATTAATTAACTTAAATAGACACTCCTCCATGGTTTGTGATTGTGGACGGCACCCGAAGGATTCGGTTAGCCATGGCTTGTGTAAGCAAAGGTTGGGGGAGTGTCATCATCATAATAAAACTTAAATAAAAAGGCACTCCTTCATGGTATGTGATTGTTGGCAGGCACCCGAGGATTCGGTTAGCCATGGTTTGTGAAAGAAAGGTTGGAAGGAGTGCCACCCAAAAATAAATAAAATGGGAGCCGCTCTTGTGAGTCCGGTTGATGAGGTAGTTAGTGTACCCATTACCATTCGTTGACAACAACAAACACCTCTCAAAATAATTTTACTCCTGCTTTACAAATGAAAAGCTCTAGCGCATGTTAATCCCTGCTTCCCTCTGCGAAGGGTCAATCTTTTACTTTTATGTTGTGTCTCCATTCTTTCTTCGAGCACTATCTTGAGAGCACAACTGTCATTCTTAGTATAATATGCTTGTCTCAAAATATGATTGATTGTGGTATGACTTTGATGCTTTTATCTTTGACAATCACTACTTCTAGTCTTTCTATGAACTCCAGAGGTGCCTCGGCATTTATGTTTTGCCGATCAAATACGGGCAAGTAAGATACCACTTTATCATATTCTCTTATGAACATTGCAATCCTGCTTATATACATGATTCATGATGCCTATTATTAATTGTTGGTACCTCTCCATGATTGACATAGCTGTTGGATGATCTTATTTGCATGTGTCTCATTATGAACTGCTTAAGTATTAGCCATAGCATGAGAATATATACATCATATGAGCAAATGTGTTCTTGAAAGTTCTTTTATCGCTCAGTTGTTAACTGAATTGCTTGAGGACAAGCAATAAGCTAAGCTTGGGGGAGTTGATACGTCCAAAACATATCTACTTTCCCGAACACTTTTGCTATTGTTTTGCCTCTAATTTGTGTATTTTGGATACAACTAACACGGACTAACGCTGTTTTCAGCAGAACTGCTCTGGTGTCTCGTTTTTGTGCAGAAATCCAACTTTCGGGAAAATCCTCGAATTTATGCAAGGCCCTATTTTACCAGAATCCGACGGAGCCAGAAGGGCAAGAGAGGTGGAGGCCCGAGGGCCCCACACCATAAGGCGGCGCGGCTAGGGGGCCCGCGCGGCCCTATGGTGTGGCCCCCTCCGGCCTCCGACGCCCCCTTCGGACTACTTATCGGTTCGACCTAAAAATGCCGGAGAGAAGTCGAAGTCGCGAAACCCTTCGAGAGCCGCCACATCGCGAAACTCCGTCGTGGGAGCCAGTCTCCGTTTCCGGCACTCCGCCGGACGGGGAATTGGAGGAGATCATCACCGCCATCACCGCCAACGCCTCTCCATCGACCAGCCATGTTTCCCCCATCCATGTGTGAGTAATTCCCGCTGTAGGCTGAAGGGGATGGTAGGGATTGGATGAGATTGGTCATGTAATAGTCATAAGATTGTTAGGGCATAGTGCCTAGTATCCGTAGATGTCACTTGTATGATATTGTTGCAACTTGTTATGCTTAATGCTTGTCACTAGGGCCCGAGTGCCATGATCTCAGATCTGAACATGTTATTGATTCATGAAGATATTCGTTGTTTATGATCTTACCTAAGTTGTATACACATGTCGCTGTCCGAACCAATGGCCCCGAAGTGACAGAAATCGGGACAAGGAGGATGGTAGTGATGTGAGGATCACATGTGTTCACGGAGTGCTCCGGTACTCTATTAAAAGGAGTACCTTAATATCCAGTAGTTTCCCTAGAGGCCCGGCTGCCACCGGCCGGTAGGACAAAAGATGTTGTGCAAGTTTCTCATTGCGAGCACGTACGACTAAATATGGAACACATGCCTATTGATTGATTAGTACTTGATACCGTTTATTATTATCTGCAAATGCCCATGCTTTGATTGTTACATGAGTTTCTCTCATCCATGCAACGCCCGTTAATCCATCCCTGTGCCTACGGTATTTTAATCCTGCTGTTTACCATAATCACTCGCTGTCTTTATTTCACCGCTCGTTATTTCACTATTCCTACTCCATAAAACTGTTACTACCGATAAACTCTTGCGAGCAAGTCTGTTTCCGGTGCAGCTGAATTGACAACTCCGCGTTAAGGCTTACAAGTATTCTTTGTCTCCCCTTGTGTCGAATCAATAAATTGGGTAATACTTCCCTCGAAGACTGTTGCGATCCCCTATACTTGTGGGTCATCATAAACACACTCCCCTGTCTCCGGGTTCAGCGATCCCCCATGCCCGTACCACCAGCTTTTGGCCCTTGGGTCCCATCCCTCCATACCTGGACGGATTCCTCGCGCCCTCAGCTCGTTCTCCATCTTCTCCCACCTAGGCTCCCAAAGGCGATACCCTCCTGGCCCCATAATATGATTGTACTCCTTCTTAGCCGCATTTTCCTTATTTTTTTCGATAGTTCAAGGAACTGCTCCGATTTCTTTTGCTTCACAAATTCTGGCCAATCATGTTTCAGTTTCTCATATTGTCCTTTGAAATCCGGAGTCTTGTTCTGGTTGACATAGTCACGTGCTAGATTTTGCTTGAATTTCTGAAATGCACTGACCATCTTTTGAAAAGCGAACTGTTTGAGTAGCTTCCTCCTCTTCTTGTTTTCCTCAATCTTGTTACCCTCCTCATCGAATTTGCGGTATTCCGGAGGTAGGACGACATGTTCCATAAGCTTTTGCAAACAATCTTTTTTTGTTCTCTTCTCGACAAAAGTGAAACCAAGACGTGCCTTCTTTGGCTCATTCCACTCCTGGACGGTGATCGAGACGTTGTCTCTAACAACGGCTCCGCATTGGTTGATAAACTTGGTGGCGTTCTTCTCGGGCTCCAGCGGCTTGCCGGTTGCACTGTCGACAACCTCGATGGTATATATTTCTCCTTGTTTCAGCGTCTTGGTTGCGCCACGCTTTGACGACGTACTCGATTGTTTCGATGATCCGGCCGAGGGCTAAAATAAGAAAGAGAGTCGCGCGCGTTAGTACACACATATTTATTCAAATCAGTTAGTTTGTATCACCAGAGGCTCAATGTATATATATACCTCGGCGCCAAGGTGGTTGCTACTTCCAATTGAAGATCGTCGTTTATCGACGTTTCTTCGGCATCATCTTGCTGACGGCGCCCTTCATCTTCACCGTCAAGGTTCAGATAAGAAGAGATATCATCTTCTTCTTGTCCGGTCGGCACATATTGAATATCGCTGTTTATGATGCCGAATATATGGTCTTCAGCGTCCGGATCATAGTTGTCCATAATCGGGTCAGCTCTATCGTCCGCCATATGTCAGTCCTGAAAACATGTAGTAAAAACTAATTAATTAAGTGCGGTGTCGAAAGGGCGGTGGCAAAAGGAGAGAGGGCGGTGGCGGTGGCGAAAGGGGGGCGGCGGTGGCAAAAGGAGAGAGGGCGGTGGCGGTGGCGAAAGGGCGGTGGCGGTGGCGGTGGCCTCGCCGCCCCCTCCGTATACACGCGGGGTCGAAGCCATTCCAATATTAGAGGTTTATTAGTTAGTAGTTAGTTTTTTAAGTTATTTTTTAGTTATTTTTTCCTTAACATTCCAATATTATGTTTTCTTAACATTCCAAATTCCAAATATTATGTTTTGGTTAAGTATTAGTTACAAAAAAACACAAAGTTTAATTAGTTACAAATTTAAAAAAAATAAAAAATTTAGTTAAGTCAAATTTTTTAAGTCAATTTTTTGTCCACTTAAAATTTAGTTAAGTCAAATTTTTTAAGTCAAATGTTAGTTAAGTTAACTCTCATATATAGTTCAAATAGAGTTCTTTTCTTTATTTTATTTTTACTTAATAACATTCCAAAGTATTATATGTTAAGAAAATAACATTCCAATATTATTATTTTTACTTAATAACATTCCAAAGTATTATATGTTAAGAAAATAACATTCCAATATTATTTTTTATTTTTACTTAATAACATTCCAAAGTTTTGGTTAATTAAATTAAAATTAAAAAGACAAAATCAAAAAAATAAAAAAACCGCGGCGCTCTTCTCCCCTCTCTCTAACATTCCAAAGTTTTGGCCAGTTGGCGGTGCCTCCGGCGTGCACAACTTAGTTACGTCGCAAAAAAAAAAGTCAAAATTATGTTAAAATTCAGAAATTTTTTGTTAAGTCAAAATTCAGAAATTTTTTGTCCACTTAAAATTTTATTAAGTCAAAATTATCAAGTTTTATGTTTTTTTGTTAACTATATATATAGTTACTAATTAATTCATTAATTATAATTACAAAGTTTTTTTTTTTAAGTTAAAATTCAAAATTTTTTATAAAAACAAAACATTTTTTAAAAAAGAAAAAAATTCTGACCATATCTCTCTCTCTTTCTCTCTCTCTCTCTCTCTCTCTCTCTCTCTCCTCGGGCCGCCCGGCGGGCCGGCGGCGATCGATCGGGATCGGCGGATGCCAGTCGGCGGCGGCGCGCAAGGCAGGCGGCGCGGTGGTCGGCGGCGGCGCGTGCGGGCGGCGGCCATCGGAATCGTTGCCGAACACGGCGGGATGCGCGCCGGCGCGGCGAAGCACGTACACGTTGGCGGCGGCTCCGCGCGGCGCGGGGCGCGCGCCGTTGGCGTCGGGCCGCTCGGCACGCGCGCGGCGATCGGCGGAGAGGCAGGCTGCAGAGGTCGCGCGAGAAGATCGAGAATGGGCGCGCGCGGTTCGGCGTGAGCTTTATAGCTCAGGACCTTAGTCGCGGTTGGTGTACAACCGCGACTAAAGGGTACTTTGTCGCTTGGCCACACCAACCGCGACTAAAGCCCTTTTTTCGCCCCTTTTTTGGTTCCCGCGGAAATGACCTTTAGTCGCCACAACCGCGACTAAAGGCCTTTTTCAAAATTCTTTCATTTTCTAAATGTGAAAAATAAAACTAATTCATTTCTAAATGTGAAAAATATAAATAATATATCAAAAAATTTAGAAAAATAAAACTAATTCATTTCAAAATCTTAAAAATACAAATTATATATCAAAAAAAATCAGAAAATAAAACTAATTCATTTCAATATGAAAAAAATACAAATAATATATCAAAAAATTAAGAAAAATAAAACTAATTTAATTCAAAATGTTAAAAATACAAATAATATATCAAAAAATTCAGAAAATAGAACCAATTCATTTCAAAATCTTAAAAGTACAAATAATATATCAAAAAATTCAGAAAATAGAACCAATTCATTTCAAAATCTTAAAAATACAAATAATATATCAAAAAATTAAGAAAAAAAACTAATTCAATTCAATATGTTAAAAATACAAATAATATATCAAAAAATTCAGAAAATAGAACTAATTCATTTCAAAATCTTAAAAATACAAATAATATATCAAAAAATTCAGAGAAGTTCTTCCCGGCCGCCTCTGTCTTCCCACAAGTTCTTCCCGCCAGTTCTTTCCCGCCTATGTCTTCCCGCCATTTCTTCACGCATCTATCCTGTCTTCCCGCCTCTTTCTTCCCGCCAATTTCTTCCCGCCTCTTTCTTCCCGCCACTTTCTTCCCGCCTCCTGTCTTCCCGCTCCCATTTTTCCCGCCATTTCTCACTACATATATGTTGCCCGGCTTGGCCAGCATTATCACATCTCTACAATCTCTCATCACTCTCTCATGGCTTCCACCGCACCCACTCTAACCTACCAGCAGGTGGAGGAGCTTTGTGCCTCGAACTACCCTTGCCCACCGGGCTACCGCGTCCCCGCCGGCTGGAGCCTAAGCGCCGGCGGTGAGTCCCTCCCGTCCCTCAGGTACTGCGCGCCGGGTGGCCATCACGAACCACTACTACCTCGACCTCACGCCGGAGCAGCGGATGAATCCCCGCTGGCATCCCGATAACCAGCATACTTGGGACGCCTTCTTCATCAAATCGGCGTGAGAGGGCGCTCGCCAGGTATGAGGAGGACGGTCGCTCCCGAGAACTTCCACGAGGCCGCGTCGGCTATGGTGGTACGGCCGGACTCTGCAGAGCGTCATGGACTACATCACGGCGACGATATCCCCCGCCTGCGCTACCCTCGCTCGAGCCACGAGCGCCGCCCGACGACAACGACGACAGAGCGACGACGACGGCGCCAACTTAGAAGGCGACGACTACCAGTACAACGGCGGCGACTATGAAGACTACGAGTATGCATATTATACGCCTAGGCAGAGTATGACTAAATCACTCTAAATTTCATGTATCATCAGTGCTATCTCGAATCAATCGAATCATTCGAAAATGGACACCAGAACACATCACGGATAATATAATTCACATGATCCATTCAACAAAGTTTGGTACAATAAATTATTACACATCATTTCTTCCCTTGTGTCCCTGCTTGCTTACGATTGGGCCGTATCCATGGAGCATCCTCATCATTTAACTTAATGCTTGGGTCGGTGTTCACTTTGAAGGGCGGAATTTCACCAAACATATTATAATCTTCTGACATGTCTGTCTTGTCCTCCACTCCCACGATGTTTCTTTTCCCTGAAAGAACAATGTGGCGCTTTGGATCATCGCATGATGTACTGATCGTTTTCTTATCTTTCCGTTTCCTCGGTTTGCTACTCATGTCCTTGACATAGAAAACCTGAGCGACATCTTTCGCTAGGACGAATGGTTCGTCAAGGTAACCAAGATTGTTGAAATCCACCATTGTCATTTCGTATTGCTGGTCCACCTTTACCCCACCTCCTGTTAGCTTGAACCATTTGCACCGGAACAAAGGGACCTTGAAGGAGGGTCCATAGTCAAGTTCTCATATCTCCTCTATGTAACCATAATATGTGACCTTTTGCCCATTCTCGGTTGCTGCATCAAAGCGGACACCACTGTTTTGGTTGGTGCTCTTTTTATCTTGGGCGATCGTGTAAAATGTATTCCCATTTATCTCGTACACTTGGAAAGTCGTTATAGTCGAAGATGGTGTCTTGGCCAACATGTACAGCTGATCTACAACCTTATTGTCATTCATTAAATGTTTTCTCAACCAACTGCCGAAAGTCTCCATGTGGGCCTTCCTAATCCAGGATTCAGGCTTCCCCGGGTTGTTCGAGCGTAAAATATTCTTGTGTTTCTCAAAGTACGGAGCCACCAAGCTGGAATTGGTCAGAACTGTGTGGTGTGCTTCAGTCATAGAATGGCCGTCCATACATATCGTTGATTTCCTTCCGATCGTGCCTTTTCCACTTAGTCTCCCCTCGTGTCGCGATCGAGGAAGACCAATCGGCTTAAGGTCAGGAACAAAGTCAACACAAAACTCAATTACCTCCTCATTTCCATAGCCCTTGGCGATGCTTCCTTCTGGCCTAGCACGGTTACGAACATATTTCTTTAATATTCCCATGAACCTCTCGAAGGGGAACATATTGTGTAGAAATACAGGACCGAGAATGGAAATCTCTTCGACTAGGTGAACCAGGAGGTGCGTCATAATGTTGAAGAAGGATGGCGGGAACACCAACTCGAAACTGACAAGACATTGGACCACATCGTTCTGTAACCGTGGTAGAACTTCTGGATTGATTACCTTCTGAGAGATTGCATTGAGGAATGCACATAGCTTCACAATGGCTACTCGAACATTTTCCGGCAGGAGCCCCCTCAAAGCAATCGGAAGCAATTGCATCATAATCACGTGGCAGTCGTGAGACTTCAGGTTTTGGAACTTTTTCTCCGCCATGTTTATTATTCCCTTTATATTGGACGAGAATCCAGACGGGACCTTCATACTGCTCAGGCATTCAAAAAAGATGACCTTCTCTTCTTTGGTCAGAGCGTAGCTGGCACGACCTTGAAACCATTCCGGATGCCGGTATCAGGGTCTTTCAAACGTTGCTGGTCCTGCCGTGCTTCCTTTGTATCATTTGTCTTCCCATACACGCCCAAGAAGCTTAGGAGGTTCACGCAAATATTCTTCGTAACGTGCATCACGTCGATTGCAGAGCGGACTTCTAGGACTTTCCAATATTCTAGCTCCCAGAATATAGATTTCTTCTTCCACATGGCTGCGTGCCCGTCAGCTCCCTTCGGAACTGATTGTCCGCCAGGACCCTTTCCAAAGATGACTTTCAAATCCTTGACCATATCAAATACCTCAGCACCAGTGCGTTCCGCAGGCTTCGGCCGGTGATCTGCCTTGCCGTTGTAATGCTTGCCTTTCTTTCTTACTGGATGAATTTTCGGAAGAAATCGACGATGCCCAAGGTACACGTTCTTCTTACAATTTGGCAAATGTACACTTTCAGTCTCATGTAAGCAGTGCGTGCATGCATTGTATCCCTTATTTGACAGTCCCGAAAGGTTACTAAGAGCATGCCAATCGTTGATGGTTACGAAAAGCAACGCTCGTAGGTCAAATTCCTCTTCTTTGTGCTCATCCCACACACGGACACCAGGTCTGCCCCACAACTATAAAAGTTTATCAACTAATGGCCTTAGGTACACATCGATGTCGTTGCCGGGTTGCTTCGGACCTTGGATGAGCACTGACATCATAATGAACTTCCGCTTCATGCACAACCAAGGAGGAAGGTTGTAGATGCATAGAGTCACGGGCCAGGTGCTATGGCTGGAGCTCTGCTCGCCAAAAGGATTCATGCCATCTGTACTTAGACCAAATCTTATGTTCCTTGCGTCAGCTGCAAAATCTTTGAACTCTCTATCGATCTTTCTCCATTGCGTTCCATCTGCGGGGTGTCTCAACTCCCCGTCCGACTTACGGTCCTCTTTGTGCCATCGCAACAACTTGGCATGCTCTTTGTTCCTGACGTTTCAGTGGTATTATAGGAGCATACCACATCACCTTAGCGGGAACCCTCTTCCTGGGTTTCTGGCCCTCAACATCGTCACCGGGGTCATCGCCTCTGATCTTATAACGCAATGCAGTGCATACCGGGCATTCATTCAAATTCTCGTATTCACCGCGGTAGAGGATGCAGTCGTTGATGCATGCATGTATCTTCAAACCTCTAAACCTAGAGGGCAGACAACCTTCTTTGCTTCGTACGTACTGGCGGGCAACTCGTTATTCTTTGGAAACATATTCTTCAACATTTTCAGCAAGTTTTCAAATGCCGAGTCAGCTACACCTGCCTGTGCCTTCCATTTCAGCAAATCCAGTGTGCAGCCCAGCTTTTTCAGACCATCATCGCATCCGGGGTACAGCGCCTGTGATCCTCTAACATGCGATCCAAATTCTCCCTCTCCTTTTCAGTTTCGCAGCGTCTCCGTGCATCAGCAATGGGCCGACCAAGATCATCAACAAGCTCATCACGTGCCTCTTCTTCACCTTCCCCTTCACCTTCCCCTTCACCTTCAGCATCCTCCATGAAAGTATCACCGAAATGAGCAAGATAGCTTTCATCGATGAAATCATCCCCTTCTTCATCTTCTTCCATTATAACCCCTCTTTCTCCATGCTTGGTCCAACAATTATAGCTTGGCATGAAACCGTGCCGAAGCAGGTGCATGTGAACATCTCTTGAGGAAGAGTAACCCTTCTGATTCTTACAGTTAACACATGGACAGATAACAAAACCCCCCTGCTTGTTCGCATTAGCCACTACGAGGAAATCTTTCAAACCCGTAGTGAACTCGCCGGAGAGTCGGTTACCGTACATCCATTGCCGATTCATCTGCATTATTATAATATAAAATATATAATTAACCATCATGCATTTGTTAAACTAAATAGAAATTAAACAATGAACTACACACATATACATATTTTATCAATGACACATATATATGAAAGGTTCAAGTTGTTGCTAACCACGATCGAGGAGGAAAAAATAAATGAGGAAGCTCGATCAAGTGTGGCTCCGACACTTCATATCATGTTTGTTTCATGCTCTTGGGACATTTCATCAAACACCTTGTGTGCATAAGAGGAGCCAAAAGCAAACCCTACACCCCCTTGTGAAGTTTGTGAAGAGAAGTGGCACCAAATGGCTAAGTGCTGTGGGCTGAATGGTATATATAGGGGATGGGCTTTAGTCGCGGTTGGCCAACCGCGACTAAAGGCCTTTGGGCCAGGCCTGAGGACATTTAGTCGCGCCTGGCCAACCGCGACTAAAGCCCCTCCCGTCCACCGAGCGCGCTGGTTTGGTCGCGGTTCGCCACCCGAGCCGCGATTAAAGGTCCCATTGGTCGCGGTTCTTGCATTTCCGCGACTAATGGGGCTGGACGGAAGGCCTTTTTTCTACCAGTGACACTGGCCATCATATCTTGTACTGTGTGACTCTGCAGTACACATGTTTCCGTTGGTAAGATTATTATACTCTAACAACTTGATTTTAATTCATTGTTGTCAGCACACGCGATTTATAGTTGGTAAAAAAAGGCATATGTATGGCAGTATGGGATGGAACGTTAGGATGGCAGTACCTACTAGGACTGGATGCACGAGTATGAGCAATTGGAAATGACTTGCATCGTCCACTCATGTATAGCTTCTACCACCAGATCCGCCAATACCTCTGTTTTGTGTGATTGCAATAGGCGGCCTATTTTTTCCCCAGGAAAAAAGGAATTTCACTACTTAATAAAGGTGTTGCAATCAGAGTCTATAGCAAACTAGATTTCTATAAGAGCGTTGCTAACCAACACGCCCCTTCCGCTATAAGTTTTACTACTACTTTAAATTGTACTTTTGTTTATTTTCAATGCCCTGCACCAACGCACTCTCACTATGCCTTACAATCTGGCAGGTTAACCTCAGGCTTGCAGATCCGCCTCATGTTTTACTCGGATCGATTCTGCCTGCTGGTACCGCATCGCCGCCAGGTTTATTTCAAAGTTTCGCCTTCCCCGATTGCTCTCTCAGGATTCATTGGTACGCAAATCTAATCTTCTTCACTTAGGTTTGAATTTACATTCTGTGAGCACATGCACCTTTTCTGTTTTACCTCCCGGCTAATTATAATGTACATTGTAATTTTATCTCCTGCACTTCTTCACTTAAGTTTGAATTTACATTCTGTGAGCACATGCACCTTTTATGTTTTACCTCACCTCGGCTAATTATAATGTACATTGTAATTTTATCTCCTGCACTTTTCCGTCAATGCATGTGTTCACAGACTACAAAAAAAACGCCTCTTCTTTTCAATTTGCCCATGTGCGCTTGCAGAGATGGATGCCCCTGAAAATTCTCAAAATACTCCAAACAATCCTGGTAGCCATTCTATCTCACGCAGTCATGGACGACCACGCCGTCAGTCGCAACCTGCTGTCACCCCACAATTAAACCATTCAGTTTCTTGCGATAATCGACACCGTCGTGCGCAGTCTGGACCAGTGTGTCTATTCAAACATTCTATTGCACAGACCAATATTTGTATCAACTTATTAAATTCTCATGTGCTTCATATCGATCACCAGAATGTTCAGTGCGTTGGCGATTTTTCAGCAATGCAATTTTTACATGCAGGAGTGGAAAAGGGGAAGATCTCCCAGCTCAAGAACTTGAATTTTATAATGTCAAACGACCTAAGCAAGAGTATGTATGTTTCCTCATATCACATACATCTCATTCGCCATTCTCATTGGTTTATCCTCAGACAGCGTATCAGACATCAATGTTGCGGCAAACATCTAAGGAAGGCAGCAGGATAAAAAATAAAATAACATAGGTATGGTCAATATTTATATCCAATCAAAATTATCAAAATGTTTAGTGTATAATTAACCTGCACACACTAGCATTACCATTTCTTATAGTGCTCTTTCTCTGATCGCATGCAGTGCATCATCAAGGACGCATGGAACAATTCAAGATTGCAATGGCTTCTACCTAAATTACTTATGTAGTTTCTTACATGAAAAGTTGATGATCAACGCATTTACTCGCTTCTATTGTAATCCATAATAACGCAGTGTAATCCATTATGTGTCTTTATGACAATAGTTTTCTTTTTGGCATTTTCAGTTTGCTTCAGTACCATGCCAAATCCTTCATGTATTGTTCACGTCACAAACTTTTATTTCAATATTGGTGACATCATATGCAAGTGCAGAATATGTGGGGATTTACAAACTTCTGAACATTCTTTCATGTCCAATTGCTATTTCCGTGGCAGCAAGTCAGATTATTGCAGTTACTAACACTAAGGACATGTGTGAAAATACCGATCTTTTTTCTCAAAAGTACTATCTTCATTGACTGGTAACCAAAATCCTCTCCACAGTTTAGGTCAATTGTTTCCTCACCCAATTATTGATGCAGATTTTGCATCATGTCGTTTCTACATTATGCCCGCCGCAACGCGCGGGGTATCATCTAGTTAACTAAGTTAATAAGCCCGACACTATTAATAGCATCCTTGGTCTTGTGAGCAACACATGGCAGGGATGTGAAGCTTTCACTTTTGTTTCTGGGATATAGAAATCCCATGATAGTTTGATACCTGCTAGTAGCCTAGTACAAATGTAGTTCTTTCCATGCGCACGCTAAATTGGGCAAGGTATCACTGACATGTAACTTATCTTTCTGGAAATATTATTGCACTAGTGAAATCCAGAAACCTCATGTTTGTTGTTCATACGTGGTAGTCCAGGCACACAAGATATCACACACAGTAATTAGTTAAGATATAGTATTTTGAAAGTTTTATGAAATTAACCTGCTAGAGAAAATATTTTATTGGTCTAAAAAATCATACTGATCATGTAAAAAGGTCAGTTCTTCCGAAATAATAGCATGCTATTGAAAGTAATTGCTGGCTATAGCTATTGACACAATAGCACATAATACAGAAAAAGCAGTATACTTAATGGATGAACTATTACCATATTAGTGGATCTTCTCCTTTGAAGACATGCTTTTCTTCCTCACATTTAACTGCAGATCTGACTCTTTGCCAACTGTATCATAGCATGCTCCTACCAAGAGTGGACCGATAAAACAAAATGGCACATTCAGCCACACTAAAATCTCTTCAAGGACATTAATGGTTATTCACATGATCAGTTCAACACATCTATTACTTTGGTTTTCGAAGCCAACCAAATAGTCATTATCTTGCAACCTAGAGACAACGAACGGACCCAAAACTTTAAGTTAAATTTCTGGTGCAGTAAGGTTGCAAAACCATTCTAATCCTTCGACATGTAGATCAAGATAGCAGATTAAGTTTTGCCTCTCCGTGGCCTAACAGCACAGCCTGGTCTCTACCTCATTCTAATTGGTGTCAGGACTCAGGATACATGTCCTGTTGGTTATAATATGTTTTTTTAAGAGTTTTTCAGGAGTTGGTAGTCTAAATGGGCCAAAGGGCCATAAAATCCAATACATTCCATACTCACATGTATACTGGGACCTGCTAGGCAGACTTTGCTCTTCTGGGAACCCGGCCCAATACATATTGCTCTGAGAATTGAGATACCATATGATAGCTGCTTATGGTTAACTGAACTTGCAGCAATTTTCCCAGAAAGAAGCGAACCGAATTGATAGTTTAGTTACGAAGAAAGGAGTGACATCCTTTCTGAAAATTATCCAAGAACTGCTCAAATGTGCTTTACCAATCTTTGAAGTACTCCCTCCCTCACATAAAAATTGTCTTAGATTTATTTAAATTCGAATGTATTACATATTACTAGATAGTATCTAGATACATCTAAATTTAGAGAAATGTAAGACATCTTTTGTAGGATATGAGATGGAGGGAGTAGAAAACATCCATGTGAGGTTTGAACCTTGATCAGCAGGATGCAATGGCAAAATGTATTTCGCCGTACAATGAGCTAGTTTTTTTTTCGCGTAGAACGAGGAGCTAGCTTAGCTAAGTAGATTGCGCCGGAAATGCTAAATCTACGGACACTTCTGTTACGGATTAAAGATACGGACGGAAGTGGAATCACGGGATTGGTTCATTTTTCTCTGGGCGCCGTGATTATCGGGTTGTGATCTCCTCACTTCTCTCCACGTAATCCCGTAAGGGTGAGTCCGTAGGTGTAGCATTGCCGATCTTGCGCTGTCCTGGACGTACATACGCGTACGCGTGCATTAATCGAGCGTCACAGAATGGCCCAAAACACATAATGGCCGTCTTGCCGCTCACCGCCACCTCACCCTCTCCAGCTAGCTATAGGCGCTAGGTGTTCTGTTCATGGATCCGGAGCGTACGTCCTTTATGTGGCCAGCTGATCAATTCATCAAAGACCATATGGAGGAGCGATTGCACTGCCGTTTTTGTCGCTGGCATTGCATATGATGTAGGCCCTTCTCTTTTGGGCTTATGTTTATGGAGAAGCCAGCTTATGCAAACTGGTGGGGAGAAGCTCCCAAAAATTGTTGGCTTACTTCTTTTGGGCTTATGGGTTTTGGCTCACGAGATGTGTGATGTCTATATTGCCCCTCATAAGTAAAGTGATCGTGATGCAAGTGAAACTTCTATGTGTATGACACGTACTAACACCAAATGAGATAGAAATGAGCAAATAAAATTACAATATTTTTCAATACAGACCAAAATAAATAGATGGTGACAACGTATTATTTGGTACATGCTAAATAAATAGTGTTAGTAGTTATGAAAATTACAATGCTCCTCAAGCCACTAAACTTTGAGCAATCTTCATACGTAGTGCGTCCATAGCACCACTATTATCATATAAGCATAACCGTCTCCACCTACATAAGAAGCGCTATCCTCGTGGAGATATGCACCTCACTCGACACGGTCGAAATGTTTATCATAAAACTTACTATCACGAATGAAGTTATGCAAACACATGGATGCAGTGATGTCAACACCCGGATTTTTAAGTCCAGATGCCTATTATGCCATTCATCGCAATCCCAGGAATATTGTTTTTGCGAGACATAATAGATTGATATCACAACACATCATTCATTACAACCCATAATTGTCTTACATAGAGGGATCACATGATCCAGTCTTAATACATCATAGTGGATCTAGAGATCCTATTACAAAACACATAACGGAAGCGAAGTAACGGTTGCGGTCCATCTATTCCACAGGCAACTGTTGACGTCAGGAGTGATCCTAGTTGTCGTAGACGTCCTGCTGTCCATCTTCCTCGTCTGCTGTTCTCCTTCATAGTCTGGCCATTTGAATAGCCAGGGACAAAGCCATGAGTACTTTAAAGTACTCGCAAACTAATACTAATGTAAGCACTATCAACTATAGTAAGGGGGTGCTAAGCTCTAAGTTTATTTGCATAAAGCCAATTTTATTTCATAAGCATTTAGTAAAAGCCTCTTCATTTGCTAACTAACTCAAGTGGGAAAATTAGTGTCATTCCCACAACTCTGTTGTGATTCAAGTCAAAGTCACCATTTCAAGTTCAAATCACAAGTCACCCTTCTGTTGGAGATATGCCCAAGAGGCAATAATAAAATGGTTATTATAATATATCTTTGTGTTTATGATAATGTTTGCATACCATGCTATTATTGTATTAACCGAAACATTGATACATGTGTGTTATGTAAACAACAAGGAGTCCCTAGTAAGCCTCTTGTATAACTAGCTTGTTGATTAATAGATGATCATGGTTTCGTGATCATGAACATTGGATGTTATTAATGACAAGATTATATCATTATGTGAATGATGTAATGGACACACCCAATTAAGCGTAGCATAAGATCACGTCATTAAGTTCATTTGCTATAAGCTTTCGATACATAGTTACCTAGTCCTTTCGACCATGAGATCATGTAAATCACTTATGCCGGAAGGGTACTTTGATTACATCAAACGCCACCGCGTAAATGGGTGGTTATAAAGGTGGGATTAGGTATCCGGAAAGTATGAGTTGAGGCATATGGATCAACAATGGGATTTGTCCATCCCGATGACGGATAGATATACTCTGGGCCCTCTCGGTGGAATGTCGTCTAATTAGCTTGCAAGCATATGAATGGTTCATAAGAGACCACATACCACGGTACGAGTAAAGAGTACTTGTCGAGACGAGGTTGAACAAGGTATCGTGATACCGATGATCAAACCCGGACAAGTAAAATATCGCGTGACAAAGGGAATCGGTATCGTATGTAAATGGTTCAATCGATCACTAAAGTCATCGTTGAATATGTGGGAGCTATTATGGATCTCCAGGTCCCGCTATTAGTTATTGATCGGAGAGGAGTCTCGATCATGTCCGCATAGTTCGCGAACCGTAGGGTGACACACTTAAGGTTTGATGTCGTTTAAGTAGATATGGAATATGGAATGGAGCTCGAATGTTGTTCTCTCGGATGGGATCCAAGACATCACGAGGAGGTTCGGAATGGTCCGGAGAATAAGATTCATATATGGGAAGTCATTTTCCGGGGTTCGGAAAAAGTCCGGTGTTTTGACCGGAGCTTCTAGAAGGTTCTAGAAGGACCGGAATAGTCCGGAATATTATGGAAGGTTCCGGAAGTGTCCGGGACGACCCGGGATGTCTAAGGAAGTCCGGAGGGTTCCATAATAGGTGCAACCACGTTGCCTTAAGGGAAAAGGAGTCTTTCCTTAATGCAATTTCGGAATTGGCAAAAGAGTCCGAGTAGGACTAGGTTTTCGGAACCGGAAACCTATCGGAACTCAGTCAAACTTGGGGGCAGGTTTTTGGACGACCCAAGGGGCTTGGCCACCTATTTAAAGAGGCCAAGGGGCACCCCAAGGGCACCACAAGTCGCAGCCCTAGCTCCCCAAGTCGCAGCACCACCCTGCGCCCAAACCCTAGCTACTCCCTCCTCTAACTTCTTCTCCCGCAGCGCTTGCGGCGCTGCCGGAGATCTCCACCACCACCGTCACCACGCCGTCGTGATGGCGGGATTCCGAGGAGGATCTACTACATCCGCTGCCCGCTGGAACGGGGGGACGTCGTCTTCATCAACACCGTACGTGTGACCGAGTACGGAGGTGCTGCCCGATTGTGGCACCGTCAAGTTCTTCTACGCGCTTTTGCAAGCGGTCAAGATCTTCTACGCGCTTTTGCAAGCGGCAAGTGATCGACTACATCCACCACGAGATCTAATCTCGTTAGGCTTTGGAAATCTTCGAGGGTTAGTCTCATGATCTTCTCGTTGCTACCATATACTAGATTTGATCTTGGCTTGTGTTTTCGTTCTTGCGGTAGGAAATTTTTGTTTTCTATGCTACGAATCCCATCAGGTATCGAGCCGTGTCTATGCATAGATTGGTTGCACGAGTAGAACACAATGGTTTTGTGGGCGTTGATGCTTTGTTGTCTTTAGTTCGTGTACTTTGCATCTTGCGGCATGGTGGGATGAAGCGGCTCGGGCTAACTTTACATGACCGCGTTCATGAGACTTGCTCCACGTTCGACATGCAACTTGTATTGCATAAGTGGCTTTGCGGGTGTCTGTCTCTCCCACCATAGTGAAGATTCAATTTACTCTTTCTATTGACAACACTAGTATCACCGTTGTGGTTCATGTTCGTAGGTAGATTGGATCTTACTCGAAAACCCTAAACCACGTAAAATATGCAAACCAAATTAGAGGCGTCTAACTTGTTTTTGCAGGGTTGGTGATGTGATATGGCCATGATGTGATGATGAATATGTATGAGATGATCATTATTGTATTGTGGCAACCGGCAGGAGCCTTATGGTTGTCTTTATATTTCATGTTGTAGTATTATTTCAAAGTAGTTGTAATAGTTGCTACACACGGTGAACAACCATGAAGACGGCGCCATGGACCTTGACGCTACGCCGACGATGATGGAGATCATGCCCGTTGATGATGGAGATCATGTCCGTGCTTTAGAGATGAAGATCAAAGGCGCAAAGACTAAAGGGCCATATCATATCACATATGAATTACATGTGATGTTAATCCTTTATGCATCTTATTTTGCTTAGATCGCGACGGTAGCATTATAAGATGATCCCTCACATTAATATCAAGATAATAAAGTGTTCTCCCCTCGTATGCACCGTTGCTACAGTTCGTCGTTTCGAAGCATCTCGTGATGATCGGATGTGATAGACTCTACGTTCACATACAACGGGTGTAAGCCATGTTTACACACGCGGAATACTTGGGTTTGCTTGACGAGCCTAGCATGTACAGACATGGCCTCGGGACACGGAAACCGAAAGGTTGAACACGAGTCATATGGATGATATGATCAACATGTTGATGTTCACCATTGAAGCTACATCATCTCATGTGATGATCGGTTTTGGTGTAGTGGATGTGGATCGTGTGCCACTTAACAACTATGAGGGATGTTGTATTAAGTGGGAGTTCATTAGTAATTAGATTAAAACTTGAACTAATTATCATGAACATAGTCTGAATAGTATTTTGAATTAAATTTGTAGAATTGGCATCCGTTTTCTACCATGCGTTAGTCTTGTAATTGAGATAGAAATACTGTTAAGTCTGACAATAACTTTACGGACTGGTACCGTATTGTTAAAGAATCAAGAAATGATTAAGTCCTATTGCAAACTTTTAGTAAACCTCACATTGTTGATTCAAAGAACAATGGTTTCAATTAGTGCCTAAAAATCATCTTGTCTCCATGAAACTTGAAGTTCAAATTCGTTTGAAATTAAAGTAAGGAGCTGGAAATTTAGTTTTCAGAAATTAGCGAGGTATGAGATATATGTGATATCTAAGACCTTATTGCAAGGTGATAGAATATAATTTGGTGAGAGTACATAAACTCATAAGTTTTATGGGAATGTACGAAGGTTGAAGACGCAAGGCGTCCCAATCCTCCAACTATTGGAGCACTAACGATATTCGCATATCCATGAAGTGATCGTCCTTAGTATGCACCGTTGCTAAGACTCGTCGTTTCGAAGCATCTCGTGATGATCGGGTGTTATAGATTCCACGAGTGCATACAACGGGTGCAAGCCAGATTTGCACATGCGAATACTAAGGTTAAACTTTACGAGCCTAGCATGTATAGACATGGTCTCGGAAAGTCGTCATGATATGATGGATAAAATTATGAGTGAAATTGTTCATCATATTACAAAGTTACTAATAGTGAAATCTGGAACACTTGTCATATGATGATCAACTTCAAATTAAGAACCTCAAGGTTATTGGTATTTGACCAACAAACCTAGAAGTTATTGAAGGTGAAGTGTTTTCTGAGAATGAGGAAAGCTAAAAGAGAAACTACAAAAGATATTTTGGCAGAAAGAAAGAAAAGACTAGAAAGTCTAGCTCAGGTGTATATACATGATATATACATGTTATGGATGTATTCCTTGTTTGGTCACATAATGAAATTCTTGGGTATTTATACCAGATTGGTTGGTATGAGATGTCATACAATACAACGCAATACAAGAATACAATGGCCTAAGTGACTGACAAGGAATATGATAGGAATACACTTCTGGCACAAAAATAAAGTGTTATTATGTTCGTCGTTGGTATTCTATCTAGCCTTTAGAATTTATAATAAAGAACTTAATAATTGTTATTTTGCTCTAGTCAAATGAAAACAATAAGTTGTTCAAATTATGACATTACTCCATGTACGATGGATAAGTTATTATAAATCTTAATGGTGAAACACACATACATAACACTGACGCTAAAATGCCATAAGGCAAATGATTTGAATTCCACTTACTTGTGGAACCGCCATTTAGGTCATGTTAGAGAGGAACGCATGAAGGAACTCCATGCAAATGGATTTTTGGAGTCATTTGATTTTTGAATCGTTTGGCGCTTGCAAATATTTTCTAAAGAGAATGACTGAAATACCGTTCATAGGCCAAGAGTTGAACGGGCAACTAACTTAGTGGAAACATGCATGATGATGTATGTGGTTCACTGGGCATAGTTGTGTGCGGGAGATTCTTCTACTTCATGAAAACTTCCAACAATGAATTGAGTATATATATGTGGATATATTCGATAAGGAAGAAGTTTGAAACATTTGAATGGATTCAAATAAATTTCAACATGAAGTGGAAATCATCATAATAGAAAAGTCAAATATCTATGATTGGATCATGGTGGAAATATTTGAATTACGAGTTTTAGCGAACATCTAAGAGAGTTATGAAATTGTTCTACAACTCACATTTCTTGGAGTATCATAATGATGATGGAGTATCCGAGAGATGTATCCAAACCTTGTTGGGTTAATGATGAGATAATATAAAATGACGCCATTATATTTTTGTGAATTATGCTTTAGAGACTACCGTTTTTACACTGCATAGAGCGTCATCATGATCCGTTGAAATGACACCATACGAGTTATGGCATGGGTATGAACCCTAATAGTCCTTTCTTTAAATTTTGGTCTAAGAGTTTACAACCAAAATCGGATGAATGTCTTTGTTGGTTATCCCAGAGAATTGATTGGGAATTCTTTCCACTATGAAGTAAAAGACAAAAGTGTTTGTTAATGTTACTTGCTTATTTCCAAGAAATTGTTTTCTAGCGAAGTATTTGAGTGGGAGGACAATAGAACTTGATAAGGTTTATGAACCTGAGCATAATGATCAGAGTAGCGCAGCATCGGAATTGGTTCCGGAAGCGGCCACAACGATCATGGCTCCCATGACTACAAAGTGTTTTAGCCATGGAGATCGAAGTACATATTGAACCTTGTAGGTATGGTTTACTTTGTGATCAAATAAATGATTTGTGAACAAAGGATTGTTTTTGAACAATGATAAACCAACTACAAACAAAGAAGTTATGATGGGCCCTAACTCCGTTAAAATGGTTGTACGCCATGAAATCCAAGATAGGTGAATACTTTTTGAAAGTAAATGAATCTATGAATTTGATGGACTTGGATGAAATATCCTTGAAGAAGCTTGACTTGTCGAAAAGTTGTTTACGATAAAGTTCAAAGAGTTGACTACGATAAGATTAGATCTTCCGTAGCAATGCTTATAGTCCATGTGGATTGTTCTAGTAATCGCTACATATTTCTTTTATGAGATATGCTAGTAGGATGGCAAAATATATTACTTAACAGAAGTGTGTATTGAAGGTGTATACAAGATACAACCAAGAGTTTTGCTAGTCCGTAGAATACTAAATAAGAATACGAACTTCAATTGGATGAAGTGAGTATTGCGGAGTTGGAATCTTCACCGGATGAAATATTCAAAGAGTTTTTGATTTCATCAGAAACGATGAAGGTGCTTGCATTTGCAAGAAATTAAGTGGGAGCGCTGAGACATATTTGTAATACTTTATGTAGCTGACATATCGTTGATTATAAATAGTGTAATTATATAATTGATTAAAAGGTTTCATTGAGAATTAACTTCAATGAAAGGATATGGACTGAAACATATTTAGTGTCAAGATCTATGAAGATAGATTAAAACACATAATAAGTTTAAGTCAAAGTACATAGAATGGATATTGAAGTAGTTCAATATAGAAATATTAAGAAGGTGTTCTTTGCATACAAAGGTTTAACAAGACTTGAGTGTATTTGACACTCGATGAGTAAAAACACATGAGTGATTTTAGATCACAAATAATATGTACAAAATCAGATGTCCTGTGCTCTAAAAGGTTAGGAGCATATACCAGAATGATTCATTAGATGATCATTGGACAAACAGTAAGAATATCCATGTATGCTTCAGAAGAACCAAGGATATATATATAGTTTGGGGTAATGACAAACAAATCGCTGTAAGGTGTTGCACCGATATTAGTTTGGTCACATATAAGAATTAATTTCAAATCTCAATTAGGCTAAGTGTTGTTTAAAAGGTAGCACAATGCTAGATTTAGAAGAGTTCTAAATGTTGTGATGGATTCTATAAACGAAGGTAGAATATGTCATTGTTTTGACAATGACTAAAGATGTTAAGTCAAAAAGTTCTTTAAGAACTTGGTGTAGTTCCGATAGTGTCAGAACTTTGAAGCTATATTGTGTGTGACAATATTGGTGACATATTTCAGACCGCGGAATTAAGGTTCCACCAGAGGACTAAGCATATATGCCGACTCATTTGGCAAATGAGTGATGCGTTTAGACGCAAATGAATTGCAAAATACATACGTTTCTGAGCATGTCAGATCCATTGACTAAAACCTCTCCCGTGAGCATAACATGATAAAACACCAGAAGGCCAAGGTGTTATATCTTTACAAATGTAAACTAGATTATTGACTCTAGTGCAAGTGGGAGACTGTTGGAGATATGCCCAAGAGGCAATAATAAAATGGTTATTATAATATATCTTTGTGTTTATGATAATGTTTGCATACCATGCTATTATTGTATTAACCGAAACATTGATACATGTGTGTTATGTAAACAACAAGGAGTCCCTAGTAAGCCTCTTGTATAACTAGCTTGTTGATTAATAGATGATCATGGTTTCGTGATCATGAACATTGGATGTTATTAATGACAAGATTATATCATTATGTGAATGATGTAATGGACACACCCAATTAAGCGTAGCATAAGATCACGTCATTAAGTTCATTTGCTATAAGCTTTCGATACATAGTTACCTAGTCCTTTCGACCATGAGATCATGTAAATCACTTATGCCGGAAGGGTACTTTGATTACATCAAACGCCACTGCGTAAATGGGTGGTTATAAAGGTGGGATTAGGTATCCGGAAAGTATGAGTTGAGGCATATGGATCAACAGTGGGATTTGTCCATCCCGATGACGGATAGATATACTCTGGGCCCTCTCGGTGGAATGTCATCTAATTAGCTTGCAAGCATATGAATGGTTCATAAGAGACCACATACCACGGTACGAGTAAAGAGTACTTGTCGAGACGAGGTTGAACAAGGTATCGTGATACCGATGATCAAACCTCGGACAAGTAAAATATCGCGTGACAAAGGGAATCGGTATCGTATGTAAATGGTTCAATCGATCACTAAAGTCATCGTTGAATATGTGGGAGCTATTATGGATCTCCAGGTCCCGCTATTAGTTATTGATCGGAGAGGAGTCTCGATCATGTCCGCATAGTTCGCGAACCGTAGGGTGACACACTTAAGGTTTGATGTCGTTTTAAGTAGATATGGAATATGGAATGGAGCTCGAATGTTGTTCGGAGTCTCGGATGGGATCCAAGACATCACGAGGAGGTTCGGAATGGTCCGGAGAATAAGATTCATATATGGGAAGTCATTTTCCGGGGTTCGGAAAAAGTCCGGTGTTTTGACCGGAGCTTCTAGAAGGTTCTAGAAGGACCGGAATAGTCCGGAATATTATGGAAGGTTCCGGAAGTGTCCGGGACGACCCGGGATGTCTAAGGAAGTCCGGAGGGTTCCATAATAGGTGCAACCACGTTGCCTTAAGGGAAAAGGAGTCTTTCCTTAATGCAATTTCGGAATTGGCAAAAGAGTCCGAGTAGGACTAGGTTTTCGGAACCGGAAACCTATCGGAACTCAGTCAAACTTGGGGGCAGGTTTTTGGACGACCCAAGGGGCTTGGCCACCTATTTAAAGAGGCCAAGGGGCACCCCAAGGGCACCACAAGTCGCAGCCCTAGCTCCCCAAGTCGCAGCACCACCCTGCGCCCAAACCCTAGCTACTCCCTCCTCTAACTTCTTCTCCCGCAGCGCTTGCGGCGAAGCCCTGCCGGAGATCTCCACCACCACCGTCACCACGCCGTCGTGATGGCGGGATTCCGAGGAGGATCTACTACATCCGCTGCCCGCTGGAACGGGGAGGAGGACGTCGTCTTCATCAACACCGTACGTGTGACCGAGTACGGAGGTGCTGCCCGATTGTGGCACCGTCAAGTTCTTCTACGCGCTTTTGCAAGCGGTCAAGATCTTCTACGCGCTTTTGCAAGCGGCAAGTGATCGACTACATCCACCACGAGATCTAATCTCGTTAGGCTTTGGAAATCTTCGAGGGTTAGTCTCATGATCTTCTCGTTGCTACCATCTACTAGATTAGATCTTGGCTTGTGTTTTCGTTCTTGCGGTAGGAAATTTTTTGTTTTCTATGCTACGAATCCCATCACCTTCACATGTCACATTTTTGAAAATGGTCTGATGACGGAACAGTATGGCCTTTCCAACCGTCCATAACCGTGGACGCGACTATTCGAATAGTTCTACACTCTGCAGAGGTCGTACACTTGGGCCACAACATTTGCAATAATCCGTCAGGGTTAACTGGCCCTGATTTATCACACTCCGTGTGCGGACTACCAGCCATAATCTTTCACTTACATACCCTAGTATAGGCACCTCTCCCCATGAGCTTGGCCTCCCAGTGAAGACAGACAGTCAGCCCGGAACTGCACAGGGCTTGGGCCGGACATTCACCTCATTTCACGTCATTTCACATCATTTCATATTTCTTTGGAGGCAGCCCTTGGCATAACCCCGATGACGCTTGTTTAGAGGGAACCCATACTAAGATACATAAACTTCTAGTTAAGCCCTACCCATATCAGGTATTGTGGGGGTACTTGTAAAATTGGAATGGTATCGCATCCGAACCCAACCATCAGTTTTTGTAAAGTTCACCATGTCATTCACAAGTCATATTCACCTTCAAAATCTTTCAATAGAATGACTTCTCATTCCAAGGTTTTCAAAGTCATGTCATTTCACATGTTCCCATCTAAAGTAGTCAATTTTATTTATTTAGCACTAGCAACTAGTCATGAGGGGTGCTAACTAGCTTTGATTGTTCTAGGCTAACTTTGATACTCTTGTAGTATTCTATCTCTAGACCAAAGTTAACTATAAAAGCAAGTTATAATAATCAAAGTAAAAGCTTGTAAGAATAAAACTTGGGATGGGATCATGAAGCATAAAGTAAATTGGTGAGTGTGCCTTGCTCTAGTAGAGCTTTGCACTTTGCAAGAATATTAGCTTGCCTTGATTGGTGTATCAAAGTTCTCTTCTTCTTCCTCTTGGTAGAAAACCTCCTCCTCTTGATAGTCTCCGGTACTAGCGTCTATAAACGAATACGAGGACACAATCACCAAACAATACTCAAGTGCTAGACTAATCACACAAATGGCTCACACAAGCTATTCTAACATCACCACATTCTTAACATGTTGGTTGACTTTGTTTTCTTTTAAAGAAAAATAATTTCCTCTCATTACAAATATTGATTAGGGTTTCTATTTAATTCTTTGAGAAATAATTTCCTCTCATTGAGTCTTGTTTAAGATTTAATTTCCTAATATGATAATATATGAACTCATGTTGACCAAGGTCAACACTTCATGCTCATTGATACGTCTCCAACGTATCGATAATTTCTTATGTTCCATGCTACTTTATTGATGATACCTACATGTTTTATGCACATTATATGTCGTATTTACGCATTTTCTGGAACTAACCTATTAACAAGATGCCGAAGAGCCAGTTGTTGTTTTCTGCTGTTTTTGGTTTCAGAAATCCTAGTAAGGAAATATTCTCGGAATTGGACGAAATCACCGCCCAGGGTCCTATTTTTGCACGGAGCTTCCAAGACCGAAGAGGGAAGGAAGCCACGAGGCGCCGTCACCATAGGGCGGCGCGGCCGCACCCGGCCGCCGACCTATGGTGTGGCCCTCGTGTGCCCCCGACGTTGCCCTTTCGCCACTTAAAGCCTCCGTCGCGAAACCCCAGCACCGAGAGCCACGATACGGAAAACCTCCAGAGACGCGCCGCCGCGAATCCCATCTCGGGATTCAGGAGATCGCCTCCGGCACCCCGGAGAGGGATTCATCTCCGGAGGACTCTTCATCGCCATGATCGCCTCCGGAGTGATGAGTGAGTAGTTCACCCCTGGACTATGGGTCCATAGCAGTAGCTAGATGGTCGTCTTCTCCTAATTGTGCTTCATTGTTGGATCTTGTGAGCTGCCTAACATGATCAAGATCATCTATATGTAATTCTATATGTTGTGTTTGTCGGGATCCGATGGATAGAGAATGCTATGTTATGGTGATTATCAATCTATTGTTTATGTGTTGTTTATGATCTTGCATGCTCTCCGTTATTAGTAGAGGCTCAAGTTTTTACTCTTAACTCCAAGAGGGAGTATTTATGCTCGATAGTGGGTTCATGCCTTCATTGACACCTGGGACAGTGACAGAAAGTTCTAAGGTTGTGATGTGCTGTTGCCACTAGGTATAAAACATTGATTCTATGTCTAAGGATGTAGTTGTCGATTACATTACGCACCATACTTAATGCAATTGTCTGTTGCTTTGCAACTTAATACTGAATGGGGTTCGGATGATAACCTGAAGGTGGACTTTTTAGGCATAGATGCAGTTGGATGGCGGTCTATGTACTTTGTCGTAATGCCCGGATTAAATCTCACTATATTTATCATATCATGTATATGCATTGTTATGCCCTTCTCTATTTGTCAATTGCCCGACTGTAATTTGTTCACCCAACATGCTTTTATCTTATGGGAGAGACACCTCTAGTGAACTGTGGACCCCGGTCCTATTCTTTACATAGCATACAATCTACTGCAATTGTTCTTTACTATTTTCTTGCAAACAATCATCTTCCACTCGATACGCTTAATCCTTTGTTACAGCAAGCCGGTGAGATTGACAACCTCACTGTTTCATTGGGGCAAAGTACTTTGGTTTTGTTGTGCAGATTCCACGTTGGCGTCGGAATCCCTGTTGTTGCGCCGCATCACATTTCGCCACCATCAACCTTCAACGTGCTTCTTGGCTCCTCTTGGTTCGATTAAACCTTGGTTTCTTTCTGAGGGAAAACTTGCACGTGCGCATCATACCTTCCTCTTGGGGTTCCCAACGGACGTGTACATTTACGCGCATCAAGCCTGTTTTCTGGCGCCGTTGCCGGGGAGATCAAGACACGCTGCAAGGGGAGTCTCCACTTCTCAATCTCTTTACTTTGTTTTTGTCTTGCTTTATTTTATTTACTACTTTGTTTGCTGCACCTAAACAAAACACAAAAATTAGTTGCTAGTTTTACTTTATTTACTGTCTTGCTCTCTATATCAAAAACACAAAAAAATTAGTTACTTGCATTTACTTTATCTAGTTTGCTTTATTTACTGTTGCTAAAATGAATACCCCTGAAAATACTAAGTTGTGTGACTTCACAAATGCAAATAATAATGATTTCCTATGCACACCTATTGCTCCACCTGCTACTACAGCAGAATTCTTTGAAATTAAACCTGCTTTACTGAACTTGGTTATGAGAGATCAATTTTCTGGTGTTAGTTCTGATGATGCTGCTGCCCATCTCAATAATTTTGTTGAACTTTGTGAAATGCAAAAGTATAAGGATGTAGATGGTGATATTATTAAATTGAAAGTGTTTCCTTTCTCATTAAGAGGAAGAGCTAAAGATTGGTTGCTATCTTTGCCTAAGAATAGTATTGATTCATGGACTAAATGTAAGGATGCTTTTATTGGTAGATATTATCCTCCCGCTAAAATTATATCTTTGAGAAGTAGCATAATGAATTTTAAGCAATTAGATACTGAACATGTTGCTCAAGCATGGGAGAGAATGAAAACTTTGGTAAAGAATTGCCCAACCCATGGACTGACTACTTGGATGATCATCCAAACCTTCTATGCAGGACTAAATTTTTCTTCGCGGAATTTATTGGATTCAGCTGCTGGAGGTACCTTTATGTCCATCACTTTGGGGGCGGCTACAAAACTTCTTGATGATATGATGATAAATTACTCTGAATGGCACACGGAAAGAGCTCCACAAGGTAAGAAGGTAAATTCTGTTGAAGAAACCTCTTCCTTGAGTGATAAGATTGATGTGATTATGTCTATGCTTGTGAATGGTAGATCTAATGTTGATCCAAATAATGTTCCTTTAGCTTCATTGGTTGCTCAAGAAGAAAATGTTGATGTGAATTTCATTAAAAATAATAATTTCAACAACAATGCTTATAGGAACAACTCTGGTAATAACTATAGGCCATATCCTTCTGCTAATGGTAATGGTTATGGTAATTCTTATGGGAATTCTTACAATAATAATAGGAGTGTACCCTCTGGTCTTGAAGCCATGCTTAAAGAATTTATTAGTACACAAACTGCTTTTAACAAATCTGTTGAGGAAAAGCTTGATAAAATTGATATTATTGCTTCTAGAGTTGATAGACTTGCCTCTGATGTTAATCTTTTAAATTGAAAGTTATGCCTAATAATGATATTGATAATAAGATTACTACTACAACAAATGCCATCCAAGTTATAATTAATGAGAATATAAGATTAATGGCTGAACTGCGTGCTAGGTGGGATAGAGAAGAAAATGAAAAACTAGCTAAAGAGAATAATGTAGCTAAAGTTTGGACTATTACCACTACTAGTAATGCTAATTCTTCACATGTTGCTGCACCTCCTACTATCAATGGTAATATAATTGGTGTTGGCAATGTTTCTACTCCTAGTGCAAAGCGAACAAAACTGCCTGAAATTGCTAAAACTGCTGAAACTGCTTGTGATAAAACTGCTGAAATTTTTTCCAACCTTGGGAACAATGATCCCATTGCTGTAGCTCATAATGATTTAGATTTTGATGATTGCCACATCTCTGAAGTTATAAAGTTCTTACAAAAACTTGCTAAAAGTCCTAATGCTAGTGCTATAAATTTAGCCTTTACAAAACATATTACAAATGCTCTCATAAAAGCTAGAGAAGAGAAACTAAAACTTGAAACTTCTATTCCTAGAAAGTTAGAAGATGGTTGGGAGCCCATCATTAAAATGAAATTCAATGACTTTGAATGTAATGCTTTATGTGATCTTGGTGCAAGTATTTCTGTTATGCCTAAAAAGATTTATGATATGTTTGACTTGCCACCATTGAAGAATTGTTATTTGGATGTTAATCTTGCCGATAATGTTAAAAAGAAACCTTTGGGGAGGATTGATAATGTGCGCATTACGGTTAACAATAACCTTGTCCCCGTTGATTTTGTTGTTTTGGATATCGAATGCAATGCATCTTGTCCTATTGTGTTGGGAAGACCTTTTCTTCGAACCGTTGGTGCTGTTATTGATATGAGGGAAGGTAATATTAAATATCAATTTCCTCTCAAGAAAGGTATGGAACACTTCCCTAGAAAGAGAATGAAGTTGCCTTTTGATTCTATTATTAGAACAAGTTATGATGTTGATGCTTCTACTCTCGATAATACTTGATTTGCACTTTCTGCGCCTAGCTGAAAGGCGTTAAAGAAAAGCGCTTATGGGAGACAACCCATGTTTTTACTACAGTACTTTGTTTTATATTTGAGTCTTGGAAGTTGTTTACTACTGTAGCAACCTCTCCTTATCATGTTTTTGTGCCAAGTAAAGTTTCTATGTCAAAGTTGATATTATATTTGGGATCGCTGCGCAGAAACAGCATTGCTGTCTGTCACAAATCTGGGCACAGGCCTCTGTAGAAAATTCGAAAAAATCTGCCAATTTACGAGCGTGATCCTCAGATATGTACGCAACTTTCATTAGTTTTGAAATTTTCCATTTGAGCAAGTCTGGTGCCATCTTAAAATTCGTCTTTACGGACTGTTCTGTTTTTGACAGATTCTACCTTTTATTTCGCATTGCCTCTTTTGCTATGTTGGATTCATTTCTTTGATCCATTAATGTCCAGTAGCTTTATGCAATGTCCAGAAGTATAAAGAATGTTTGTGTCACCTCTGAATGTGTGAATTATTAATTGTGTACTAACCCTCTAATGAGTTTGCTTGAAGTTTGGTGTGAAGGAAGTTTTCAAGGGTCAAGAGAGGAGTATGATATACTATGATCAAGAGGAGTGAAAGCTCTAAGCTTGGGGATGCCCCCGTGGTTCACCCCTGCATATTTTAAGAAGACTCAAGCGTCTAAGCTTGGGGATGCCCAAGGCATCCCCTTCTTCATCGACAACATCATCAGGTTCCTCCCCTGAAACTATATTTTTATTCATCACATCTTGTGTTCTTTACTTGGAGCGTCGGTTTGTTTTTGTTTTTGTTTTTGTTTGAATAAAATGGATCCTAGCATTCACTTTGTGGGAGAGAGACACGCTCCGCTGTTGCATATGGACAAATATGTCCTTAGGCTTTACTCATAATGTTCAAGGCGAAGTTTCTTCTTCGTTAAATTGTTATATGGTTGGAATTGGAAAATGCTACATGTAGTAATTCTAAAATGTCTTGGATAATGTGATACTTGGCAATTGTTGTGCTCATGTTTAAGCTCTTGCATCATATACTTTGCACCCATTAATGAAGAAATACATAGAGCTTGCTAAAATTTGATTTGCATATTTGGTCTCTCTAAGGTCTAGATAATATCTAGTATTGAGTTTTGAACAACAAGGAAGACGGTGTAGAGTCTTATAATGTTTACAATATGTCTTTTATGTGAGTTTTGCTGCACCGGTTCATCCTTGAGTTTGCTTCAAATAACCTTGCTAGCCTAAACCTTGTATCGAGAGGGAATACTTCTCATGCATCCAAAATCCTTGAGCCAACTACTATGCCATTTGTGTCCACCATACCTACCTACTACATGGTATTTCTCCGCCATTCCAAAGTAAATTGCTTGAGTGCTACCTTTAAAATTCCATCATTCACCTTTGCAATATATAGCTCATGGGACAAAATAGCCTTAAAAACTATCGTAGTATTGAATATGTACTTATGCACTTTATCTTTTATTAAGTTGCTTGTTGTGTGATAACCATGCTTCTGGGGAATGCCATCAACTATTGTTGAATATCATGTGAGTTGCTATGCATGTCCGTCTTGTCTGAAGGATCTATCACCTTAGTGGTTGGAGCATGCAAAATTGTTAGAGAAGAACATTGGGCCGCTAACTAAAGCCATGAATCATGGTTGAAGTTTCAGTTTTGGACATATATCCTCAATCTCATATGAGAATAATAATTGTTGCTACATGCTTATGCATTTAAGAGGAGTCCATTATCTGTTGTCCATGTTGTCCCGGTATGGATGTCTAAGTTGAGAATAATCAAAAGCGAGAAATCCAAAATGCGAGCATTCTCCTTAGACCTTTGTACAGGCGGCATGGAGGTACCCCTTTGTGACACTTGGTTGAAACATGGCATGCAAAGATCCGGTAGTCCAAGCTAAGTAGGACGAGGTGCGGGCACTATTAGTATACTATGCATGAGGCTTGCAACTTGTAAGATATAATTTACATAACTCATATGCTTTATTACTACCGTTGACAAAATTGTTTCATGTTTTCAAAATAAAAGCTCTAGCACAAATACAGCAATCGATGCTTTCCTCTTTGAAGGACCATTCTTTTACTTTTATTGTTGAGTCAGTTTACCTATCTCCCTCCACCTTAAGAAGCAAACACTTGTGTGAACTGTGCATTGATTCCTACATACTTGCATATTGCACTTGTTATATTACTTTATGTTGACAATATCCATGAGACATACATGTTATAAGTTGAAAGCAACCGCTGAAACTTAATCTTCCTTTGTGTTGCTTCAATACCTTTACTTTGATTTATTGCTTTATGAGTTAACTCTTATGCAAGACTTATTGATGCTTGTCTTGAAGTACTATTCATGAAAAGTCTTTGCTATATGATTCACTTGTTTACTCATGTCATTACTTTTGTTTTGATCGCTGCATTCATTACATATGTTTACAAATAGTATGATCAAGATTATGATGGCATGTCACTTCAGAAATTATCTTTGTTATCGTTTTACCTGCTCGGGACGAGCAGAACTAAGCTTGGGGATGCTTGATACGTCTCCAACGTATCGATAATTTCTTATGTTCCATGCTACTTTATTGATGATACCTACATGTTTTATGCACATTATATGTCGTATTTACACATTTTCTGGAACTAACCTATTAACAAGATGCCGAAGAGCCAGTTGTTTTGCTGTTTTTGGTTTCAGAAATCCTAGTAAGGAAATATTCTCGGAATTGGACGAAATCACCGCCCAGGGTCCTATTTTTGCACGGAGCTTCCAAGACCGAAGAGGGAAGGAAGTGGGGCCACGAGGCGCCGTCACCATAGGGCGGCGCGGCCCCCCCTGGCCGCGCCGACCTATGGTGTGGGGCCCTCGTGTGGCCCCCGACGTTACCCTTTCGCCTACTTAAAGCCTCCGTCGCGAAACCCCAGTACCGAGAGCCACGATACGGAAAACCTTCCTGAGACGCCGCCGCGAATCCCATCTCGGGGGATTCAGGAGATCGCCTCCGGCACCCTGCCGGAGAGGGGATTCATCTCCCGGAGGACTCTTCATCGCCATGATCGCCTCCGGAGTGATGAGTGAGTAGTTCACCCCTGGACTATGGGTCCATAGCAGTAGCTAGATGGTCGTCTTCTCCTAATTGTGCTTCATTGTTGGATCTTGTGAGCTGCCTAACATGATCAAGATCATCTATATGTAATTCTATATGTTGTGTTTGTCGGGATCCGATGGATAGAGAATGCTATTTTATGGTGATTATCAATCTATTGTTTATGTGTTGTTTATGATCTTGCATGCTCTCCGTTATTAGTAGAGGCTCTGGCCAAGTTTTTACTCTTAACTCCAAGAGGGAGTATTTATGCTCGATAGTGGGTTCATGCCTTCATTGACACCTGGGACAGTGACAGAAAGTTCTAAGGTTGTGATGTGCTGTTGCCACTAGGGATAAAACATTGATTCTATGTCTAAGGATGTAGTTGTCGATTACATTACGCACCATACTTAATGCAATTGTCTGTTGCTTTGCAACTTAATACTGAATGGGGTTCGGATGATAACCTGAAGGTGGACTTTTTAGGCATAGATGCAGTTGGATGGCGGTCTATGTACTTTGTCGTAATGCCCGGATTAAATCTCACTATATTTATCATATCATGTATATGCATTGTTATGCCCTTCTCTATTTGTCAATTGCCCGACTGTAATTTGTTCACCCAACATGCTTTTATCTTATGGGAGAGACACCTCTAGTGAACTGTGGACCCCGGTCCTATTCTTTACATAGCATACAATCTACTGCAATTGTTCTTTACTGTTTTCTTGCAAACAATCATCTTCCACTCGATACGCTTAATCCTTTGTTACAGCAAGCCGGTGAGATTGACAACCTCACTGTTTCGTTGGGGCAAAGTACTTTGGTTTTGTTGTGCAGATTCCACGTTGGCGCCGGAATCCCTGTTGTTGCGCCGCATCACATTTCGCCACCATCAACCTTCAACGTGCTTCTTGGCTCCTCCTGGTTCGATTAAACCTTGGTTTCTTTCTGAGGGAAAACTTGCCACTGTGCGCATCATACCTTCCTCTTGGGGTTCCCAACGGACGTGTACATTTACGCGCATCACTCATCATTTGGGAAAATGATTTAAATGAGGTGATGCACCTCATGCAATTTAATACCAACATAGTAATGATTTAATATCATCAAATAATTCAATATGAGAATTGATAGCCCATGGTCTCTACCTCATGTAGAATTACTTGAGACAAAGATTTAAATGAGAGGGATACTTCCCATATGATTTAATAATTAGTTGGAACAATTTAAATGCTACTATGGCAATCATTTAATATTCTTAAGTGAGCAAATATGAGACCAAGCAACAAGGGTCATCACATTACTTCATACAACTTGAGAAGATGATTTAAATGAGGTGCTACACCTCATAGATTTAAAATCTTAAATTTGGAAATAATTTAAATGGGCTAGTAATGGCTACATAGCCATTATTTGATTCTAACCCATGATCATATACAGTACCCATATCATATTTTTACATAATCAATTAGAGTATTTGAAAAGTGAATTATGAGAGTTGGAATCAACTCAAAAGCATTTATGGTTGATTTTTAATAATTGTTTGAAGTTTGAAAAGTTACTGCTTTGTTATTTTTACTATTCAAATTCTACAAATGATTTTGATTTGAATCCAGTGTGGTTGGATGGGGCCTTGTCAACACCCGGATTTTTAAGTCCAGATGCCTATTATGCCATTCATCGCAATCCCAGGAATATTGTTTTTGCGAGACATAATAGCTTGATATCACAACACATCATTCATTACAACACATAATCGTCTTACAACAAAGGATCACATGATCCAGTCTTAATACAACATAGTGGATCTAGAGATCCTATTACAAAACACATAGCGGAAGCGAAGTAACGGTCGTGGTCCATCTGTTCCACAGGCAACTGTTGACGTCAGGAGCGGTCCTAGTTGTCGTAGACGTTCTGCTGTCCATCTTCCTCGTACAGCTGTTCACCTTCATAGTCTGGCCATTTGAATAGCCAGGGACAAAGCCATGAGTACTTTTAAAGTACTCGCAAACTAATACTAGTGTAAGCACTATCAATTGTGGTAAGGGGATACTAAGCTCTAGGTTTATTTGCATAAAGCCAAGTTTATTTCATAATCATTTAGTAAAGATGCTTGAATCCCTTAGACTAACTCAAGTGGGAACATTAGTGTCATTCCCACAACTCTGTTGTGTTCCAGTCAAAGTCACCATTTACCGGTCACAATCCCCAGTCACATGTCACATTTTTGAAAATGGTCTGATGACGGAACAATATGGCCTTTCCAATCGTCCGTAACCGTGGACACGGCTATTCGAATAGTTCTACACTCTGCAGAGGTCGTACACTTGTGCCACAATATTTGCAATAATCCGTCAGGGTTAACTGGCCCTGATTTATCATACTCCGTATGCGGACTACCAACCATAACCTTTCACTTATATACTCTAGTACAGGCACCTCTCCCCATGAGCTTGGCCTCCCAGTGAAGACACACCGTCACCTGGGAACTGCACAGGGCTTGGGCCGGACAATTCACCTCAATCACGTCATTTCATATCATCTCATATTTCTTTGGAGGCAGCCCTTGGCATAACCCCGATGACGCTTGTTTAGAGGGAACCCATACTAAAGAACATAAATTTCTAGTTAAGCCCTTACCCATATTGGGTATTGTGGGGGTACTTTCAAAATTGGAATGGTATCGCATCCGAACCCAACCATCAGTTTTATATCAAAAATCACCATCTTCTCTTGGTCATATTCACCTTCAAAGTCATTCAATGGAATGAACCATCATTCCAAGGTTTCAACTTCATTTCAAAGTCACATGTTCCCATCTAGAGTAGTCCCGGTTTTAATTGATTAGCGATAGCCACTATATGAGGGGTGCTATCTAGCTTTGAGGGGTGCCAATCTAAATCAAGTATTGTTCTACTCTAGACCAATTGAATCATAAATCAAAAAGTACTTTGAAATAAATAAGCCAAAGTAAAAGTAATTAAAACATGGGATAGGTAATACATAGTAGTAAAGGGTGATGGTGCCTTTGCTCTTGTAGAGCTAAGCATTTGGGTTTAGCAAGGATTAGCTTGCATGGGTAATAGCTTGCAAGAGTATTATCTTGCCTTGATTGGTGAAGTGATCAAAGTATTCTTCTTCTTCCTCTTGGTAGAATACCTCCTCCTCTTGATAGTCTCCGGTACTAGCGTCTATAAACGAATACGAGGATACAATCACCAAATAATACTTAAGTACTCTTAATTAGCCTTAGTGGCTCACACAATGATCTAGCATCACTATTTAACATTTATCACAAGATTATGCTAGGGTTTTCTTATTTAGTAATAGGAAAATAATTTCCTCTTATTGAAAATGATGTGAGGGTTTCTCTTTAGTTTGTGAGAAAATAATTTCCTCTCATTGAATGTTTTTAATATTTAATTTCCCTTATGAATAATCTATGACCTAGGTTGACTAAAGTCAACCTCTTCATACTTATCATTTGGGAAAATGAGTTAAATGAGGTTCCATACCTCATGCAATTTAATAATAACCTGGTAGTGATTTAATGCCACCAAATAATTCAATATGAGGTTACCTAGACTATGATTACTACCTCATATTGGATTACTTGAGAACAAGATTTAAATGAGAGGAGTATCTCTCATATGATTTAACACATATTTGTAACTAATTTAAAGGACTATTATTGAGGTGATTTAATAGTCTCAAAATAACCAGGGTTGATCCTATGTTGACCAAGGTCAACACTTCACACTTAGTATTTGAGAAGAGTGAGTTAAATGAGATTCATCATCTCATGTGATTTAATTAATTTAAATATTATTTAGATTTAAGATTTATAAAGGAGCAAGTATGAGCTTAGGAAAGTAAAGGTCAATACATTACTTCCTATTATTTGAGAAAGATAATTTAAATGAGGTGGGCACCTCATATTATTTTAATAACACCTTGCAATGGTTTAATATTATTAATTAATTTAATGTGAGTTTTAAATTGACCATGGGATCTACTTCATATTAATATGGTGGAGGCAAGATTTAAATGAGGCCTAAGTATCTCATATGATTTAATAGATAGGTTTGAAATATTTAAATACTACTTATTAGAATGATTAAATATTTTCAAATAGGAATCTATGGGTTAATAATATATGTGTTATTAATTCTTATTGAACTATTTGGATTAATGATTTTAGTGAGAGGCTATACCTCATATAAGTTAAACTATCATCTAAATGATTTCAAATCTATAAGTAACTAAGCATGAGACTTACTTGGCCAAGGTCAGTACCTCCAATTGAATTACTTAAGATCACAATTTAAATGAGAGAGAAGCCCCCATACTATTTAAATTATTCTATGTGTATGTATTAAATGTTCTAGAAATGGTTCCATAGCCATTATTTAACTCTAGTCCATGATCATGCAAAACAACCATGCTATATTTTTACATAAACAATTAGATTATGTCAAATGTGATTTATTAGAGTTGGAATCAACTTAAAATCATTTCTAGATAATTTCTAATATTTATTTGAAGTCAGAAAAGGCCCTGCCTTGTTATTTTTATCATTTAAATTTAATTTCGAATTTGGACATGAGGCCAGTGGCATTATTTAGACAATTTCATGAGCTTTCCAAATATATAAAATTTGTTAAATTTGGTGTAGTAGATTTCAAACTATTTAAATTTGAAGTGGGCAGCAGTATTGAATTTAGCTAAAAGGATTAAATCAAATTTGAATTACTGGGCCGCGCGGGAAAGCAAACGGGCTAAACAGATTAAACAGACTGGGCCGGCCCAGCTAACGTTTCACAGCCGCGGGCCAGCTGACAAGAGGTCCCACGCGTCAGTGAGTGGTAAACCCGAATCGGTACCTGCGACTGAGAGGCGTTGGATCAGACAGACGATCGACGGTCGAGCGTCGTCGTCGTCGACGGGGGAGGAGGGCGTGCTGCGCCGGCGAGGTAGGGGGTCGGAGGGCGCGCTAGGTCGCCGGCGGTCGAGGGAGGGTGTCGAGGCGTCGTTGGCGAGGGTGAATAGGCGCCTGGTACAGTGGCAGAGCTTGGGGAGGCGTGGATCGTCGACGGTGAGCTGCGGACTCCGGCGGCTCCGATCTTGAAATTCCGGCGGTGGAGGTGTTAATTGGACTAGCTATTGTTGCGAGGAGAACCAGTGATGAGAGGAGAGGAGATGTTGTGAAGGAATGGTGCCCGGAGCTCCTCTATTTATAGAGGGAGGGGTGGTGCCGTGAGTGCTGAGAGGGGTCGCTCATGGCGCGGCCGCTCCGGCGTGCGAAAGGTCGGGGCGAGGACAGCATCTTGTAGGCGACGTCTAGGCGAGGCTCTGGGCGTAGCTGGAGCGTCCAGGGGACGACGGGATTGCTCGGGCTCTTCTGCGACGAGGACGGTACTGGGCGGCCGGGTGGTGATCATGGCGGCGTCGATAGGGCGTGCGCGAGCTAGCGGGCATGTCTAGCGGGTAGCTGGCGTGGTGATGAGCGAGCGTGCTCAAGTGGAGGGGAAGAGAAGGACGAGGGCGTGCAGTCGAGGCGGTGTACTGCGGCGTCCAGTGACACGCCGATGCACGCTCTGGCGCGTCCACACGCGGTGATCACGTCGTGTCCAAAGTTTGTCGTGCATGGTTTGGAAAAGGATCGTGTCAAGCATGCTCAGTATCTCCTGGGGAGTCTAGCTGACATGGTTTGATAGGCCAGAGAGAGGGGTTGAGGTAGGGTGGCATGGTGGGTGTCCTTGAGCTCGGCATGGTGAAGTTTTTGATCATGCCTATACTCTACTCAGTGCAAACTGGCAGGGCTTGATGCAGGGGAGGTACAGGAGGTTGATGATCACCAATGGAAAGTGGTGGAGGCTTTGGACCAGGGGTTAATAGCATGTGTTAAATTCAGAACTATGCCTGCAAGGTGTTTGATGAAATGGCCGCATGAAGAAAAATTTAGAATTTTGCAATTCTTTTTGGTGGAGTTCATTTATATAATTAAGGTGATGGAATGGTGGTGGTGGTGCTCATTTTGGTGAAGGTTTACAAGAATTCCAAAATGGGGTCATCTTCACATAGTTTCAAAGTCTCCACTTGTCAATCCTATTCTGGTCAACCTGGTCAACTTCAGCAGAGATGGTCAACATGAAAGTTGTTGACCTTTACATGGTCTTGGATGACATGGCCTTGGTTGACTAAGTTTGGTTTGAGAATTGAGAAATACAGAGGGGTAAAGTGGGGAACATTTTATAAAATGGCCAAATGACCATTATCACATGTATGTTGATTTTGAGTTTTGCTTTGATTTGATTTTGGTTTCTTTGATGCAATTGTGTTTATTTATCATATCTAAACATTTTACAAGCAAGAGATCAATCAATGGTGGCCTTGGTTGAAGTTTTGCAATTTGGCATAATGTGCATGTGAGTGAGTTTTGGGAATTTTCTCCCTATTTGATTTCTCTTCATTCAATTTGACTTTGGTTGACTCTAATGTGGTTCTTATTAGTTTAGAAACATTCTAAGAGCATTGAAACCAATTCAAATGGTCTTGTTCAAAGATTTGCAAATTTGGCCTTAATACATAGGAGATGAGGTGTCACTTTTTACTAAATTTGTAAATAGTTGATTTTGCTTCACTTGGACATGGGTTAGGGTCCATTTAGGGTTATATTGGGTTGAGAGATGGTTTCACACCATTTAGTCAAGGTTTAGAGACATAGGTCAAGGTTTGGTGAAATGACTATGTGTCACATATGCTTTTATGCATATGTTGCATTTGATTTTTAATTTGACTTGGTTTGACCCAATTGGTGTTGTTGAGTGTTGAAATGGTATATGGAGGTGATCCAACCATTCACAACAAGTCCTAGGGTCAACTTTCTTAAATTCACATATTTGCTATTTTACTCTCATATGCCTCTATGGCATTTTTAATCTCTTTTTATTTTATTAGAAAACAACTTGATTTAGGTTTGATAAGTACTAGGTAGGGTGTGTAAGGTCTTTCCAAACCCTTATTCAAAGTATAGGAGCTTAGGGTAAAGATTTCTAAAATAGCCATAGGCACATATGCCTTTTTCTCATTTAATTTCTTTTTATTTTATTTTATCTAGGATGGTGAAAAGAGGGGTGAGGTTTTAGGGTTTAGGATTATTTCAAATACTAATAACAAGCAATCATGGCAATAGCACAATAATTTAGCAAGATTATTATGTACCAATCTTAATTTAATAAAAGTTTTTGTTGGTTCCAAAATTTGGAACTAGGGAAATTCATTTGTTTTGTTTTGGAATTTTTGGGATGTTACAAACCCTTCCCCCTTAAACAAATCTCGTCCCGAGATTTTAAGAGAGTTAGGTTCCTAAGAGAGATTGAGCATTTTGATTTAACAGGAAGGCATACTTGTCGGGTCTGGGGTGCTTCCTGAGCTTCAGTGGCCTTCATGTGGTAGAAACGTCCGTTGTTGTTGTTCTGGTTCCTTCTACTTGCGAAGCGGCGCTGTTGCGGTGTGCAGCGGTGTTGGCGGCGATTTTGGCAAGCTTCTTGGGGCATTCTTTGGAAAAGTGGCCCACAACTCCACATTCATAGCAGTTTACCGTTGATTTGTCCTTCGGGGTGACGGGGATGGCATTGCTTCCAGTTCTTGGGCCAGTGTTGGTGTTGGTGTGGTTCCCATTGTTGTGGTGGCTGTTGGGGTTGCGGTTGTTATTGTTGTTGCCTCCGGGCTTCGGGGTCCTCCGTGGTTGTTGCTGTTATTGGGGCGATAAGTCTGAGCAGGTGGCCTGTTGTTTCTGGGGGTGAATCCTCTAGAGAGTTATTGCGGTGCTTCTGGTATGGTGGGGTCCATTCTGGTTCATCATTCTGCGCTTGCGGTTCTCATTGGCCTGATGCAGTTTTCCTTCCATTTGTATGGCTGAGTCCACGAGGGCTTCGAGGTCAGCGAACGGAATATTTACTAACACAGTTTGCATCTCGTCGTGCAATCCGTTCAGGAATCTTTCCTTTCTCTTCTCATTTGTGTCGGTCTCTTCCAGGGCGTACCTTGACAAGGTGAGAAACCTGTCGCGGTATTCCACCACGGACATTCTTCCTTGCTTGAGTTCACGGAACTCGTCTCTCATTTTCTTGATTAATCCTTGGGGCACATGGTACTTGCTGAACTTCAGCTTGAAGTCTTCCCATGTCATCATCTGTCCTGCATTCATTGCACGGGCACTAGTCCACCAGGCTCTTGCAGGTCCTGACAGATAGTGGGTGGCAAACAGTACTTTTTCTGCGGCTTCAACTCCCGCAACTTCAAGGTTGTTTTCTATTGTCTGGAGCCAGTCATCAGCATCCAAGGGTTCTTCGGTTTTGTTGAACATTGGAGGGTTAGTGTTCTGGAAATTTTTCAGTTTTGACCCAGGGTGATCGTGGTTTCCATGGCCTTGATTGTTCTGAGCTATTTGTTGCAGAGCAGTGATATTGGCCTGCCTTTCAGCGCGTTCGGCCTCTCTATCTTCCATCATAAGCTGCAGCATCAGCATCAGCGCATCTTGGTTTGCGTTGCGATTTGGGGGTGCCATCTGAACATGTAGATAGATCATGAGGTAAGAGGGAATTTTCTAGGGCTTATTTTGAGTTAGGTTTAAACTTATCACGTGAAATATTTTTGTGATGAACATAGCACACGCTTTATTTATTCACAACAAACATCATACATTACCAGTTAAAGCACTAAGGGTTTTAAGAACCCTTCTTCCATAAACTACGATACATGGTACGGGATACAACTCACACCTACGTAAGTGAAGCTAGTGCAACTATTCCTCATTGTCTTCATCCACATCGATGGGAATGATCCCATCCTCTGCAGCCTCCAGAAACTCGTAGTCCTCCTCATCGGTGAACTCGTCATCCTCAAAGTCGTTGTCGTCACTCAGGAAGTCATTGCCTCCTTGGATGTCTTCTCCATCCTCCTCCATCTCCTGGATCTGGTCCTGCTGTGTCCGGACAGTCACCTCTAAGGTGCGAATCTTCTCGCGAAGACGGGTGATAGTAGCGACATTCTTGGCGCGCTGCAGGCGGAGTGACCGGCGGTCCTTGGCGAGTAGCCTGATGGCGTCGGCATGATGAGCCAAAGCCATCTGGGCACGGTGGGAGTGGACACGTGTCAACTCCAGGTCCTTCCGGGTCTCATGAAGCATAAAGTCCAAATGCTGCACATGGATCCCGAGCACCGGGTGCGAAGAGAGGGCCATGGGTTCCCCCATGGTGTCGTGCCTCGCGAAGTGGGCGAAGCGGCTTCCCCGGAGTGTGGCGATGTTCTGTCCGCACACCCGAGCAAGTCCCTCCTGAAGGGCGTGAGCAAGACCGTCCACCCAGCTGTAGGCCTTGAAGGAGAAAAGGATCCTCTCCGAGATGGGAGGTTCCGAACTTCCCTTCAAGTCAGCGGTGATCATCCACTGCTGTTCCCCAGCGGGGGTGTTGTGGATCCGGACTCCGTGGAACTGGGGAGGTGGGCGTTCGAGCTTCTCGGACACTAGGTACAAGTCGCGCTCAAACACCAGACTTCCTCCGTTTTCCAGATCGTAGGTCTCCGTCTGGACGTAAGGCTCCATCTGAAAGTGAAATGGATGAGTAGGTTAGAGATGTATACCAATGTGGCAAACTTTTAAATGGATTTATAAGGAGATGCATGGCTTATTATTTTTAAGAAGATCTGGTAGAGAAGGAAATGAATAAGTTTTTCACAAATACTTCCTTCATTTGTTTTTGAAACTAAAATTTTCCGAACGTCCATTTCTAACTAGGGTCTCCTAAGGTCAAACAATGGCTCTGATACCAACTTGTCAACACCCGGATTTTTAAGTCCAGATGCCTATTATGCCATTCATCGCAATCCCAGGAATATTGTTTTTGCGAGACATAATAGCTTGATATCACAACACATCATTCATTACAACACATAATCGTCTTACAACAAAGGATCACATGATCCAGTCTTAATACAACATGGTGGATCTAGAGATCCTATTACAAAACACATAGCGGAAGCGAAGTAACGGTCGTGGTCCATCTGTTCCACAGCAACTGTTGACGTCAGGAGCGGTCCAGTCAGTAGACGTTCCTGTCCATCTTCCTCGCATCTGTTCACCTTCATAGTCTGCCATTTGAATAGCCAGGGACAAAGCCATGAGTACTTTTAAAGTACTCGCAAACTAATACTAGTGTAAGCACTATCAATTGTGGTAAGGGGATACTAAGCTCTAGGTTTATTTGCATAAAGCCAAGTTTATTTCATAATCATTTAGTAAAGATGCTTGAATCCCTTAGACTAACTCAAGTGGGAACATTAGTGTCATTCCCACAACTCTGTTGTGGTTCCAGTCAAAGTCACCATTTACCGGTCACAATCCAGTCACCAGTCACATGTCACATTTTTGAAAATGGTCTGATGACGGAACAGTATGGCCTTTCCAATCGTCCGTAACCGTGGACACAGCTATTCGAATAGTTCTACACTCTGCAGAGGTCGTACACTTGTGCCACAATATTTGCAATAATCCGTCAGGGTTAACTGGCCCTGATTTATCATACTCCGTATGCGGACTACCAACCATAACCTTTCACTTATATACTCTAGTACAGGCACCTCTCCCCATGAGCTTGGCCTCCCAATGACACACCGTCACCAACTGCACAGGGCTTGGGCCGGACAATTCACCTCAATCACGTCATTTCATATCATCTCATATTTCTTTGGAGGCAGCCCTTGGCATAACCCCGATGACGCTTGTTTAGAGGGAACCCATACTAAAGAACATAAATTTCTAGTTAAGCCCTTACCCATATTGGGTATTGTGGGGGTACTTTCAAAATTGGAATGGTATCGCATCCGAACCCAACCATCAGTTTTATATCAAAAATCACCATCTTCTCTTGGTCATATTCACCTTCAAAGTCATTCAATGGAATGAACCATCATTCCAAGGTTTCAACTTCATTTCAAAGTCACATGTTCCCATCTAGAGTAGTCCAATTTTAATTGATTAGCGATAGCAACTATATGAGGGGTGCTATCTAGCTTTGAGGGGTGCCAATCTAAATCAAGTATTGTTCTACTCTAGACCAATTGAATCATAAATCAAAAAGTACTTTGAAATAAATAAGCCAAAGTAAAAGTAATTAAAACATGGGATAGGTAATACATAGTAGTAAAGGGTGATGGTGCCTTTGCTCTTGTAGAGCTAAGCATTTGGGTTTAGCAAGGATTAGCTTGCATGGGTAATAGCTTGCAAGAGTATTATCTTGCCTTGATTGGTGAAGTGATCAAAGTATTCTTCTTCTTCCTCTTGGTAGAATACCTCCTCCTCTTGATAGTCTCCGGTACTAGCGTCTATAAACGAATACGAGGATACAATCACCAAACAATACTTAAGTACTCTTAATTAGCCTTAGTGGCTCACACAATGATCTAGCATCACTATTTAACATTTATCACAAGATTATGCTAGGGTTTTCTTATTTAGTAATAGGAAAATAATTTCCTCTTATTGAAAATGATGTGAGGGTTTCTCTTTAGTTTGTGAGAAAATAATTTCCTCTCATTGAATGTTTTTAATATTTAATTTCCCTTATGAATAATCTATGACCTAGGTTGACTAAAGTCAACCTCTTCATACTTATCATTTGGGAAAATGAGTTAAATGAGGTTCCATACCTCATGCAATTTAATAATAACCTGGTAGTGATTTAATGCCACCAAATAATTCAATATGAGGTTACCTAGACTATGATTACTACCTCATATTGGATTACTTGAGAACAAGATTTAAATGAGAGGAGTATCTCTCATATGATTTAACACATATTTGTAACTAATTTAAAGGACTATTATTGAGGTGATTTAATAGTCTCAAAATAACCAGGGTTGATCCTATGTTGACCAAGGTCAACACTTCACACTTAGTATTTGAGAAGAGTGAGTTAAATGAGATTCATCATCTCATGTGATTTAATTAATTTAAATATTATTTAGATTTAAGATTTATAAAGGAGCAAGTATGAGCTTAGGAAAGTAAAGGTCAATACATTACTTCCTATTATTTGAGAAAGATAATTTAAATGAGGTGGGCACCTCATATTATTTTAATAACACCTTGCAATGGTTTAATATTATTAATTAATTTAATGTGAGTTTTAAATTGACCATGGGATCTACTTCATATTAATATGGTGGAGGCAAGATTTAAATGAGGCCTAAGTATCTCATATGATTTAATAGATAGGTTTGAAATATTTAAATACTACTTATTAGAATGATTAAATATTTTCAAATAGGAATCTATGGGTTAATAATATATGTGTTATTAATTCTTATTGAACTATTTGGATTAATGATTTTAGTGAGAGGCTATACCTCATATAAGTTAAACTATCATCTAAATGATTTCAAATCTATAAGTAACTAAGCATGAGACTTACTTGGCCAAGGTCAGTACCTCCAATTGAATTACTTAAGATCACAATTTAAATGAGAGAGAAGCCCCCATACTATTTAAATAATTCTATGTGTATGTATTAAATGTTCTAGAAATGGTTCCATAGCCATTATTTAACTCTAGTCCATGATCATGCAAAACAACCATGCTATATTTTTACATAAACAATTAGATTATGTCAAATGTGATTTATTAGAGTTGGAATCAACTTAAAATCATTTCTAGATAATTTCTAATATTTATTTGAAGTCAGAAAAGGCCCTACCTTGTTATTTTTATCATTTAAATTTAATTTCGAATTTGGACATGAGGCCAGTGGCATTATTTAGACAATTTCATGAGCTTTCCAAATATATAAAATTTGTTAAATTTGGTGTAGTAGATTTCAAACTATTTAAATTTGAAGTGGGCAGCAGTATTGAATTTAGCTAAAAGGATTCAATCAAATTTGAATTACTGGGCCGCGCGGGAAAGCAAACGGGCTAAACAGATTAAACAGACTGGGCCGGCCCAACTAACGTTTCACAGCCGCGGGCCAGCTGACAAGAGGTCCCACGCGTCAGTGAGTGGTAAACCCGAATCGGTACCTGCGACTGAGAGGCGTTGGATCAGACGACGATCGACGGTCGAGCATCGTCGTCGTCGACGGGGGAGGAGGGCGTGCTGCGCCGGCGAGGTAGGGGGTCGGAGGGCGCGCTAGGTCGCCGGCGGTCGAGGGAGGGTGTCGAGGCGTCGTTGGCGAGGGTGAATAGGCGCCTGGTACAGTGGCAGAGCTTGGGGAGGCGTGGATCGTCGACGGTGAGCTGCGGACTCCGGCGGCTCCGATCTTGAAATTCCGGCGGTGGAGGTGTTAATTGGACTAGCTATTGTTGCGAGGAGAACCAGTGATGAGAGGAGAGGAGATGTTGTGAAGGAATGGTGCCCGGAGCTCCTCTATTTATAGAGGGAGGGGTGGTGCCGTGAGTGCTGAGAGGGGTCGCTCATGGCGCGGCCGCTCCGGCGTGCGAAAGGTCGGGGCGAGGACAGCATCTTGTAGGCGACGTCTAGGCGAGGCTCTGGGCGTAGCTGGAGCGTCCAGGGGACGACGGGATTGCTCGGGCTCTTCTGCGACGAGGACAGTACTGGGCGGCCGGGTGGTGATCATGGCGGCGTCGATAGGGCGTGCGCGAGCTAGCGGGCATGTCTAGCGGGTAGCTGGCGTGGTGATGAGCGAGTGTGCTCAAGTGGAGGGGAAGAGAAGGACGAGGGCGCGCAGTCGAGGCGGTGTACTGCGGCGTCCAGTGACACGCCGATGCACGCTCTGGCGCGTCCACACGCGGTGATCACGTCGTGTCCAAAGTTTGTCGTGCATGGTTTGGAAAAGGATCGTGTCAAGCATGCTCAGTATCTCCTGGGGAGTCTAGCTGACATGGTTTGATAGGCCAGAGAGAGGGGTTGAGGTAGGGTGGCATGGTGGGTGTCCTTGAGCTCGGCATGGTGAAGTTTTTGATCATGCCTATACTCTACTCAGTGCAAACTGGCAGGGCTTGATGCAGGGGAGGTACAGGAGGTTGATGATCACCAATGGAAAGTGGTGGAGGCTTTGGACCAGGGGTTAATAGCATGTGTTAACAATTCTGAACTATGCCTGCAAGGTGTTTGATGAAATGGCCGCATGAAGAAAAATTTAGAATTTTGCAATTCTTTTTGGTGGAGTTCATTTATATAATTAAGGTGATGGAATGGTGGTGGTGGTGCTCATTTTGGTGAAGGTTTACAAGAATTCCAAAATGGGGTCATCTTCACATAGTTTCAAAGTCTCCACTTGTCAATCCTATTCTGGTCAACCTGGTCAACTTCAGCAGAGATGGTCAACATGAAAGTTGTTGACCTTTACATGGTCTTGGATGACATGGCCTTGGTTGACTAAGTTTGGTTTGAGAATTGAGAAATACAGAGGGGTAAAGTGGGGAACATTTTATAAAATGGCCAAATGACCATTATCACATGTATGTTGATTTTGAGTTTTGCTTTGATTTGATTTTGGTTTCTTTGATGCAATTGTGTTTATTTATCATATCTAAACATTTTACAAGCAAGAGATCAATCAATGGTGGCCTTGGTTGAAGTTTTGCAATTTGGCATAATGTGTATGTGAGTGAAATTTGGGAATTTTCTCCCTATTTGATTTCTCTTCATTCAATTTGACTTTGGTTGACTCTAATGTGGTTCTTATTAGTTTAGAAACATTCTAAGAGCATTGAAACCAATTCAAATGGTCTTGTTCAAAGATTTGCAAATTTGGCCTTAATACATAGGAGATGAGGTGTCACTTTTTACTAAATTTGTAAATAGTTGATTTTGCTTCACTTGGACATGGGTTAGGGTCCATTTAGGGTTATATTGGGTTGAGAGATGGTTTCACACCATTTAGTCAAGGTTTAGAGACATAGGTCAAGGTTTGGTGAAATGACTATGTGTCACATATGCTTTTATGCATATGTTGCATTTGATTTTTAATTTGACTTGGTTTGACCCAATTGGTGTTGTTGAGTGTTGAAATGGTATATGGAGGTGATCCAACCATTCATAACAAGTCCTAGGGTCAACTTTCTTAAATTCACATATTTGCTATTTTACTCTCATATGCCTCTATGGCATTTTTAATCTCTTTTTATTTTATTAGAAAACAACTTGATTTAGGTTTGATAAGTACTAGGTAGGGTGTGTAAGGTCTTTCCAAACCCTTATTCAAAGTATAGGAGCTTAGGGTAAAGATTTCTAAAATAGCCATAGGCACATATGCCTTTTTCTCATTTAATTTCTTTTTATTTTATTTTATCTAGGATGGTGAAAAGAGGGGTGAGGTTTTAGGGTTTAGGATTATTTCAAATACTAATAACAAGCAATCATGGCAATAGCACAATAATTTAGCAAGATTATTATGTACCAATCTTAATTTAATAAAAGTTTTTGTTGGTTCCAAAATTTGGAACTAGGGAAATTCATTTGTTTTGTTTTGGAATTTTTGGGATGTTACAGGCCTTTCATAAGCTTTCTAAAAATATAAAATTTGTCGAATTTGGCCTAGTAGATTTGTCCCTATTTCCTTTTGAAAAAGGCATCAGTTTGTAATTTGAATTAAATAAGCAAATTCAAATTTGAATTAAAAAGGCCATGAAAACGAAATGGGCCGAATCTTAAACAAAGGTAAGGCCAAATCCACCACGTCTGACAGCGTGGGGCCTGGTCAGTGGGTGACACCGAATCGGTATGGATGAACGTGGGATGTAGGATCAGAGGGGATCGTGCGGAAGCGGTCGTCGTCGTCACGAGAGGAGCTCGGCACGGCGGAGGTAGGGGGTCGGCGGCGATCCGGGCTCCGGCGATCGACGGCGTGGGCGGCGCGATGTTGTGACGACGAAGCCGATGGTGCGACGGCGACTCCAATGGTGGCCGCAATCGACGGCGGTGATCTCAGCTCCTGCGGGCTCGCGATCAATTGGGCTCCGGTGAGTAATTTAGCGAGAGGAGTGGACGAGGAGGATCAGAGAGGTGAGGCGAGCTGGTTGGTGTGAAGAAAGCAGTGCGGAAGCTTCTCCTTTTATAGGGTGAAGGGCGGCCGTGGCGCTCGGGGCAGGTCGACGGCGAGGTCGTCGTTCCAAGGCGACGAAGGGGCAAGGATGGGCGCGGCGTGTTCCTGGTGTCACGGTGAGCACGACGCGCATCCAGGCGAGGTCAGGGGAGGGCGGAGCGCGTCGTCATCGCCATCCTGGCGTACGGGGGCGGAAGGTCGGCGACGATGGCGTCGTCCACAGGGCGTGCGAGGGTCAGTGGGCGTGTCTGGGAGATTGAGGGGACCGTGGTGAGTCGACGTGTCCAGGGGGAGAGCGAGAGGAGGCGTGAGGCGACGGGGCATGGCGGCGTCTGTCGCGTCCAGGGACGTCGCGCGCGTCCTGGCGTCCTGGCGTGTCTGGACGCGTCTGGGCGCGCGCTGCTGGCGATGTCGACGCCAACTTGGTCAACGGCGTGCACGGTCATGGTCAGAGGGGTGAGGGCAAGCTCCAGGACAAGGTGGCGTGGCCTGGATGGGAGAGGAGGTAGTGATGGCATGGTGGAGTGACAAGGTGGCCGGCATGGTGGTGTTCTTGTCAAGGTGGTCCAAGGCAAGGCTGGCAAGTGGCTTGGATTGATGCTGAGAGGTGAGGGGAGGCTTCAGGTCAGCAGAGAGGGGCCAGGGTTGGACTTGGTCCAACCAAAAACTCAGCATGGGCACCAAGTTTGATTCTGCCCACCAGGTGTTTGATGATATGGCCGAAAGAAAGTTTTTGTCAAATTTTGGAAAATCCTTTGGTGGATCTCATTCATATATTCAGAGAGATGGAAAGGTGGTGGTGGTGGTCAATTTGGTGTTGTTTTGCAAAGTTTCAAAAAGTTGGTGAATCTTCTCTTTAGTTCAAAGTCTCCTCTTGTCTCTTCTATTCTGGTCAACCTAGGCAGAGTCAACCTTGATGGTCAACACCAAAATGGTTCACCTTGACATGGTCTTGGATGAGGTGGAAAGGGTTTACTAAGTTTAGTTTAAGAAAATTCCAAAACAGGGGTGCAAAGTGGGTATGATATTAAAAAGTGTCAAAGTGACCATGATCATATGTAAGGGGAATTTGAATTTTCCTTTGAATTGGGTTTCTTTGATGCATTTGTGTTTGTTATTCATATATAAGTGTTTTACAAACAATGGCACAAGCCAAAGTGGCCTTGGTTGAAGATTTGCAAAATTGGCTAAATGTGTATGTGAGTGAAAATGGGATTTTCTCCCTATTTGATTTCTCTCTTTTTGATTTGAATTTTCTTGACTCCAAAGTGATTCTTACTAGTTTAGGAACATTTCCAAACCATTGAAACCATTCCAAAAGGTCTAGCTCAAAGATTTGCAAAATTGGCCATAACACATAAGAGGTGACATGTCAAATTTTCTTATTCTTGTAATTTGCTCCCCTTGCTTTACTTGGGCAAGGTTGAGGGTCAATTTAGTGTTAGATTAGGTTTAGAGATGGTTTCACACCATTTGGTCAAGGTAGAAGGTCATAGGACAAGAATTGGTGAAAATGGTTATGTGTCACATATGCCTCTATGCATATGTTGCATTTGATTTTTAATTTGACTTGGCTTGACCCAATTGATGTTGTTGAGGGTTGAAATGGTATATAGGAGTGATCCAACCATTCACCACAAGTCTTAGGGTCAAGATCCTTAATTTCACAAATTTGCATTTTACTCTCATATGCCTCTATGGCATTTTTAGTTTCTTTTTATTTTCTTTGGTTTCAACTTGGAAATGGTTTGATAAGCACTAGGTAAGGTTTATGAAGTTTTTTTCTAATCCTCTAAATAAGGTGGAAAGGCCTAGGGTAAAGTTTTACAAAAATAGCCATAGGCACATATGCCTTTTCTTATTTAAATTCCTTTTATTTTATTTTAACTTGGATGGTAAAAAGGGATGTGAGGTTTAGGGTTTAAGAGTATTTCAATACTAATGAAACAAGCAATCATGGAAATTGCACAAGATTTAAACAAGATCTATATGTATCAATCTTATTTTAATAAAAGTTTTTGTTGGTTCCAAAATTTGGAACTAGGGAAATTCATTTTCTCTTTGTTTTAAATTTTGGGATGTTACAACCCTTCCCCCTTAAACAAATCTCGTCCCGAGATTTTAAGAAAAGTTAGGTTCCTAAGAGAGATTGGGCAATTGGATTAACATGAGACATACTTGGCATGGCTGGAGGTGCTTCCTGGGCTTCAGTGGCAGTCATGTGGTAGAAATGGCCGTTGTTGTTGTTCTGGTTCCTTCTTCCTGCAAAGCGGCGCTGTTGCTGAGCAGGTGCTGCGGTATTGGCGGCAATCTTGGCAAGCTTCTTGGGGCACTCATTGGAGTAGTGACCCACAACTCCACATTCATAGCAGTTGATGGTGGACTTGTCCTTGGGGTTGACGGGAACAGTGTTGCTTCCAGTCCTCGGGGCAGTATTGGTGTTGTTGTTGTTCCCATTGTTGCTGTTGCTGTTGGGGTTGTTGTTGTTGTGGTGGTTGCCTCCGGGCTTCGGGGGTCCTCCGTTGTTTTTGGTGTAGTTGGGGCGATAATTCTGAGCAGGGGGCTTGTTGTGTGATGCGCGTAGATGTACACGTCCGTTGGGAACCCCAAGAGGAAGGTATGATGCGCACAGTGGCAAGTTTTCCCTCAGAAAGAAACCAAGGTTTAATCGACCAAGAGAGTCAAGAAGCACGTTGAAGGTTGATGGTGGCGAAATGTGATGCCGCAACAACAGGATTCCGCGCCAACGTGGAACCTGCACAACAAAACAAAGTACTTTGCCCCAACGAAACAGTGAGGTTGTCAATCTCACCGGCTTGTGTAACAAAGGATTAACCGTATTGTGTGGAAGATGATTGTTTGCAAGAAAACATAAAACAAGTATTGCAGAGATTGTATGCGATGTAAAGAATAGGACCGGGGTCCACAGTTCACTAGAGGTGTCTCTCCCATAAGATAAAAGCATGTTGGGTGAACAAATTACAGTCGGGCAATTGATAAATAGAGAAGGGCAATGCATGTACATGATATGATAAATATAGTGAGATTTAATCCGGGCATTACGAAAGTACATAGACCGCCATCCAACTGCATCTATGCCTAAAAAGTCCACCTTCAGGTTATCATCCGAACCCTTTTCATATTAAGTTGCAAAGCAACAGACAATTGCATTAAGTATGGTGCGTAATGTAATCGATAACTACATCCTTAGACATAGAATCAATGTTTTATCCCTAGTGGCAACAGCACATCACAACCTTAGAACTTTCTGTCACTGTCCCAGGTGTCAATGAAGGCATGAACCCACTATCGAGCATAAATACTCCCTCTTGGAGTTAAGAGCAAAAACTTGGCCAGAGCCTCTACTAATAACGGAGAGCATGCAAGATCATAAACAACACATAAACAATAGATTGATAATCACCATAACATAGTATTCTCTATCCATCGGATCCCGACAAACACAACATATAGTATTACAGATAGATGATCTTGATCATGTTAGGCAGCTCACAAGATCCAACAATGAAGCACAATTAGGAGAAGACGACCATCTAGCTACTGCTATGGACCCATAGTCCAGGGGTGAACTACTCACTCATCACTCCGGAGGCGATCATGGCGATGAAGAGTCCTCCGGGAGATGAATCCCCTCTCCCGCAGGGTGCCGGAGGCGATCTCCGAATCCCCCGAGATGGGATTCGGCGGCGGCGTCTCCGGAAGGTTTTCCGCATCGTGGCTCTCGCACCGGGGTTTTCGCGACGGAGGCTATAAGTAGGCGAAAGGGCAGGTCAAGAGGCGGCACGAGGGCCCAGTGTCAGGCCGCGCGCCGGGGCCGGTCGCGCCGCCTGTCATCCGGCCACCTCGTGGCCCCACTTCAACTCCTTCGGTCTTCCGGGAAGCTTCGTGCAAAAATAGGACCCGGGCGGTGATTTCGTCCAATTCGAAATATTTCGTTACTAGGATTTCTGAAACCAAAAACAGCAGAAACAACAACTGGCTCTTCGGCATCTTGTTAATAGGTTAGTTCCGAAAATGCGTAAATATGACATATAATGTGCATAAAACATGTAGGTATCATCAATAAAGTAGCATGGAACATAAGAAATTATCGATACGTTGAGACGTATCAAGCATCCCCAAGCTTAGTTCTGCTCGAGCAGGTAAAACGATAACAAAGATAATTTCTGAAGTGACATGCCATCATAATCTTGATCATACTATTTGTAAACATATGTAATGAATGCAGCGATCAAAACAATGGTAATGACATGAGTAAACAAGTGAATCATAAAGCAAAGACTTTTCATGAATAGTACTTCAAGACAAGCATAAATAAGTCTTGCATAAGAGTTAACTCATAAAGCAATAAATCAAAGTAAAGGTGTTGAAGCAACACAAAGGAAGATTAAGTTTCAGCGGTTGCTTTCAACTTATAACATGTATATCTCATGGATATTGTCAACATAAAGTAATATAACAAGTGCAATATGCAAGTATGTAGGAATCAATGCATAGTTCACACAAGTGTTTGCTTCTTAAGGTGGAGAGAGATAGGTAAACTGACTCAACAATAAAAGTAAAAGAAAGGTCCTTCAAAGAGGAAAGCATCGATTGCTATATTTGTGCTAGAGCTTTTATTTTAAAAACATGAAACAATTTTGTCAACGGTAGTAATAAAGCATATGAGTTATGTAAATTATATCTTACAAGTTGCAAGCCTCATGCATAGTATACTAATAGTGCCCGCACCTTGTCCTACTTAGCTTGGACTACCGGATCTTTGCAATGCCATGTTTCAACCAAGTGTCACAAAGGGGTACCTCCATGCCGCCTGTACAAAGGTCTAAGGAGAAAGCTCGCATTTTGGATTTCTCGCTTTTGATTATTCTCAACTTAGACATCCATACCGGGACAACATGGACAACAGATAATGGACTCCTCTTTAATGTATAAGCATGTAGCAACAATTATTCTTCTCATATGAGATTGAGGATATATGTCCAAAACTGAAACTTCAACCATGATTCATGGCTTTAGTTAGCGGCCCAATGTTCCTCTCTAACAATTTGCATGCTCCAATCATTAAGGTGATAGATCCTTCAGACAAGACGGACATGCATAGCAACTCACATGATATTCAACAAAGAATAGTTGATGCGTTCCCCAGAAGCATGGTTATCGCACAACAAGCAACTTAATAAAAGATAAAGTGCATAAGTACATATTCAATACTACGATAGTTTTTAAGGCTATTTTGTCCCATGAGCTATATATTGCAAAGGTGAATGATGGAATTTTAAAGGTAGCACTCAAGCAATTTACTTTGGAATGGCGGAGAAATACCATGTAGTAGGTAGGTATGGTGGACACAAATGGCATAGTAGTTGGCTCAAGGATTTTGGATGCATGAGAAGTATTCCCTCTCGATACAAGGTTTAGGCTAGCAAGGTTATTTGAAGCAAACTCAAGGATGAACCGGTGCAGCAAAACTCACATAAAAGACATATTGTAAACATTATAAGACTCTACACCGTCTTCCTTGTTGTTCAAAACTCAATACTAGATATTATCTAGACCTTAGAGAGACCAAATATGCAAATCAAATTTTAGCAAGCTCTATGTATTTCTTCATTAATGGGTGCAAAGTATATGATGCAAGAGCTTAAACATGAGCACAACAATTGCCAAGTATCACATTATCCAAGACATTTTAGAATTACTACATGTAGCATTTTCCAATTCCAACCATATAACAATTTAACGAAGAAGAAACTTCGCCTTGAACATTATGAGTAAAGCCTAAGGACATATTTGTCCATATGCAACAGCGGAGCGTGTCTCTCTCCCACAAAGTGAATGCTAGGATCCATTTTATTCAAACAAAAACAAAAACAAAAACAAACCGACGCTCCAAGTAAAGAACACAAGATGTGATGAATAAAAATATAGTTTCAGGGGAGGAACCTGATGATGTTGTCGATGAAGAAGGGGATGCCTTGGGCATCCCCAAGCTTAGACGCTTGAGTCTTCTTAAAATATGCAGGGATGAACCACGGGGGCATCCCCAAGCTTAGAGCTTTCACTCCTCTTGATCATAGTATATCATACTCCTCTCTTGACCCTTGAAAACTTCCTTCACACCAAACTTAAAGCAAACTCATTAGAGGGTTAGTGCACAATTAATAATTCTCATATTCAGAGGTGACACAAACATTCTTAACACTTGGACATTGCAAAAGCTACTGGACATTAATGGATCAAAGAAATTCATCCAACATAGCAAATATGGCAATGCGAAATAAAAGGCAGAATCTGTCAAAAACAGAACAGTTCGTAAAGACGAATTTTAAAATGGCACCAGACTTGCTCAAATGGAAAAACTCAAAACTAATGAAAGTTGCGTACATATCTGAGGATCACGCTCGTAAATTAGCAGATTTTTTCGAATTTTCTAAAGAGACTTGTGCCCAGATTCGTGACAGACAGCAATGCTGTTTCTGCGCAGCGATCCCAAATATAACATCAACTTTGACATAGAAACTTTACTTGGCACAAAAACATGATAAGGAGAGGTTGCTACAGTAGTAAACAACTTCCAAGACTCAAATATAAAATAAAGTACTGTAGTAAAAACATGGGTTGTCTCCCATAAACGCTTTTCTTTAACGCCTTTCAGCAGAAAGTGCAAATCAAGTATTATCAAGAGATGAAGCATCTTCAGCGGGGTTTGGAATTTTCTCAACCAAGCATAGTATATTGGATACATAAGTTTTAGCGTCTCCCTTTTCATTAGTCTTGGGCTTGCTATTCTCATCGAACAAATTTTCAGGAACAAGCCAAGCGTAGTTATTTTCTAGTGCATCATTCATAGCTAGGAGTTTACATGGTATTGGTGCTTTGATCTCCCCACCATCATTAATATTGTTAGTGTACCTTATTCTATCCATGTCCATTTTTTCAAGGAGACCAACAAAATTAGTATGAGAACCTAGCATATTAAATTTAGCAAAAACCTTTCTAGCCTCTCTTGCTAGACCACCAAATTCTCTAAGAAGAGTTTCTAAAACAAAATCTTTCTTTTCCCCTTCTTCCATATCACCAAGTGTAAGAAACATGTGTTGGATTATAGGATTGAGATTAACAAATTTAGTTTCCAACATGCGAACTAAAGCAGCAGCAGCAATTTCATAGGTAGGTGCAAGTTCTACCAAGTGTCTATCTTCAAAATCTTCAGTAATACTAACATGATTGAAAAATTCTTCTATATTATTTCTCCCAACTATGGACCCACGTCCTACCGGTATGTCTTTTGTGGTAAAATTAAAAGGAAACATGATGAATCAAGTAAAGTAAATACAAGTAACTAATTTTTTTGTGTTTTTGATATAGAGAACAAGACAGTAAATAAAGTAAAACTAGCAACTAATTTTTTTGTGTTTTGTTTAAGTGCAGCAAACAAAGTAGTAAATAAAATAAAGCAAGACAAAAACAAAGTAAAGAGATTGAGAAGTGGAGACTCCCCTTGCAGCGTGTCTTGATCTCCCCAGCAACGGCGCAGAAAAAGTGCTTGATGCGCGTAGATGTACACGTCCGTTGGGAACCCCAAGAGGAAGGTATGATGCGCACAGTGGCAAGTTTTCCCTCAGAAAGAAACCAAGGTTTAATCGGACCAGTAGGAGTCAAGAAGCACGTTGAAGGTTGATGGTGGCGAAATGTGATGCGGCGCAACAACGGATTCCGGCGCCAACGTGGAACCTGCACAACAAAACCAAAGTACTTTGCCCCAACGAAACAGTGAGGTTGTCAATCTCACCGGCTTGCTGTAACAAAGGATTAACCGTATTGTGTGGAAGATGATTGTTTGCAAGAAAACAGTAAAACAAGTATTGCAGTAGATTGTATGCGATGTAAAGAATAGGACCGGGGTCCATAGTTCACTAGAGGTGTCTCTCCCATAAGATAAAAGCATGTTGGGTGAACAAATTACAGTCGGGCAATTGACAAATAGAGAAGGGCATAACAATGCATGTACATGATATGATAAATATAGTGAGATTTAATCCGGGCATTACGACAAAGTACATAGACCGCCATCCAACTGCATCTATGCCTAAAAAGTCCACCTTCAGGTTATCATCCGAACCCCTTTCAGTAAGTTGCAAAGCAACAGACAATTGCATTAAGTATGGTGCGTAATGTAATCGACAACTACATCCTTAGACATAGAATCAATGTTTTATCCCTAGTGGCAACAACACATCACAACCTTAGAACTTTCTGTCACTGTCCCAGGTGTCAATGAAGGCATGAACCCACTATCGAGCATAAATACTCCCTCTTGGAGTTAAGAGCAAAAACTTGGCCAGAGCCTCTACTAATAACGGAGAGCATGCAAGATCATAAACAACACATAAACAATAGATTGATAATCACCATAACATAGTATTCTCTATCCATCGGATCCCGACAAACACAACATATAGTATTACAGATAGATGATCTTGATCATGTTAGGCAGCTCACAAGATCCAACAATGAAGCACAATTAGGAGAAGACGACCATCTAGCTACTGCTATGGACCCATAGTCCAGGGGTGAACTACTCACTCATCACTCCGGAGGCGATCATGGCGATGAAGAGTCCTCCTGGAGATGAATCCCCTCTCCGGCAGGTGCCGGAGGCGATCTCCTGAATCCCCCGAGATGGGATTCGCGGCGGCGCGTCTCCGGAAGGTTTTCCGTATCGTGGCTCTGTGGGGTTTTCGCGACGAGGCTATAAGTAGGCGAAAGGGCGTCGAAGAGGCGCACGAGGGGCCCAGTGACAGGCCGCGCGGCCAGGGCCTGGGCCGCGCCGTCATCTGCCACCTCGTGGCCCCACTTCGACTCCCCTTCGGTCTTCGGAAGCTTCGTGCAAAAATAGGACCCTGGGCGGTGATTTCGTCCAATTCCGAGAATATTTCGTTACTAGGATTTCTGAAACCAAAAACAGCAGAAAACAACAACCGGCTCTTCGGCATCTTGTTAATAGGTTAGTTCCAAAATGCGTAAATACGACATATAATGTGCATAAAACATGTAGGTATCATCAATAAAGTAGCATGGAACATAAGAAATTATCGATACGTTGGAGACGTATCAAGCATCCCCAAGCTTAGTTCTGCTCGTCCCGAGCAGGTAAAACGATAACAAAGATAATTTCTGAAGTGACATGCCATCATAATCTTGATCATACTATTTGTAAACATATGTAATGAATGCAGCGATCAAAACAATGGTAATGACATGAGTAAACAAGTGAATCATAAAGCAAAGACTTTTCATGAATAGTACTTCAAGACAAGCATCAATAAGTCTTGCATAAGAGTTAACTCATAAAGCAATAAATGAAAGTAAAGGTGTTGAAGCAACACAAAGGAAGATTAAGTTTCAGCGGTTGCTTTCAACTTATAACATGTATATCTCATGGATATTGTCAACATAAAGTAATATAACAAGTGCAATATGCAAGTATGTAGGAATCAATGCATAGTTCACACAAGTGTTTGCTTCTTAAGGTGGAGAGAGATAGGTAAACCGACTCAACAATAAAAGTAAAAGAAAGGTCCTTCAAAGAGGAAAGCATCGATTGCTATATTTGTGCTAGAGCTTTTATTTTGAAAACATGAAACAATTTTGTCAACAGTAGTAATAAAGCATATGAGTTATGTAAATTATATCTTACAAGTTGCAAGCCTCATGCATAGTATACTAATAGTGCCCGCACCTTGTCCTACTTAGCTTGGACTACCGGATCTTTGCAATGCCATGTTTCAACCAAGTGTCACAAAGGGGTACCTCCATGCCGTCTGTACAAAGGTCTAAGGAGAAAGCTCGCATTTTGGATTTCTCGCTTTTGATTATTCTCAACTTAGACATCCATACCGGGACAACATGGACAACAGATAATGGACTCCTCTTTAATGCATAAGCATGTAGCAACAATTATTCTTCTCATATGAGATTGAGGATATATGTCCAAAACTGAAACTTCAACCATGATTCATGGCTTTAGTTAGCGGCCCAATGTTCCTCTCTAACAATTTGCATGCTCCAATCATTAAGGTGATAGATCCTTCAGACAAGACGGACATGCATAGCAACTCACATGATATTCAACAAAGAATAGTTGATGGCGTTCCCCAGAAGCATGGTTATCGCACAACAAGCAACTTAATAAAAGATAAAGTGCATAAGTACATATTCAATACTACGATAGTTTTTAAGGCTATTTTGTCCCATGAGCTATATATTGCAAAGGTGAATGATGGAATTTTAAAGGTAGCACTCAAGCAATTTACTTTGGAATGGCGGAGAAATACCATGTAGTAGGTAGGTATGGTGGACACAAATGGCATAGTAGTTGGCTCAAGGATTTTGGATGCATGAGAAGTATTCCTCTCGATACAAGGTTTAGGCTAGCAAGGTTATTTGAAGCAAACTCAAGGATGAACCGGTAGCAAAACTCACATAAAAGACATATTGTAAACATTATAAGACTCTACACCGTCTTCCTTGTTGTTCAAAACTTAATACTAGATATTATCTAGACCTTAGAGAGACCAAATATGCAAATCAAATTTTAGCAAGCTCTATGTATTTCTTCATTAATGGGTGCAAAGTATATGATGCAAGAGCTTAAACATGAGCACAACAATTGCCAAGTATCACATTATCCAAGACATTTTAGAATTACTACATGTAGCATTTTCCAATTCCAACCATATAACAATTTAACGAAGAAGAAACTTCGCCTTGAACATTATGAGTAAAGCCCAAGGACATATTTGTCCATATGCAACAGCGGAGCGTGTCTCTCTCCCACAAAGTGAATGCTAGGATCCATTTTATTCAAACAAAAACAAAAACAAAAACAAACCGACGCTCCAAGTAAAGAACACAAGATGTGACTGAATAAAAATATAGTTTCAGGGGAGGAACCTGATGATGTTGTCGATGAAGAAGGGGATGCCTTGGGCATCCCCAAGCTTAGACGCTTGAGTCTTCTTAAAATATGCAGGGATGAACCACGGGGGCATCCCCAAGCTTAGAGCTTTCACTCCTCTTGATCATAGTATATCATACTCCTCTCTTGACACTTGAAACTTCCTTCACACCAAACTTCAAGCAAACTCATTAGAGGGTTAGTGCACAATTAATAATTCACATATTCAGAGGTGACACAAACATTATTTACACTTCTGGACATTGCACAAAGCTACTGGACATTAATGGATCAAAGAAATTCATCCAACATAGCAAATATGGCAATGCGAAATAAAAGGCAGAATCTGTCAAAAAAACAGTCCGTAAAGACGAATTTTAAAATGACACCAGACTTGCTCAAATGGAAAAACTCAAAACTAATGAAAGTTGAGTACATATCTGAGGATCACGCTCGTAAATTGGCAGATTTTTTCGAATTTTCTACAGAGACTTGTGCCCAGATTCGTGACAGACAGCAATGCTGTTTCTGCGCAGCGATCCCAAATATAACATCAACTTTGACATAGAAACTTTACTTGGCACAAAAACATGATAAGGAGAGGTTGCTACAGTAGTAAACAACTTCCAAGACTCAAATATAAAATAAAGTACTGTAGTAAAAACATGGGTTGTCTCCCATAAGCGCTTTTCTTTAACGCCTTTCAGCTAGGCGCAGAAAGTGCAAATCAAGTATTATCAAGAGATGAAGCATCTTCAGCGGGGTTTGGAATTTTCTCAACCAAGCATAGTATATTGGATACATAAGTTTTAGCGTCTCCCTTTTCATTAGTCTTGGGCTTGCTATTCTCATCGAACAAATTTTCAGGAACAAGCCAAGCATAGTTATTTTCTAGTGCATCATTCATAGCTAGGAGTTTACATGGTATTGGTGCTTTGATCTCCCCACCATCATTAATATTGTTAGTGTACCTTATTCTATCCATGTCCATTTTTTCAAGGAGACCAACAAAATTAGTATGAGAACCTAGCATATTAAATTTAGCAAAAACCTTTCTAGCCTCTCTTGCTAGACCACCAAATTCTCTAAGAAGAGTTTCTAAAACAAAATCTTTCTTTTCCCCTTCTTCCATATCACCAAGTGTAAGAAACATGTGTTGGATTATAGGATTGAGATTAACAAATTTAGTTTCCAACATGCGAACTAAAGCAGCAGCAGCAATTTCATAGGTAGGTGCAAGTTCTACCAAGTGTCTATCTTCAAAATCTTCAGTAATACTAACATGATTGAAAAATTCTTCTATATTATTTCTCCCAACTATGGACCCACGTCCTACCGGTATGTCTTTTGTGGTAAAATTAAAAGGAAACATGATGAATCAAGTAAAGTAAATGCAAGTAACTAATTTTTTTGTGTTTTTGATATAGAGAACAAGACAGTAAATAAAGTAAAACTAGCAACTAATTTTTGTGTGTTTTGTTTAAGTGCAGCAAACAAAGTAGTAAATAAAATAAAGCAAGACAAAAACAAAGTAAAGATATTGAGAAGTGGAGACTCCCCTTGCAGCGTGTCTTGATCTCCCCGGCAACGGCGCCAGAAAAAGTGCTTGATGCGCGTAGATGTACACGTCCGTTGGGAACCCCAAGAGGAAGGTATGATGCGCACAGTGGCAAGTTTTCCCTCAGAAAGAAACCAAGGTTTAATCGGACCAGTAGGAGTCAAGAAGCACGTTGAAGGTTGATGGTGGAGAAATGTGATGCGGCGCAACAACAGGGATTCCGGCGCCAACGTGGAACCTGCACAACAAAACCAAAGTACTTTGCCCCAACGAAACAGTGAGGTTGTCAATCTCACCGGCTTGCTGTAACAAAGGATTAACCGTATTGTGTGGAAGATGATTGTTTGCAAGAAAACAAAAAACAAGTATTGCAGTAGATTGTATGCGATGTAAAGAATAGGACCGGGGTCCACAGTTCACTAGAGGTGTCTCTCCCATAAGATAAAAGCATGTTGGGTGAACAAATTACAGTCGGGCAATTGACAAATAGAGAAGGGCATAACAATGCATGTACATGATATGATAAATATAGTGAGATTTAATCCGGCCATTACGACAAAGTACATAGACCGCCATCCAACTGCATCTATGCCTAAAAAGTCCACCTTCAGGTTATCATCCGAACCCCTTTCAGTATTAAGTTGCAAAGCAACAGACAATTGCATTAAGTATGGTGCGTAATGTAATCGACAACTACATCCTTAGACATAGAATCAATGTTTTATCCTTAGTGGCAACAACACATCACAACCTTAGAACTTTCTGTCACTGTCCCAGGTGTCAATGAAGGCATGAACCCACTATCGAGCATAAATACTCCCTCTTGGAGTTAAGAGAAAAAACTTGGCCAGAGCCTCTACTAATAACGGAGAGCATGCAAGATCATAAACAACACATAAACAATAGATTGATAATCACCATAACATAGTATTCTCTATCCATCGGATCCCGACAAACACAACATATAGTATTACAGATAGATGATCTTGATCATGTTAGGCAGCTCACAAGATCCAACAATGAAGCACAATTAGGAGAAGACGACCATCTAGCTACTGCTATGGACCCATAGTCCAGGGGTGAACTACTCACTCATCACTCCGGAGGCGATCATGGCGATGAAGAGTCCTCCGGGAGATGAATCCCCTCTCCGGCAGGGTGCCGGAGGCGATCTCCTGAATCCCCGAGATGGGATTCGCGGCGGCGGCGTCTCCGGAAGGTTTTCCGTATCGTGGCTCTCGACGGGGTTTCGCGACGGAGGAGTAGGCGAAAGGGCAGGTCAAGAGGCGGCACGAGGGCCCAGTGACAGGCCGCGCGCCGGGCCGTCGCGCCGCCACGTCATCCGGCCACCTCATGGCCCCACTTCGACTCCTTCGGTCTTCGGAAGCTTCGTGCAAAAATAGGACCCTGGGCGTGATTTCGTCCAATTCCGAGAATATTTCGTTACTAGGATTTCGAAACCAAAAACAGCAGAAAAAGCAATGGCTCTTCGGCATCTTGTTAATAGGTTAGTTCCAGAAAATGCGTAAATACGACATATAATGTGCATAAAACATGTAGGTATCATCAATAAAGTAGCATGGAACATAAGAAATTATCGATACGTTTGAGACGTATCATTGTGTCTTGGGGTGAATCCCCCAGAGGAGTTGTTGCGGTACTTCTGGGTATGGTGGGGTCCATTCTGGTTCATCATTCTTCTCTTGCGGTTCTCGTTGGCTTGTTGCAGCTTCCCTTCCATCTGTATTGCTGAGTCTACCAGGGCTTCCAAGTCAGCGAACGGAATATTCACTAACACAGTTTGCATTTCATCATGCAGTCCATTCAGAAATCTCTCCTTCCTCTTTTCGTTGGTGTCGGTCTCATCCGGGGCGTACCTTGACAGAGTGAGAAACCTGTCGCGGTATTCCACCACGGACATCCTTCCTTGCTTGAGTTCGCGGAACTCGTCTCTCATCTTCTTGATCAGTCCTTGGGGCACATGATATTTGCTGAACTTGAGTTTGAAGTCTTCCCAAGTCATCATTTGCCCCGCATTCATTGCGCGGGCACTTGTCCACCAGGCTCTGGCAGGTCCTGACAGGTAGTGGGTGGCAAACAGTACTTTCTCTGCGGCTTCTACTCCCGCAACTTCTAGGTTGTTCTCCATTGTTTGGAGCCAGTCATCAGCATCTAGGGGCTCTTCTGTCTTGCTAAACATTGGGGGATTAGTGTTCTGGAAGTTTTTCAGTTTCGATCCAGGGTGATCGTGGTTTCCATGGCCTTGATTGTTCTGAGCTATCTGCTGCAGTGCAGCAATGTTGGCTTGTCGTTCAGCTCTCTCGGCTTCGCGGTCTTCCATCATCATCTGGATCATCTGCATCATTGCATCCTGGTTGGCGCTGCGGTTTGGTGGGGCCATCTGAAGATCGAGGTAGATGATAAGATAAGAGGGAAATTTCTATGGTTTGTTTGAGTTAAATTCAAAAAGTTTCAAAACTTGAGTAGTGTTGAGGGGGTAAAAACCAACAACACTTTTTCATTCATACCAAACATCACACATTACAAAGCTAACACACCGTTGGTTTTAAGAACCATTCATCGCTCTACGATACAAAGGGACAGATACAACTCACACCTACGATAGTGCTTTTGTGATACTACTCTTCATCTTCAGGGGTGGTGTGCTTAGCGACCAGCGCGGGCGTTGTCCAACTCCTTGCGGGTCTTGTGAAGCAGGAAGTCCAGGCATGCGACATAGTAGTTCATCTCCGGGTGCGGTGGCATGGTTAGTGGTCTTCCCATGGGGTCATGTCTTGGGTAGTAGACAAAGCGAGTGTTCTTGATCTTGTTCTCATTTTGTCCACACAGACGGGCAATTGCTTCCTGCATGGCTTTGGCTATTCCATCCTTCCAGGTGTTTCCCGTTACAGAAAACCATATGGTTTCCCATATTGGGGCTCCTAGCTTTCCTCTCAGATCTGCAGTAACTTCCCACCGAGGTGGTCCTCCCGACGGATGGTTGAGGGGTATTCCGAAGAACTCGGGATACGGGCGTCCTAAATATTCCACTAGTTGCTTCAAATCCTTCTCGAACATCAGGTCTCCTCCGTGGCCAAGCTGATAGGACTCACATTGGTATTCCATCTGTGAGCAATTAAGATGAGTAAGTTCAAGAAGTGATCCAGTGTGCAAAATTTTATGTAGAATTACAAGGAAATTTAGAGCATGGATTTCTCCTTTTGAAAAGATCTCAAGGATAAGAGCGAGGATAAGTTTTCATAAATATTCACTTCATTTGTTTTTGAAACTAAGTTTTTCAGACGTCCATTCTAACTAGGGTCTCCTAAGGTCAACAATGGCTCTGATACCAACTTGTCAACACCCGGATTTTTAAGTCCAGATGCCTATTATGCCATTCATCGCAATCCCAGGAATATTGTTTTTGCGAGACATAATAGATTGATATCACAACACATCATTCATTACAACCCATAATTGTCTTACATAGAGGGATCACATGATCCAGTCTTAATACATCATAGTGGATCTAGAGATCCTATTACAAAACACATAGCGGAAGCGAAGTAACGGTTGCGGTCCATCTATTCCACAGGCAACTGTTGACGTCAGGAGTGATCCTAGTTGTCGTAGACGTCCTGCTGTCCATCTTCCTCGTACTGCTGTTCTCCTTCATAGTCTGGCCATTTGAATAGCCAAGGACAAAGCCATGAGTATTTTAAAGTACTCGCAAACTAATACTAATGTAAGCACTATCAACTATAGTAAGGGGTGCTAAGCTCTAAGTTTATTTGCATAAAGCCAATTTTATTTCATAAGCATTTAGTAAAAGCCTCTTCATTTGCTAACTAACTCAAGTGGGAACATTAGTGTCATTCCCACAACTCTGTTGTGATTCAAGTCAAAGTCACCATTTCAAGTTCAAATCACAAGTCACCCTTCACATGTCACATTTTTGAAAATGGTCTGATGACGGAACAGTATGGCCTTTCCAACCGTCCATAACCGTGGACGCGGCTATTCGAATAGTTCTACACTCTGCAGAGGTCGTACACTTGGGCCACAACATTTGCAATAATCCGTCAGGGTTAACTGGCCCTGATTTATCACACTCCGTGTGCGGACTACCAACCATAACCTTTCACTTACATACCCTAGTATAGGCACCTCTCCCCATGAGCTTGGCCTCCCAGTGAAGACAGACACAGCCTGGGAACTGCACAGGGCTTGGGCCGGACATTCACCTCATTTCACGTCATTTCACATCATTTCATATTTCTTTGGAGGCAGCCCTTGGCATAACCCCGATGACGCTTGTTTAGAGGGAACCCATACTAAGATACATAAACTTCTAGTTAAGCCCTACCCATATCAGGTATTGTGGGGGTACTTTGTAAAATTGGAATGGTATCGCATCCGAACCCAACCATCAGTTTTTGTAAAGTTCACCATGTCATTCACAAGTCATATTCACCTTCAAATTTTTTCAATAGAATGACTTCTCATTCCAAGGTTTTCAAAGTCATGTCATTTCACATGTTCCCATCTAAAGTAGTCAATTTTATTTATTTAGCACTAGCAACTAGTCATGAGGGGTGCTAACTAGCTTTGATTGTTCTAGGCTAACTTTGATACTCTTGTAGTATTCTATCTCTAGACCAAAGTTAACTATAAAAGCAAGTTATAATAATCAAAGTAAAAGCTTGTAAGAATAAAACTTGGGATGGGATCATGAAGCATAAAGTAAATTGGTGAGTGTGCCTTGCTCTAGTAGAGCTTTGCACTTTGCAAGAATATTAGCTTGCCTTGGTTGGTGTATTGACCAAAGTTCTGTTCTTCTTCTTCTTGGTAGAAAACCTCCTTCTCTTGATAGTCTCCGGTACTAGCGTCTATAAACGAATACGAGGACACAATCACCAAACAATACTCAAGTGCTAGACTAATCACACAAATGGCTCACACAAGCTATTCTAACATCACCACATTCTTAACATGTTGGTTGACTTTGTTTTCTTTTAAAGAAAAATAATTTCCTCTCATTACAAATATTGATTAGGGTTTCAATTTAATTCTTTGAGAAATAATTTCCTCTCATTGAATCTTGTTTAAGATTTAATTTCCTCATATGATAATATATGAACTCATGTTGACCAAGGTCAACACTTCATGCTCATCATTTGGGAAAATGATTTAAATGAGGTGATGCACCTCATGCAATTTAATACCAACATAGTAATGATTTAATATCATCAAATAATTCAATATGAGAATTGATAGCCCATGGTCTCTACCTCATGTGGAATTACTTGAGACAAAGATTTAAATGAGAGGGATACTTCCCATATGATTTAATAATTAGTTGGAACAATTTAAATGCTACTATGGCAATCATTTAATATTCTTAAGTGAGCAAATATGAGACCAAGCAACAAGGGTCATCACATTACTTCATACAACTTGAGAAGATGATTTAAATGAGGTGCTACACCTCACAGATTTAAAATCTTAAATTTGGAAATAATTTAAATGAGCTAGTAATGGCTACATAGCCATTATTTGATTCTAACCCATGATCATATACAGTACCCATATCATATTTTTACATAATCAATTAGAGTATTTGAAAAGTGAATTATGAGAGTTGGAATCAACTCAAAAGCATTTATGGTTGATTTTTAATAATTGTTTGAAGTTTGAAAAGTTACTGCCTTGTTATTTTTACTATTCAAATTCTACAAAAGATTTTGATTTGAATCCAGTGTGGTTGGATGGGGCCTTTCATAAGCTTTCTAAAAATATAAAATTTGTCGAATTTGGCCTAGTAGATTTGTCCCTATTTCCTTTTGAAAAAGGCATCAGTTTGCAATTTGAATTAAATAAGCAAATTCAATTTGAATTAAAAAGGCCGGCGGGAAAACTAAATGGGCCGAATCTGTTTAAACGGTGCAAAGGCCAGCCCACCACGCGTCCAGCACGCGTGGCTGCCCGCAGTGGGGCCCACGGTCGTTGGCGTGTGACACCGAATCGTATGGATGAACGTGGACGTAGGATCGGGAGGGGATCGCGGCTTACAGCGTCGTCTACGTCGACGAGAGGAGCTCACTGGCACGGCGGAGGTAGGGGGTCGGCGGCGATCCTGGGCTCTGGCGATCGACGGCGTTGGTGCAGGGCGATGTTGTGGACGACGGCGAGGTGGCTGGTACCGACGGCGATCTCAAATTATTTTCTGCAACCTCTTCTTTGCACACATCAAGAAAAACACGATGAGCAACGGCATCCCAAATTGCCTTTGGGCGTTTCACCTTTTCTTTCCCCGGTCCCATCTACATATAAATGCAGGCATTCATCTATATGAAACCGAGGGGAGATATTGTGTCCAATAGCTACATGTCCTCAGATTTGACCAAAGCATGCAAATTTCTATTTCAAATCACACTAATTAATTGTACAATAGCATACAAATCGTTGCCATTTTCAGAACCATACATACAAATCGCTGCAATTACTAATTTAAAGAAGAAAAGAACAGAGACATACCTCACTTGGAGCGGCCATGGCGCAGGTTGACTTAGGTGCTTCCCGTGGGCAAGCAGCGGGAGGGAGAGCTTAGGCTAGGCGACCTGCAGAGCCCGCCGGTAGCGGGGGACGGCGGGGCTCGACGGGCGGGGTGCCGTGGTGGCGGGCGACGGCGGGGCTCGACGCGTGGGCCTGGAGGCGGCGGAGCCCAAGACTGCGGCGGCGCAGCCCGAGGGTGCGGTAGCGGCGCTTGATGGCCGGATGCGCGACGACGGAGGTAACCCTAGGAGGCAGCCACACCCATTCGTTCTTCCAGAGAAAATGAATACGGGACAGGGGAGGGGTTCGCGTACGGGTAACCAGGTTGGGCTAGAAAACAGCGTAAAACATTTCAGCCCCGCGGTGGCATTTCTGACGTAATTTGGACGAAAAAGGGTTATTCTAGGGTACATATCCGAGGTTACTATTGAGTAGCTCGGGAAGCACCCCTCTAGGCGCTTCTCCGGCCGCAAAATTTGCACTATAAGCAAAAAAAAATGTTGTGGGGTGAAAATCTCCATAAGCAAGCACTTCTTTTGGGTGGGGAACCTATAAACAACTCTAGAAGCCCAAAAAAATGGGGTCTTGCTTGCTTAGGTATCAAGGATCCCGATCCTACTTTATTTATTTATTTTGAGATGACATGACTGATCCTAGCTGCAGAGATGGTAGATCGATCGCCATTCGATCTGGAAGTAGCGGTAGCCGGCGATACGTACAGTGTACAGCACGTATTTACGTGCGGCGACAGACGGGATGAAAATGTGCTCTCGTATGTTCTCAAGGGAGACAAACGGTCTTTACATTGGTTATCTTGGGAAAAGATGGTTTTACCAAAGATAAAAGGTGGTTTGGATTTTCGAGACCTGGAGCAGTTTAACATAGCATTATTGGGCAAGCATGGGTGGAGATTCTTAACTCACCCAGACTCTTTATGTGCTAAAGTTTTGAGAGGGAAGTATTTCCATAATGTGGATTTTATGGAGGCTACTGTACCACGAGGTGCATCCGGGACATGGCGAGCCATTGTGGCGGGACGAGAAGCTCTATCTACAGGGCTGATTAAGCGAGTTGGCGATGGAACTCAGATTAGAACTTGGGAAGATCGTTGGATCCCAGGTACTCTGTCAATGAAACCTATGGGCCGGATGGGCACTCTACCATTAGAAAAAGTTTGATCTGATCATTGCTGGAAGTGGTACATGGAATGTGGATGTGGTTCGGGATAATTTCCTTGCTCCAGATGCGGATGCAATTTTAAATATTCCTTTAAGAGCAAATGGAGGGGAGGATTTTTTGGCGTGGAGTCTAGAGAAGACTGGCATATATTCTGTTAAAATAGCATACCGTGCTCTAATGATTCGGAAAGAGCATCTTGCTCTAGAAGAAGGGACGGTCATGGGAACTTCAAATGCAGAAGAAAATATGTGGAAATCTCTGTGGAAACTACGAGTGCTGCCTAAGATCAGAGTATTTTGGTGGCGGGTGCTAAGGGGTATTTTACCTGACAGTGTTACCCTGAAGCGTAGACATATTAAGGAGATTGGGAGGTGTGAGATTTGTCTTGGCTCTGAAGAAGACCTCATGCATGCTCGATAAGTTGCTCACATGCACAAAGGTTTTGGGAGGAAGGTAGGCGGATGTTTGATCTCAAGCTACCTCGGCTTCACCAAAACACACCGGGCAAAGGACATTCTGTGTGACCCCATGTTTAGTGATGACCAAAGGTGCACTATTATCAGTATCATGTATGCAATTTGGTCATCCAGAATCGATGGGTTCATGATGACGAGGCATATGATCCTATCCTGTCAATGCGCAAGATTCGGGAGGAGTTGTATATGTTAGAAATGCAAGGAAAGAACTCGAAACTTGAAGAAGGACAATGTTGGCGACCACCTGATCCGGGATGGGTTAAAATCAATACAATGGCGCCATCAATGCACCTGAGGGGAAGGGGTGGCGGTGGTGGAGTTGCTAGGTCTCACCTGTCCTTTTCGGGTGCTTGAGTAAACCTTTCATTGGAGTGACTGATCCATTAATTGCTGAAGTGTTGGCCTTAAGAGATGGAGTGATCTTCGCGAAACCCGAGGGTTCTCACATGTGGTGATGGAGATGGACAGTTTGGAGGTAGTTAACCTCTGGTCTTTGCGCCAGGATGATCATTCCATCGTGGCGCCTATCTTAGATGAAGTTGGGGAGCTGGTTTCTGATTTTGTGTCGTTCTCAGTTCAGCATGTTAGGCGTTCGGCAAATAATTCTGCTCATGTATGTGCGAGACTAGCTTGTACATTTGATCAAACCTGTAGCTGGCTTGATGAAAATCCTAGTTTCTTGTCCAGCAGCCTAAGGGCTGATTGTATTGGAAACCATATTTAATAAAGCTCCCGATATTCTATGCAAAAAAAGGGAGATTTTACGGTGCATCGAACTATACATAATTGTACCCCGACCATCAAAAATACTCCGTACAAGTCCGGTAGACCGGTGCCCTAGCTAAGAATGGTCCAAATTAGCGTACCTAGTAGGAGTACTCGCAGCGCTGGATCGTCGAATTAATATTTGGAGGTGGCATCTACGACTCTACGTACACCATATATACGTGGCGGCCATCAATGGCGTGGTCACTCCAATTTCCCTTTGCCTCTGCCATATATGTACGTACGTGTCAAGACTCGAGAGCCCATGAGAAACCTCTTGAACCTGAAAATGCCAAAGTCTTCTTCTCCATGCCGACATCTATCCGTGCGGGCAGGAAACGCCGGGGCAGTGTCACCCGGCCCGGCGAGGTGCAGGGGCCTGTCTGCACTTGAGGAGCGCGGCACTCCGGCATGGGCAGCCGCGCACGACCCCCGCGCATGCATGGCAGCGACGGGAAGAACAGGGACAGCTGGGATAAATGCATGTACCATATGGTAGCTGGATATGCATCGGACTAGTGGCGGATCCACAAACTTACCGATGAATGAGCAAACAAAGTCACAGCATCTCCCGTCGCTTTCTAAAAGACGTTCGATAAAAGCGGCGGATCGGTCGAATGAGGTATGCCGTTTTGGCGGTGCCGCTCTGGGCGCGTCTGTTTCCAGTCAAGTCCTCGAACACGACATCTAAATATTTTTTCAATAAAATGTTAATATTTATTCTTGATTTCATCGTTTACATAGAATGAAATAGAAGTAAAACATAGCGACCATCATCGAACACCTTCGATGTCATCCTGAAGCCTAAACTAGAGGTTTTTGCCGCGCCCTGTTATTGTTGTCGCTTGCTATCGTCGCGTGGTAATGTTGACAACACCTCCTCCCAAACACTTTCCAGCTCGCCATCGCCTTCGTATATGAAGTTCGCAAGCAGCCAACCTTTAGGTTGTGGGCGCCATAACTGTCTTGAGCCATTGTGAAGGTGTGGGCGCGGGAGAACTACTCCCAACCATTGTGGAGGTACATCTGACTTTGCCCGTAGAATAGAAACTCCATGTCGTGGAAGTACTTCGTCTCCTCCTCCACGCGACGGCGACCGCTTCGGTGATAGACCACGGAGCCCCTGCCCTGGCCCCGGCAACGGTGGTCGCGATCATGTCTCTGGAACCCACCACGGAGCGTGGGGAGAAGGTGGAGGGTGTTTCTAGGCTTTTTACTGGCATTTGTTGTCTTTTTTACACATGCCACAAAAATTATCATTTTACTAGTATGAAAATATAAGTGATGACATAGAACGTGGAGATATGTGGCCTAAATTTTTTTTCCGGATTTTTAATAATTTGAAAGTCGTTTTTTTGGTAAAATGGACATGGTGATTTTGCTCCTGGGTGCATATTCTCCCTTTATTTAAAATACATTTTGAACATATTAAAAATTACCAAAAAATCAAAATAAAATGTTGCGTACATCTCAACATCATACGTATTCATGAAGTTGTTTCGGAAAGTGAATTGTTAAGTGGTTTGTGCAAAAGACAAAAACCGATAATCAAGTAAGGCTTTTTACTAGCCATTTGTGCATTTGTTTGTCTTTCTTGCACATGCCATAAAAATTATCATTTTAAAACTATAAGTGATGATATAGAATGTGGAGATATATAGGCTAATTTTTTTGACAAAATCGACATAGAAAATCACAAATGGCAACCTTACGCCGTCAGCAAGCCTGGGTGGCGCGGCCGTCCAGGCTGCAGGGTGCCGGTCCATATGCATCGGACGATGCTGAACGATATCGTCGATACATACATTATTCGGAATGGAGGGAGTATAGAGGAAATATATACGAGGGAGGCCTATATGATGCATTGATACTATCAGATTGTCAGCATCTCAGATCTGACGCATACATTGTACAATCCATTCTGCATTTGTCTATTTGTTTCGATCGGAAAAGTAAGCATGGCATCAATCATTGATTCCTTCATCATGGGTTGCTTAAACAGCATGGACGTCTTTGAGTCGCTTCACTTCAGAAAATAATCAGCACGGCTGACCAACTGTCCCCTCTCGCAAATTGTTAGGTGCGGAGCCGGCTCCTCTAATTTAAAGCATCTTCCGTCGCGTCCCTAAACCGCTCTCGAACGACTGAAAGCTGACAAAAAGAAAAACGTTCACAGCGATTCCCCAAAGTAGCTTTTTCGTCTGGGGTCCGGATACGGTGTCTATTCCCAAGCCCATCCCCGTCCCACAGGGACGCCCGGCACGCCGACACAACGAAAAGCGAGGCAGGAAGTGGCGGGACCGATACGTCAGCGGCACAGAAAATTTTTGTCCCCCTCTCCCGCCAAATGGCGCCTCTCCCACCGCGCATTTCTGCCATCCCAACACATTTGACCTATCCCGCCAATTCATTTCTCCCTCCCGCCGTCGCTACTATGTTCCTCCCGCCGCCGCTACCCTCTCCCCATCCATGGCGCCGCCGACAGCCCCCAAAAGAATGGCCAAGAAAGCAAGGGCAATAAGACAAAAGGGGCGAAGGCGCCCTTCACGAAGCTGCGGAAGGCGCCGGCTCCGAAGAAGAAGCCGAAAGGCTGGACCGATGATCAGTGGCATCTAGACTGTCTGCGCCGGAAGTTGTCGACGGCGGAGCGGAAAGGACGGAGGGCGGCGCAGCAGGAGAAGAAGGCGTTGGCGGCGCGCGCGCACCAGCACGCGCTGGCCGGGTGTATCGCTGCCACCAACGCGAGCCCATGGAGTACATCGGCGCCGGTACGTTTCGGGGGTGGTCTCTCCATCGACATCCGGGTTCTACAACGACGGCCCCTCCGCCACTCCCGGGTGCGTGACGCCAAACTAGTCGCCGCACTACCAGGATACACTGATGCATGGCGGCTTCAACCCCAACTCCTCTTCTACTCCCCGGCGTACGAGGCAGGGCCCCAACGCGAGCCAGGACCCGGTGCGGACGACGCCCCGTTCACCGGCCGCAGGGCCCTCTCGAGGAGGAGGGGGGAGGAGGACGAGGGGGAGGAGGACGAGGAGGACGAGGGGAGGGGTGGAGGACGACGACGGTGACGAAGAGGGCGACGACGAAGAGGACGACGATGGTGCCGGTGAGTGATGTCTACGGGTGCTTCTATTGTAGACAGTGTTGGGCCTCCAAGAGCAGAGGTTTGTAGACAGTTAAAGTTTTCCCTAAGGGATCACCCAAGGTTTATCGAACTCGGGAGGAAGAGGTCAAAGATATCTCTCAAGCAACCCTGCAATCACGATACAAGAAGTCTCTTGTGTCCCCAACACACCAATACACTTGTCGGATGTATAGGTGCACTAGTTCGGCGAAGAGATAGTGAAATACAAGTAGTATGGATGTATATGAGTGGTAATAGTAATCTGAATAAAATATGGCAGCGAGTAAACATGCAAGAACGTAAGTAAGCGGTGTTTCGATGTTTGGAAACAAGGCCTAGGGATCATACTTTCACTAGTGGACACTCTCAACATTGATCGCATAATAAATAATAACTTCTCTCATTTGTGCTACATACACTCTTTTGTTGGATGACAAACACCATTCATTGTGTAGGGCTACAAGAGCTCCCTCAAGCCGGAGTTAACAAGCGCCACAACATTCAGCATTCATATTTAAGTAACCTTAGAGCATAATAGATCTTTGCAAAATAGCCCGAGTACTAACATAGCATACACACCGTCACCATTACACTATGAAGGGGGGATAGATCACATCAATACTATCATAGTAATAATTAACTCCATAACCTACAAGAGATTATTATCATAATCACGACAAGAACCACACGATGCACACACTGTCACCGTTACACCATGCAGAAGGAATAGACTACTTTAATAACATCACATGAGTAGCACATAGACTAGTAGCGATACAAAGCTCATTCAATCATGCAAAGCAATTCATGAGATCATTGTATTGAGTACAGAGAGAGAGATTAACCACATAGACAGCCCTCAGCCTCGGGGAGAACTACTCCTCCTCATCATGGGAGCAGCAGCGTTGATGGAGATAGCGGTGGTGGATGGAGAAGCCTTCCGGGCACTTCCCCGTCCCGGCGGCGTGCCGGAACAGAGATTCCTGTCCCCCATCTTGGCTTCGCGATGGCGGCGCTCGGGAAGGTTTCTCGTACCGTGGCTTTTCCGTGTCGAGGTTTTAGGTCGAGAGGCTTAAATAGGCGAAGAGGCGGGTCGAGGCCCCGGGGCCACCACACCATAGGGGGCGCGGCGCAGGCCCTGGCCGCGCCGCCACCACGTGTGGGCCCCCACTCCCCTCTGGTCTTGCTCTGTGTTCTGGAAGCTTCGTGGAATTATAAGATGCTGGGCGTTGATTTCGTCCAATTCCGAGAATATTTCCTTACTAGGATTTCTGAAACCAAAAACAGCAGAAAACAGGAACTGGCACTTCGGCATCTCGTCAATAGGCTAGTTCCGGAAAATGCATCAAAACGATATAAAGTGTGAACAAAACATGTAGAGTATTGTCATAAAACAAGCATGGAACATCAGAAATTATAGATACGTTTGAGACGTATCAAGCATCCCCAAGCTTAGTTCCTACTCGCCTCGAGTAGGTAAACGATAAAAACAATAATTTGAAGTGACATGCTACCATCATAATCTTGATCAACATTATTGTAAAGCATATGACATGAATGGAGTGATTCAAAGCAATGATCTATAGGTTGCTAACAAATATATAACATATAGCAAAACTTTTCATGAATAATACTTTCAAGACAAGCATCAAAAGTCCTGCATAAGAGTTAACTCATAAAGCAATAAATTCAAAGTAAAGGCATCAAGCAACACAAAGGAAGATATAAGTTTCAGCAGCTGCTTTCAACTTTCAACATGCATATCTCATGGATAATTGTCAACACGAGTAATATGATGAATGCAAATAAGCAAGTATGTAAGAATCAATGCTCACTTGACACAAGTGTTTGCTTCGAGATGGAAGGAAATGGGTAAACTGACTCAACAATAAAGTAAAAGATAGGTCCTTCGCAGAGGGAAGCATGGATTAAATCATGTGCTAGAGCTTTTCAAGTTTTGAAATCATATAGAGAGCATAAAAGTAAAATTTTGAGAGGTGTTTGTTGTTGTCAACGAATGGTAATGGGTACTCTAACTACCTTATCAACCAGACTTTCAAGAGCGGCTCCCATGAAGGACGTTATCTCTACCAGCAAGGTAGATCATCCCCTTCTCTCTTTTGTTTACACATGTATTTTAGTTCTATTTATTAGATGACACTCCCCCCAACCTTTTCTTACACAAGCCATGGCTAACCGAATCCTCGGTGCCTTCCAACATTCACATACCATGGAGGAGTGTCTATTTGCAAATTTAAGTTGCTTACCGATAGATCAAACATGTGAAGAGAATTATTAATGCAAGTTAATTAATTGGGGCAGGGAACCCCATTGCCACTTTTTGCAAAAATTATTGGATAAGCGGATGAGCCACTAGTTCAGAAAGTCCGTCGAAGTAAATGACAAGATCGAAAGATAAAACACCACATACTTCCTCATGAGCTATAAAACATTGACACAAATAAGAGATAATAGCTTTTGAATTGTTTAAAGGTAGCACATGAAGTATTTACTTGGAATGGAGAAATACCACATAGTAGGTAGATATGGTGGACACAAATGACATAGGTTTTGGCTCAAGGTGTTTGGATGCACGAGAAGCATTTCCTCTCAGACAAGGCTTTGGGCTAGCAAGGTTGTTTGAAGCAAACACAAGTATAAACCGGCACAGCGAAACTTACATAAGAACATATTGCAAGCATTATAAGACTCTACACTGGCTTCCTTGTTGCTCAAACACTTTTACCGAAAATATCTAGACCTTAGAGAGACCAATCATGCAAACCAAATTTCAACAAGCTCTACAGTAGTTCTCCACTACTAGATTTAAACTACATGATGCAAGAGCTTAAACATGATTTATGGGAGCTCAAAACAATTTCCAAGTATCAAATTATTCAGGACCATATGAAGCATTTTTTGATTCCAACAAAATACCAACAAGTGAAGCGATCAACTTTCGCCCTTGAACATTAAAAGCAAAAATGAAGAACACTAGTGTTCATATGAAAAGCGGAGCGTGTCTCTCTCTCCCACATGAGCATGAATTTATTCAGAGAATGAAAATAGCAAAACGAAAATAAAAGCACACACGCTCCAAGTAAAGTACATAAGATATGACGGAATAAAAATATAGTTTCACTAGAAGTGACTGATAAGTTGTCGATGAAGAAGGGGATGCCTTGGGCATCCCCAAGCTTAGATGCTTGAGTCTTCTTAAAATATGCAGGGATGAACCACCTGGGCATCCCCAAGCTTAGACTTTTCACTCTTTCTTGATCATAGTATATCATCCTCTTCTCTTGACCCTTGAAAACTTCCTCCACACCAAACTTAAAGCAAACTCATTAGAGGGTTAGTGCATAATCAAAAATGTTCAGAGGTGACACAATCATTCTTAACACTGACATTGCACAAAGCTTCGGGTTAATGGAACAAAGAAACCCATTCAACATACCAAAGCGGCAATGCAAAATAAAAGGCAGAATCATAAACAACAGTCCGTAAAGACGAATTTTGCAGGGGCACTTAAATTGCTCAAACAAAAAAATCAAAACTAATGAAAGTTGCGTACATATCCGAGGATCACGCACGTAAATTCTCGATTTTTGATTTTTTAGAGAGATCTCGCGCGAATTCGTGATGTGACGGCACTCTGTCAGCAAAAGAATCCAAATCTAGCATCAACTTTACCATGGAGACTTTTACTTGGCACAAAACATGATAAGGAGAGGCTGCTACGTAGTAACAACTTCCAAGACTCCAACAATATACTGTAGCAAAACAAACACATGGGTTATCTCCCAAGAAGCTTTATAGCCATTAAGATGGGCTCAACAATTTTATGATGCACTCTCAAGAAATAAGAGTTGAAGCAAAAAGAGAGCATCAAGAAGCAAATTTAAAACACATTTAAGCCTAACCTACTCCTATGAAAAGGAATCTTGCACACAAATAAATTCATGAAGAAAAAAGTGGCAAGTATAGAAAAGCAACACAAGTGCAATTTCAAGACTCTCAACATAAAGAGGGGAACTTAATGTTATTAAGATGCATATAACCATGTTTCCCTCTCTCATAATAACTTTCAGTAGCATCATGAACAAATTCAACAATATAATTATCACATAAAACATTCTTATCATGAGCCACATGCATAAAATTATTACTCTCCACATAAGCATAATCAATTTCATTAGTTGTAGTGGGAGCAAATTCAACAAAGTAGCTATCATTATTATTCTCATCAAGTATAGGAGGCATAGTATAATCATAATAAAATTTACTCTCCATAGTAGGCGGCACCAAAAGACCACTATCATTATAATCATCATAAATGAGGCAAAGTATCATCAAAGAAAATTTTCTCCCTCAATGCTTGGGGGACTAAAAAATATCATGCTCATCAAAAACCAGCTTCCCAAGCTTAGAATTTTCCATATCATTAACAACAATGGTGTTCAAAGCGTTCATAATAATATCATTGCTACTAGCATGCAAATAAGATTCCATAGGTTTTTTTAATTTTCGCAGCAAACAATCCATGTCTTAACCCCAAGAAATAGAATAAGAAGCTCACTGTTTTCCCATTATGCCTAACTAGTGTAAACAATAAACCAAATGTCGCATTGCAAGATCTAAAGGAAATAGCTTCGAGCACTTACAACGGCAATAGAAAATAACTTAGTTACTTGGGACCGGAGTATGAGTGCCTTTACCTTTCCTCCCCGGATTCATTGTAAAAATAGCTTGCTGTCCACAACCCTGCAATCACGATACAAGAAGTCTCTTGTGTCCCCAACACACCTAATACACTTGTCAAATGTATATGTGCACTAGTTCGGCGAAGAGATAGTGAAATACAAGTAGTATTGATGTATATGAGTGGTAATAGTAATCTAAATAAAATATGGCAGCGAGTAAACATGCAACAGAACAGTTAACAAACGGAGTTTCAGTTTGGAAACAAGGCCTAGGGATCATACTTTCACTAGTGGACACTCTCAACATTGATCGCATAATAAATAATAACTTCTCTCATTTGTGCTACATATACTCTTTTGTTGGATGACAAACACCATTCATTGTGTAGGGCTACAAGAGCTCCCTCAAGCCGGAGTTAACAAGCGCCACAACATTCAGCATTCATATTTAAGTAACCTTAGAGCATAATAGATCTTTGCAAAATAGCCCGAGTACTAACATAGCATACACACTGTCACCATTACACTATGAAGGGGGATAGATCACATCAATACTATCATAGTAATAATTAACTCCATAACCTACAAGAGATTATGATCATAGCCTACGACAAGAACCACACAATGCACATACTGTCACCATTACACCATGCAGGAGAAATAGACTACTTTAATAACATCACATGAGTAGCACATAGACTAGTAGCGATACAAAGCTCATCAGATGAATCTCAATTATGCAAAGCAATTCATGAGATCATTGTATTGGAGCTATAGAGAGAGATTAACCACATAGCTACCGGTACAGCCCTCAGCCTCGGGGAGAACTACTCCTCATCATGGGAGAGCAGCGTTGATGGAGATGGCGGTGGTGTCGATGGAGAAGCCTTCCGGGGCACTTCCGTCCCGGCGGCTGCCGAACCGAGACTCCTGTCCCCCACATCTTGGCTTCGCGATGGCGGCGGCTCCGAAGGTTTCTCGTACCGTGGCTTTTCCGTGTCGAGGTTTTAGGTCGGGAGGCTTAAACAGGCGAAGAGGCGAGCCTGAGGGGCCCCGGGGCCGCCACACGCAGGGGGCGCGCCAGCCCTGGTCGCGCCGCCACCACGTGTGGGCCCCCTGTGGCCCTCCGGTCTTGCTCCGGTGTTCGGTTCGTGGAATTATAAGATGATGCTGATTTCGTCCAATTCCGAGAATATTTTACTAGGATTTCTGAAACCAAAAGAAAACAGGAACCTGCACTTCGGCATCTCGTCAATAGGTTAGTTCCGAAAATGCATCAAAACAATATAAAGTGTGAACAAAACATGTAGGTATTGTCATAAAACAAGCATGGAACATCAGAAATTATAGATACGTTTGAGACGTGTCAGTGAGGATGTCGATGATCTCGTGGAGGTTGACGCGGACAGCGTGAGGAAGAAGAAGAAGGCATCGGGCACACGAGACCCCAAGTGGACGCCTCTGGAGGATCAATATCTGTGTGAACTGTGGTCGACGGTGAGCCATGACTCCATCATCGGCGCCAACCAAAAGTACGGGAAGTATTGGGCGAGGATCAAGGCCGAGTTCGATGAGCACAAGCTGATCAATAGCGACTACAACAAAGTGACAATGAAGAGGAGCCAAAAGGCAATGTCGACGCGATGGGCCATCATCCAGGCGTCGGTGAACTTGTTCCATGGGTTCCATCACGAGATCGAGACCAGAGGCGACAGCGGCAGTGACGTCAGCCAAACTGGTACGACTCTTTCTTAGATAATATGTAGCGCCCACATTTTGTTCGATGAAATGATTGCGCTTCCTTTTGTTAGTTTGACAAGGCCATGGATTTGTACCGGAAGAACTCGGAAGGGCATAAGTCTTTCACGCTGATGCATTGCTATAGCAAGCTCAAAATGAACGAGAAATGGCGGTTGACGCGCCAGTCGTTGTCGAAGGGGAAAGACGCCATTGATCTGGATGCGCCGCTGGCAACATCGGCAGAGAGCCCTATCGGCAACAAGGTTGCCAAGGCCGCCTTGGCCGATGTTGCGTCGTCCGAGAAGACGCAGGCGTCGATCACGAAATGCCTCGTCGAGGTCTCCTCGACCTTGCTCTCCCGCGACAAAAAGGCCGACGAAAGGTGGGCGAGCGCTCAAGAGGCAAGAGGAGAAGATGGAGCTCAAGAAACGCAGGGACGACATGTCCTGCCGAAACATCGACAAGGAATGTCTCCCCGTGGCGGGCGGCGATGACAACTTTGAAAAAGCGATCCCGACGATCGAAGCAAAATGGCTGGCGCGAGGTGGTGTCCGAGGCTAGCAACCCGTGGCGGGCGCAAATCCCAACCCCAGCAAGAGACGGCACGCTCGCGACATGATCTGCTACTACACCTGCGTCGGCCACAGGCCACTGCCACGGCGTCGGCGACGGAGCATGCACACCGGGCAGATCACGACGAGTTCATCGTGATCGACGGGCCTACGTCGACTCAGGATACGACGCCGTCGCCAACCCCTTCCCCTTCTTCTAATTTTTACGTCGGCCTGTAATATGATGCGCGCGCCCAGTACTTTGATCGCCGCTACTCTGATCGCGACGAATCGGCGGGAACGATCTCTTTTGAATGCAAACTATTTGAATTTCTGATTGGGGGCGTTTGGAGGACGCGGCTGGGGAGCGATCGCCCCCAAACGCGCACGAACAAAAACTCGTTTCAAACGTCGATCCGGCGCCCTTTTGGAATGGTTTAGGGACTCACGGAGATGATCTTACAAAACTAAAAAAGGTGATCCATCAGCCAGCCACTTAAACTGCAAGCAAAGGTAGACTTTTACACCTGTTTCTGTATTAATGAAGGCGGTAGGGTTTCAAAGACTCTACCACGCTGTCGACGCCAACCCTTTAGCACTGGTTCGTGGCACGAACCGATGCTAAAGGTCCTGCATAAAACTGGGTGTTGGGCCCTGCGGGTTCCCCTCGTCGTCCAGATTGAATCCAGTGTTGAATTTCTCTTGTCACACACGAGGATGGTTGTTAATGTGTGTATAAGTGATTTTTAAGCCCTTTTCATAAGTTCGTACTACCTTTTGTTGGGCCATTTAGTGGCCAGTTTAATATGATATTTGGATCCCTTTGTGCTCCAAGTCCTCTCCAGCCCAATTCATCCTGTAACTGTTGGTGTCTATACATGGTCATGTATAAAGTCTTTTTACTGCATGAGTCTTTCTTATTAGGTAAGCACACATACACCGGTGGAACAACCAAACAGAGTTTATATTGTCTTTTAGATATTCTCCACCGTGCCACCAAATAGTCGCCGGCAGAGGCGCCGACACTTCCGTATGGGGGACACCGGCACTGCATCCTCTATTTGGGGGAGCTGTTCCCACACCGGCGCCCCCAAACCGGCGGCCCCGATGGGAGTTTTTTTACATAAACTAAATATTCATACTTGTAGTTTCATTTTAATGTCATTCAGGATCGAGGAATGAATAATATTTTCGGGAAAATCCGAGTAAAACATTATTCACTCCTCGACCCCGGATGACATGTGAAACCTGCTTCATCTCTAGCCTACTACCTACTGGCCACCCGGCTCTATGGAGGTGGACGATCGACCGGAGCTCTCTCCCATGCTCTCTACCCTGCTCCTCCGTCGTTGATCCCCCGCTGATCTCTCCGCCACGAACGTCAAGTAGGCGGCTCTATCCGCGGCCACCGCCTCCTGACGCAGCTGCTGCTCCAGCTCCTCCCGCCGCCGACGGTGCTCCACCTCCTGCCTCCGTAGCCGCAGCTGCATCTCCGCCAAGCGCCGCCGCTCGTAGACTTCATCCTGACGCTGCTGCTCCTCCCGCATCTCCCGCCGCAGCGCAAGCTGCTCCCACCCCTGCTGCTGGCGCACCTCCCACCGGCGCTGCCGCTCGCCTCCCAAAGGACACCGCCCTCCTCCAGCCAGCCTGCCGCTCGTCCGCGGCAAATGCATCTACGGTCGCCGCTAGCGCCGCCTCCTCCCACGCCTCGTACTCTGCGAGCTGCGGGTCCTCCCCCACGACTTCTACGGCCGCCTCTAGCGCCGCCTCCTCCCACGCATCGAACATTATGGTTTAGACGGGGTTCACCGAAGTGAGAGGCTGAGAAGGAGGGATAATATAGACCGGCGGCGAGGCGGGAAACCTCCCGCGCGGCGTCGTGGCGGGAGAGTTTCCAGCCCGGCGTCGTGGCGGTAAAATATCCCGCGCGGCGCCCTGGCGTCACTGACAGACGGCTCCCACGCCCAAAAAATTTCGCCTCGCGAGGCGCCGGCGCGCCCGATTCGCGCCCTTCGCCAAGGGACCGGCACGGGATTGCCGGCGCTTCTATTGGGGTCGGAAAAGCGTCGGCGCTATTTGAGGCACGCTGGTGTGAGCCCATTTTCGTTTCCGGCCCCCAAATCGCTATTGGGACCGCTAGGCGCGCCGGTGGAGATGCTCTTACAAACACCTATTCAACCCCACCCCCGTGGCTCAAAGCCATAAGCGTTGATGAAGTCTTAGCCTAGTGTATATGTTTATGGCGGACCAAATGAACGAATTCTTTTTTAAGATAAACAAACAAATTTTGTGTCGGTGGGAATGACCCAAGGCTCAGTGCTCTTGTAATTTAAAGCCGGGCTTGATGGATGTACCATGATAAGTACTAGCATGGGCCTGCTTCTTTTCTTTTGTTGATAAAGGCTGCTTCTACTTAACTTCCAAGCCAGTTGTCACGAAATGTTTTATCGAACCGTAATTGGCAGTTAACTGTAGTTGTGTTTCTAGAGACATATATATGTGATTTGTGGTTCAGGGATGATAGCAAAGTGAGATAAATATTTTATCAGAAAATTTTAGGCGGTGAAATAGCTCTCAGGTACACATGCTTCCAATGAAATAGTACATTCGTGAACTTAGAAATGTCAAAACATTCAGCTTTTTCTTCCTTGCACATTGACATGGTCCTTTGTTTCATGCCTATGTGAACTTTTACACAATTGTTCTTCCGAAACACAAATGGTACTATAACACTTCTGGGTGTATGGGAGTATGAGTTTTGTAGGAATGGTCCTATGCACATCATCTACGGTGCCCAACTATGCTTTATTTATGGTCGTCTCTTCGGCGTGTGGAGCATCGCGACTTGTTTATGAAAGGATTTGACGAGAAATATTCTTATCCAACATGGATGTCAGAATGATTATCCATTACCATAGACTCTCTTACGATTTCTATCATAATTATTTGTAGAGATCCTCGGTTTTTTTGTTTTTTTATGTAACTCTTAAACTGTAACGGATGTATGCTTCTCATGTATGCAGATGTCGGATGTAATATTTAAATCTTTTAAATAACAAAACGTATTTTATTAAAAAAATATATAACAGTCCTAATTAATGAATCATAAATAAGCTGTGCCTAGAGGAACGAATCTAGCTATCGGCCATCGCCACGTCGACCCACACACCCATGTGGATGCCCGTACGTGATGTAGTTGCACTTGCACCCATTCCAGATGAAAACCGATGCATGCACCGGGTGATCATCATTCAAGGATTAATCGAGATTTATACGCCGTGTGACCACTTACAGTTAATGCCCTGTATATTTTTTGAAGCATTATTGCCTTATATATATTGGTAAATAATATGAACGTTATGAAGTGTAGTACATGAGAAAATAGTATAAGAATAAAATTTGAAAGTATTATCTAAAAGCTTCAAAAAAAATCTCATTTTTCTTGCAGATATATACATATTTTTTCATTACTAACATGAGTGACTTTTTTTGCGGATGGAACTTGTATTATTAGTCAAATTTCAAGGATTACAATCCAAGTATCAAATGCTAGCTAATGCATCAGGGCAGAGGCGCAGAGCTAATCCACAAAGTTGTAGGGAGTTTGTTCTAGCATACTGCGCCATAAAATGGCTGCTACTATTCTGATAGTGTTTAACATGAGTAATACAAATTTGATGGACTTTTAACAAAGTCTTTATCTTTTCAACCACCTATACGATCAGTATCTATCACTAGTAGAGAAACCCCCTTTAGTACCGGTTCCAAAGGGCCTTTAGTACCGGTTTTGGAACCGGTACTAAAGATTCGGTACTAAAGGCCTCCCACCTTTAGTACCGGTTCCTTACGAACCGGTACTAAAGGTGCCTCCACGTGGGCACGGAGGAGAGACTTTTGGTACCGGTTAAGACGAACCGGTACTAAAGGCTATTTCGTTTAATTTTTTTATCCATTTTTTCTAATTATTTTTCACTCCCTTTTTTTTTTTAGAATTTCTAATATTTCCGTTAGTCTCTAACTACACTTAATCTCTAGTCAAATTACTTACCCGTGGTCAAACTTCCCGGTCGGTCACCCATCCTCACACTACTCCAACACTAGCACGCTTAACTTCCAAGTTCCTTTCCGTCCCACTTCCAAGTGCTTCGCGCGCATGTTGTTGATAGTAGTATCATATCAATCCTATTAACATGTTGGTCGATGTCACACTTCTTTATTATTTGAATTCCAAATAATTTTTTTAATAAACAAAAGTAATGATGTAATAATAATGTTATCTAAATAAATAAAATTAATTTTTTAATTTGTATTAAAATTAATTATTTTTTATTTTTTTAATTTTACCTAAAACCTGAAAATTTGAAAATATTATAATTTGCTAAAAGTAATAGTAATATTCTGGGATTCAAAAAATCTTATAATTATTAATTTTAATTTTTAAAAAATAAAAAAATATAAAATTCTAAATTTCTGGAAAAAACCTAAAATCTTCCTGCTTTCATATTTTCATTTGGAATTTTGAGAATCTAAAAATTGGCTATCCGGGTAAACCCCGGTGAATTCGGATGTTTTTTCCACGATGATTTTGATATATTATACGTATTTTCCGACGTCGTATGCAAAAGTTAATGCAGTTTTACCATTTTTCAAACTTTTTTTGCAAAAAAAGTCAAAATTCGAATTTCTTAATTTCTCCGAATAGTAGGTTGCATAACATATAAGAATCTGAAAACATTTTATTTTTTGAATTTTCTATCATTTCCATTTGTATTTTACAATGCAAAAAGGCGATCCACGGGTGTGGGGTGGAGGTGCGTGGGGAGCAGAAAATTTAGTACCGGGTGACACGAACCGGTAGAGTTCACCCTTTAGTACGGTTCGTGTCACGAACCAATACTAAAGGTCTGGTTTAGTACCGGTTCGTGTCACGAACCGGTATTAAAGGTCCTTTGGAACCGTACTAAAGGCCCGGGCGTGGAACGGATTACACGTACTTTAGTACCGGTTCGTTACGAACCGGTACTAAAGCCCTAGACGGAAGCCCCTTTTTTACTAGTGTATGGAAGTGGGATATATAAATACCTCTTGTTGTATTATGTATTTATATTCCCACTCCACACTATCAAGGACACTATATATCTAACTCATCATAGGTTAAATCTGATCAGTATGCTACTTTCTTTACTTGTGTAGAAGGTAAATTGCCTTTTAAATACCTAGGAGTACCGATGCATAATAAACATCTTAGGAGCAAGACCGAGAAAATCTGAAGATAAGATGGAAAATAAGCCACATACTTTCCAAAAAATCTACCTCCTTTCTTTGCATGGAAAGGGAACTTCCTATCTTATGGTGGTAGATTAATTCTTTGAAATCTAACTGAGTAATGTGCCACTTTACATGGTTTCTCTATATGAGCTACCCAAGGGCCCGGTAAAAGATTTGATTTTTAGCTAGGAAGAGGCTTTTGTGGCAAGAAAAAGAGGGTGTAAAGAAATATCATTTAGTTAACCTGGGAAAGTGTTCTCTCACCTCATGACATGGGAGGGTTAGGTGTAACGATCTTGTTACTTTACACAAATGCTTGTTGAGTAAATGGCTCTGGAAGTTAGAAAATTCCGATGGTTTATGGCATATGGTTAGAGACAAGTATTTAAGAAAATCATAGTCTTTCTCAAAGTACCAGGAAACCTTCTCATTTGGCAAGGCTTGATGAATGTTTCTCCCTTATTTTACCATTGAAAACAATTTGGGAATGGCAAGAGAACTATGTTACGGGAGTATACCTGGATAATTCATAAACCTCTAAGGGGAGTTTACCCTAGGTTGTACCTTTTAACTTTTAGTGTTAATTTTGTTGTTGCCAAAGTTTTTGAAATAGGGTGGGGAGTGATTAGATTTCGCAGAGTGTTATGGGGGAAGCAGATAGCTAAGATGCGGGTAGAGCTTAAGGATTTGTGCAGTGGTGTTGTTCTTAATGAAGAGAGTGATATATGTGTTTGAATGATTGAAAATGGTTGTTTTTCTGTTAAATCCATGTATTTTGCTTTGAAAGCTCACTCAATTAAAGTTCCTTATGTAGGCTTTTGGATGATTAAGATTCCCTTAAGAGTTAAATATTCTTGTGGCTTGCTTTTATGAATAGTATTCTTTCTAAAGATAATTTGGTTAGAAGAGGCTGCATTGGAGATCATAAGTGTAGATTTTGTAGTTGCAAGGAGATAGTGGATCATATTTTTTCCCCAGCATGTCGTTGCTAATTATGTGTGGGGTAGCATGTGCCCTTGATCTAAAGAGGCTGCCTACAAAAATGGAGGAGCTCTGTGATTGGGTTCACAATTTTAAAGTTTTTAAGCTTCATAATTTGATTGCTACAGGTGTTGCTTCTATTTTGTGGACCCTTTCGAAAATACGAAAACAAGGGATGTTTTAAAAATGTTTATCCAGATGACCCAGTAAATGTGGTGTCGGAATCTCGCATTATATTAACGCTTCGGCTGGTTTGCAAAAGAGAAGTTCAGAGATGAGTACGCTTCGGAGCCAAGTTGTTGTTGGTGGTGGCTAGTGAGATCTTCCGGCCTAAGAAGGCTAGGGACCCCTAACATTGATACTGGAGAACAGCTAACATATAAGAAAGGAGATCCTCGGTCCAGTGGTTTAGCAATATAAGGAGAAAAGATTGTTGTTTATGGGGTTTGGTAGCTTTTTGGAACGTTGAAAGGACGAGATATCGCCTAGAGGGGGGTGAATAGGCGTTTTAAAAATTACTACGAATTTGGCTTGTAAGAATGCGAAATTAAACTAATGTTTATTTTACGAGCACAAAACCTAAATATGCTAGGCTCAACTAAGTGAAATGATGACCCACAAGTATAGGGGATCGCAACAGTCTTCGAGGGAAGTAAAACCCAAATTTATTGATTCGACACAAGGGGAGGTAAAGAATACTTATAAGCCTTAACAATGAGTTGTCAATTCACCTGGAAAAGCACTAGTAACGTGGGTGATGTGAAAGTAGCAGAATATGAGAGCAATAGTAACAACACAACAGCAGTAATAGCAATATGAGAGCAATGGCACCAGAAAATAGTTGATACTACTTCCAATGACATGTAGAACGAGTATATGATGATGCAAGATGGACCGGGGTTCCCAGCTATCTACACTAGTGGTAGCTCTCCAATAACAAGTGTTGGGTGAACAAATTACGGTTGGGAATTGGATTGAAAAGGCATTAAGAAAGAATATCAAGTCTATTAATCATGTAGGCATGTTTTCCATTATAGTCAGTACGTGCTCGCAATGAGAAACTTGCACAACATCTATTGTCCTACCAGCCGGTGGCAGCCGGGCCTCAAGGGAATTACTGGATATTAAGGTACTCCTTTTAATAGAGCACCGGAGCAAAGCATTAACACTCCGTGAAAACATGTGTCCCTCACATCACCGCCATCCCCTCCGGTTGTCCCGATTTCTGTCACTTCGGGGCCTTTGGTCCGGACAGTGACATGTGCATACAACTTGTAGATACAATCTAAGCAATAATTATAGAGCTCAAATCTAAGATCATGCCACTCGGGCCCTAGTGACAAGCACTAAACACAACAAGATTGCAGCAATAATAACTTCACAAACTTTATAGATAGACTAATCATAATGTATCATCCATCGGATCCCAACAAACACAACACCGATTACATCGTATGAATCTCAATCATGTAAGGCAGCTCATGAGATCATTGTATTGAAGTACATGGGGGAGAGAATACCAACTAGCTACAGCTAGAACCCGTAGTCCATGGGGGAACTACTCACTGAGCATGATGGAGGCGGTGGCGTTGATGGAGATGGCTTCCGGGGGCACTTCCCCGTCCCGGCAGGGTGCCGGAACAGAGACTTCTGTCCCCCGAATTGGAGTTTCGCGATGGCGGCGGCGCCCCTGGAGTCTTTTTGGAGTTTCGTCAAGTGGTACTGCGTTTTTAGGTCGAAAGGGCTTAAATAGGCGAAGAGGCGGCGTCAGAGGGGCACCAGGGCGCCCTCCTCATAGGCCGGCGCGGCCAGGGGCTGCCCGCGCGGCCTATGGTGTGGGGGGCCCTGTGCCTCCCCTCTGACTCCCCTTCGGTGTCCTGGTCCGTCTCGGTGAATTATGATGTTTGGTCTTCGTTTCGTCGAATTCCGAGAATATTGACCGAACAACCTTTCTGGAACCAAAAACAGCAGAAAACAGAACTGGCACTGTGGCATCTTGTTAATAGGTTAGTTCCGAAAATGCATAAAAACATTATAAAGTGCAAGCAAAACATGTAAGTATTGTCATAAAACAAGCATGGAACATCAGAAATTATGGATACGTTGGAGACGTATCAGCATCCCCAAGCTTAGTTCCTGCTCGTCCTCGAGTAGGTAAACGATAAAAAGAGTAATTTCTATAGTGACATGCTACTTACATAACCTTGATCATACTATTACAAAGCATATGAAATGAATGAAGTGACTCAAGGCAATGATCTATAATTGCTAACAAATAGATAACATATAGCAAAACTTTTCATGAAGAGTACTTTCAAGACAAGCATCAAAAGTCTTGCACAAGAGTTAACTCATAAAGCAATAGATTCAAAGTTCGAAGTAAAGGAAGATTTAAGTTTCAGCGGTTGCTTTCAACTTTCAACATGCATATCTCATGGATAATTGTCAACACAAAGTAATATGATGAATGCAAATAAGCAAGTATGTAAGAATCAATGCACAGTTGACACAAGTGTTTGCTTCTAAGATGGAAGGAAGTAGGTAACCTGACTCAACAATAAAGTAAAAGATAGGCCCTTCGCAGAGGAAGCAGGGATTAAATCATGTGCTAGAGCTTTTAAGTTTTGAAATCATATAGAGAGCATAAAAGTAAAGTTTTGAGAGGTGTTTGTTGTTGTCAACGAATGGTAATGGGTACTCTAACTACCTTATCAACCAGACTTTCAAGAGCGGCTCCCATGAAGGACGTTATCTCTACCAGCAAGGTAGATCATCCCTCTTCTCTTTTGTTTACACATGTACTTTAGTTTTATTTATTAGATGACACTCCCCCAACCTTTTGCTTACACAAGCCATGGCTAACCGAATCCTCGGGTGCCTTCCAACATTCACATACCATGGGGAAGTGTCTATTTGCAGGTTAAGTTGCTTACTGATGAATCAGAGCAAAACACGTGAAGAGAATTATTAATGAAGGTTGATTAATTGGGGCTGGGAACCCATTGCCAGCTCTTTTTGCAAAATTATTGGATAAGCGGATGAAGCCACTAGTCCATTGTGAAAGTCTGTCAGAAGTAAATGACAAGATCGAAAGATAAAACACCACATACTTCCTCATGAGCTATAAAACATCGACACAAATAAGAGATAATAAATTTTGAATTGTTTAAAGGTAGCACATGAAGTATTTACTTGGAATGGCAGAAATACCACATAGTAGGTAGATATGGTGGACACAAATGGCATAGGTTTTGGCTCAAGGTTTTGGATTCACGAGAAGCATTTCCTCTCAGTACAAGGCTTTGGCTAGCAAGGTTGTTTGAAGCAAACACAAGTATGAACGGTACAACAAAACTTACATAAGAACAAATTGCAAGCATTATAATACTCTACACCGTTTTCCTTGTTGCTCAAACACTTTTACCAGAAAATATCTAGACCTTAAGAGAGACCAATCATGCAAACCAATTTTAACAAGCTCTACGGTAGTTCTCCACTAATAGGTTTAAACTACATGAAAAAACTTAATCATGATCTACTTGAGAGCTCAAAACAATTGCCAAGTGTCAAATTATCCAAGACATTATGAGGCATTTTCTATTTCCAACCAAATAACCATAAGTATTGTAGCTTCCAACTTTTATCATTGAACATTAAAAGTAAAACGAAGAACAAGTGTTCATATGAAAAAGCGGAGCGTGTCTCTCTCCAAAACAAGGATTGCTAGGATCCATCTTTATTCAAACAAAAACAAAAATAAAAACACACAGACGCTCCAAGTAAAGCACATATGATGTGACCGAATAAAAATATAGTTTCAATAGAAGAAACCTGATAAGTTGATGAAGAAGGGGATGCCTTGGGCATCCCCAAGCTTAGACGCTTGAGTCTTCTTGAAATATGCAGGGATGAACCACGGGGGATCCCCAAGCTTAGACTTTTCACTCTTCTTGATCATATATCATCCTCCTCTCTTGACCCTTGAAAACTTCCTTCACACCAAACTTCTCGTAAACTTCATTAGAGGGGTTAGTACTCAAAAAACTTGAATCCACCTTGGTCCTGTAGTGACACATTGCAAGAACTCAATAAAACATTAGCTACAGCTCTCCACGTCTAGAAAGCCTCACATAAAGTCCACAAGAGACAATGCAAAAAACAGAGACAGAATCTGCCAAAACAGAACAGCCAGTAAACACGAATTTTAAAATGGTACTTCCGTTGCTCAAATCAGAAAACTCAAAACTAATGAAAGTTGCGTACATATCTGAGGATCACGCACGTAAATTGGCAGAATTTTCTGAGTTTACTACAGAGAAATAGCCCAGATTCGTGACAGATAGAAATCTGTTTCTGCGCAGAAATCCAAATCTAGTATCAACCTTCGATTAGAGGCTTCACTTGGCACAACAAAACACAAAACTAAGATAAGGAGAGGTTGCTACAGTAGTAAACAACTTCCAAGACACAAATATAAAACAAAGTACTGTAGCAAAATAACACATGGGTTATCTCCCAAGAAGTTCTTTCTTTATAGCCATTAAGATGGGCTCAGCAGTTTTAATGATGCACTCGCAAGAAACAAGAGTAGAGGTAAAAGAGAGCATCAAAAAGCAAATCCAAAACACATTTAAGTCTAACATGCTTCCTATGTAAAGGAATCTTGTAAATAAACAAGTTCATGAAAAGCAAAGTAACAAGCATAGGAAGATAAAACAAGTGTAACTTCAAAATTTTAAGCATATAGAGAGGTGTTTTAGTACCATGCAAATTTCTACAACCATATTTTCCTCTCTCATAATAATTTTCAGTAGCTTCATGAATAAACTCAACAATATAACTATCACATGCAGCATACTTTTCATGATCCACAAACATATAATTTTTATCAAGCTCAAAAATAGTGGAATTAAAACTTTCGAACACACTTTTATCAATAATATAGCAAGATGAATGATCAATCTCAAGAGATATGGGACACATAGATAATGTCAAGAACTCTCCAATCCCATTTTCATTAGTAGTACAATTAATATTATCAAGTAACATAGGACCATCATCTAGAGCTTTATCATAAACATTTGCTAAGCAAAATTCTTTAGTACCATGCATTTCGACATCAGGCACAAACAAAGCATTATCATAAGATTTATCAAAGTAGCATGGATTATCATATATAACAGTAGCATAATTATTCTCACAAGTTTTACTCATAGGTAATATTTCAAGAGAATCCACAGGCATATAACATTCATCCTCTTTCGGTAAGCATGGAGGACAATCAAATAGTGTAAGAGATAAAGAGTTACTCTCATTAGAAGGTTGGCATGGGTAGCTAATCCATTCTTCCTCCTTTTGTTCATCACTCTCCTCTTCTTTTTCATCCAATGAGCTTTCAGGTTCATCAATTTCCTCCTCTTTTTCATCCAATGAGCTTTCAGGTTCATCAATTTCTTCTTCCACCGGTTCCTGCAAATTGTGAGTGCATTCTTGTGCATTAATGTGTCTCTCTTTATAATCAAGGATATAAGGATTCCTACTGTAGCATTCTATACAAGAATTAAGGATAGTAGAGACATAATCTTTAAGGTCCTTACAAATAGCACAAGTTTCATAATTCTCAACCATGAAGGATTCTATCTCGGAGGCTCCCATAAATAAGACAAATTGTTCTACCTCTTCGAACCCATAATGAATATAGAAATTCCGATTATAGTTCTTAATTAAAAATTCCTCACTAAAGCCACATTGAAATTTAAGATGTTTAGTATCCTGTTGAGAGCAACAGTTTATATCATGGCGTCTAAGCAAGATTCTAGCCATTGTATTCAATTTTTCTATCATAGCACTCATTATTTTACCGTTTCTTGATTCTCTATAATTATTATAACATTCTATAAGCTCCAAGTAGGTTGTAGGTTCTCCCATAATAGCAGTTTTTAATTTTTAGGTTTTTCAAATTTTTATGGATTTTCGGGTATATAGGGAAAATAAACGGAAATACTTTTGTACACCCACGCATGGGTGTGGGTGTTTCCATCACCGTCCATTTATTCCTTGAGATTCGTGCCCACCATGGTAGATGGAAAGATTCCTTTCTCTCTCCTCTTTTTATCCGAATCTCAAAGCACAATGGACGGTGACGGAAACACCCACACCCATGCGTGGGTGTACAAAATCCACTCTCGAAAATAAAACAAGACAAAAAGAAACTAAGCAAAAGTAAACTAAGCAGAATAAAACTAGACAGAAATAAACTAAGCACAAATAAACTAAACAAAAGTAAACTAACAAGACAAAATAAAATAAAAGAGAGAGAGAGGTAGAGTGTACTCCCCAGGTGAACTTATGAGTAGAGCTATGCCTCCCCGGCAACGGCGCCAGAAAATAGTCTTGATGACCCACAAGTATAGGGGATCGCAACAGTCTTCGAGGGAAGTAAACCCAAATTTATTGATTCGACACAAGGGAGGTAAAGAATACTTATAAGCCTTAACAACTGAGTTGTTGTTGACGAAACCCACCCCGGCAGTGTGGTCAACACCGTAGAGCCGGGAACAACTAGGGCTGCGGCTGGCCCAGCCCTCGTAGCACGGCCGCAAAGCCTCCCGGTCGCGCGCCGATGCGAATTGCAAGGCGTACCTGACCATACCTGGTCAGGAAGGTGTGGATGATGCCTCGCTTAATTTCCTGCAGGGCACACACGTACACGTTAAATACGAGCCTCGATCGGCTCAGGCCTGTGAATCGGCTCATGGAGCCGATCCACCCATGATTCGTCCAAGGTGGCCGAATATATGGTGGTCCTGCTTGATCAAGATAAAGCATATGAGATCCACGACGATTTAGGGTTTTCACCGCATAATCGGATCATCCTACTCACGATTGGGCCTCGCGCTCGCGCACGGTGATCGTAAACCAAACCTAGACAAGGCCTAAAAACCAACACGAGGTTGATCCTCGGAACGTCCTGTCTAGGGCCAGCAAACTACACCCTACACGCCGCTGGATCCTCCAACCCTTTGTAAGGCCTAACTATTGCAGATGTTAAACTAATCCTTGATGAATCAAGGAGCAACCGTAACGGATCAGATCTACTAAATAATGATCAAGCGGGGTGCCGCCCCTGCACCCATGATGAGGTACAAGGACGGCTAGATGCGCAAGGGTTGCACTACGATAGCATATGATACTAAGAACAATGCTAACCCTAACACATCTATGATAACTACGTTGCTCGCCATCAAAAAGGCTTCAGTACGAGCAACGCATGAACAACGTAGGCAGGCTCGTGCTGCCTAGATCGCAAGATGCGATCTAGGCAGCATGGTGCTTACCGGAGAAACCCTCGAGACGAAGGACGATGCGCCGAGATTGGTTTGTGTTGAACGTTGGTTGTTGTTTATTCCATAAACCCTAGATACATATTTATAGTCCAGCGGACTTCTAATCGTGGGCGTGCACCAAACCGTGCACGAGATAAATTCTAACTTCTACATAACCTACTATAAAGATACACGGGCTAACTAGCCCAAACTTGATACACAAGGCCGATTCACATATCTCTCCCACGCATATATCGTCAAGTCCATCTTGATCGCGGCCCACCTCTGACTTGGTCAAATTCTGGTGATAACACATGCCCCCCTGGTTTTGGAAATGACATTTCCAAAATCATTATGCTTTTCTCTCGTCGGGTCATGTCGTGGCAGAGCAGAACCGTCGCAGAGTCCTTCATCATGATAACTTGCCTTCTCAACTTCTCTGCACGATTTGACAGTTTTGGCACCACCCCCTCGGAAACTGTTCGAGTATTTACTCCATGCCCTTTTATTTAACCGCATCGAACAGTTCTCCTCTTCGTCCCCTTTCGCATTGGCATCCCAAAAAACCCTCCTGAGCCACCATGTCTTCTTCTTCCTCCGCCTCATCGGGCTTTCCCATCGAGTCCTCCTCTTCCCGCGAGCCGACGCCGGAGTGGAACCCAGCGGAGGTCCACGCGGCCAACACTCGCCGCGCCATCGAGGCCGGGGATGAGCCCAGCCATGATTTTTCCATCTGGTCAGAGGACGACAAGTCCCTGACTGATGGGGAGAGCGATCTCCGCTTCCTCGTCAAAAGGGAAGCGGTGGAAGAAAGCGAGGACGATCGCTTTCCCTGGGATGGGGCCACCTCCTCTGCGGAGGCGGTGGAGGAGGAGGAAGAAGAGGACGACAGCTCCTCCGACGAGCCGCCGGCCAAACGCCACTGCCTCTGGCCTGGGAACCTCAGCGACGTCGACAGCGACGATGACGACGCTGATGATGAAGATGAGGACAACGAGGGTCCTGTTGGCGGTCGCTGGAGCAGCGACGACGAGCGGGCGGGGAGCAGCGCCAACAGCAGCGGCGACGGCGACAACGACGAGGGCAGCGACGGCCCCTAGATAGGATCGTAGCATAGGGCCAATAGTAGTAGGCGGGGCAATGTATCCCCTAGGACTTCCTTTTGAGAGCAATCAGCTCTTTGTGTAAGAAATCTCGTCCATCAATGAAGAACTTTCCCAGTTTGATTTTGCCTTTAGCCGATTTTCCTCCGTCATGATTTTGCCGATTTGTCCCCCTTTGCCAATGCATAACGAGCCGATAGCAACGCACCGGTCCTTCGACATTTACCCTTCCATCCTTCAACTGATGCCCCCCGAGCCTTAATCAGGGCGAGGATAAAAGTGGACCATCCGTTTTGGAAGGATCAGCAGCTCCAGTTCCATTGATCCCCTGATAGTTATTCCTCTTGAGTCGATGTCCATGCATCGGCTTTTATATCCTTAAGTCGATGTCTGCTGCATCGGCTGTGCTCAAAATTTTTAAATTTTTAGGCCGATTTGTGTATCGGCCCCCATACTTGATAGTATTATCTCATATCCTCGTGTTTTATCCACCTAGGTGCCCCCCCGATTCTGTCAAGAGAATTGATGGTATCGGCTCTTCAGGTAGTCCCTGTTGGGTCAAACGTTGATCCCAGGCAAAATAGATGGTGAGGATAATCTTGGCCGATTGCTGGAATCGGCCTCCACGTTGCTTGCTCAGTGAAGGTTTTGTAAGCCCTTCGCAAGGATCAGCCTCGCCATGTTTGCTTATTGACGTAGTCTTGCTACTCGTCCAGGCCGGTGGATAAAACCAGCCCAATCTCCGACTTTATCACGTTGGTGCGCTTGCTGTTGTCCACCTCGGGTGCATCGTGTAATCGTGGAGCTCTACACTTCGCCGGACGAACGAGCACCATGTTTGTGCCAGCCGATGTTTCATCATCGGCTTTCCTTTGCTTGGGGCGCCACTCTTTTCTTTGCGGCAGTCCCTCCTCATCCAGGGTTCGCTGGACTTTCGCAGCCAGATCGGGCCGTGCCTTCCTTAGCGTATACAAGTACAACCTTTCGGCTTCCTCCAGACCGCGCAATCGCTGAACCCTGCGCTTTTGTGAATGGCTGAGACCATCAGGGCACCACCTTGGACGGTGGTACCTGTCTTCTTCGTCTTCCCCCTCGTCTTCCGAATCCTCGAGATCTTCCAACCGAGGGGTCTCAGCACGTCTGCTTTGTGGTGGGAGAGGCCCTAAGCGCTCGAACACGGACACGTTGGCTGCCTCCTTCTTCTTACGATTGCATTCTTTGCAATTGCCGATCGTAGGCAATCGGCTCATTCCTGAATCCCAGCAGTGTCTGAAGAAGGGGCAGTCCCAATGCCTGCCCGTGTCGTCTTGCTCCCTAGCGTGGCGCTCCTGCCGCTCCTCATCGTGATTATGCCGACGATGCCTTCTGTCGTTTCTGGCCAGACGATCTCTTTCATCATCGTCGCCGTGTCGCCGGCGTTGGTCATACCGACTCACATACTTGTTGAGGAGGTGATCAGAGAGGGGTCGTTGATATCTTATGTTCTTCACTTCTCCCTCTGTGACGTAGCGCTTGCCATCTTGACGGAGCCGATCGCATGGAGCGGCCCCCTCTGTGTCTTTGCTCTGAGAGCAGCTGCCCTCATCCCCGTCCTTCTCAGAGTGGTGTCCAAGCTCTACCATGTTGATGTTGGCTGAGAAATCTGGCTGGCACCCTCCGAGGTGGGTAAACTCCACCATGTTGACGGCGGGGAAGGGGTGTGTGTCGACCTTCATGGCGTACTGGTTAAAAATTAGTCGCCCATTTTCTATTGCCATTTGGATCTGCTGACGCCACACCCTGCAGTCGTTAGTGGTGTGGGTGAACGTGTTATGCCACTTGCAGTATGGCTTTCCGTTCAGCTCTTGCACCGTAGGGACCTTGTGGCCTTCGGGTATCTTTATATGCTTCTCCGCGAGTAAGAGATCGAAAATCTGCTCGGTTTTCGTCACGTCGAAGTCGAACCCTCTTGGAGGCCCTGGTGGCTTCACCCATTTGCAGGTTACTGGGCCTGCCGCTCGAGTCCACTCAGCCACTGCGACCTCTTGTTCTCCCGTAGCACCTTCATCTTCGCCTGCGTCAACCATGGTAACCACGCGCTTGAATTTGTCCTGGTAGACATCTGGGTGGCGCTGTTCATACGCTGACAACTTCTGCACCATGTGTGCTAATGAAGGGTAGTCCGCTTGGGAGGCCACGTCCTTGATCGATGATGATAGACCCACCACCGCCAACTCGACTGCTTCTTTTTCGCTTACGTGAACCGAATAGCATCGGTTCCTAACGGTCCTGAAGCGCTGGATGTACTCCGACACTGTTTCCCCGCGCTTCTGTCGTACTTGTGCCAAATCGGCAATGCCAGCCTCGGAAGCCTCCGAGTGATATTGCTCATGGAACCGTTCTTCCAACTGCTTCCAAGTCCGGACTGAGTTCGGTGGCAGCGACGTGTACCAACCGAAAGCCGATCCTGTGAGGGACTGTGAGAAGTACCTCACACGCAGCTCGTCTGACGCTGAGATCATGCCCAGCTGTGCCAAATATCGGCTCACATGCTCGATGGAGCTAGAACCATCTGATCCGCTGAACTTTGTGAAGTCCGGGAGCCGATATTTGGGTGGTAGCGGGATCAATTCGTACTCGTTGGGGTACGGCTTGGTATAGCCGACCGTCTTCCTTTTCGGCATCATGCCGAACTGATCTTTCAGAATCGTACAAATCTGATCCGCGGTGATGGCTGAAGGTGCCGAACCTTGAAGATTCGCGGGGTGGCGTACTTAACCAGCCATGCTTGTTTTTCCGGTTCCGAGCCAACTGCAGGAGCTGGGCTCGGAGTTTTGTCGGGGTGGCGTATTTAGCTAGCCACGTACGCTTCTCGGTCTGCCTCCGACGTTCCTCCTGTTGTTCCAGAAGTCCCCGCTGTTGCAACCTGGTTCGAGAGTGCCCGGTGCTGCAGTCTGGCACGTATGCGCATGCGTATCCGTGCGGGATCTCCTTGGGCGCGTCATGTAGAAATTGGTAGTCACTGGGTCACCACCAATCTTGTAGACGACGTAGGCCGATGAGTTCGGCGCTTCGGGCGCTGCCAACGCGAACGGCAGCGGTGGACGGGACTGGAGTGGCAATTCTCCTTGGTGAGTCCCTAGAGCTGGTCCTGACGGAGTACGACGGCTCATGATCTCCTGGATCACGCGAGAGCGACGCGCTCCAACGTATTCACCAGGCTCTCGGAATGGCGGTGCAGCGAATGAGCCACCATGAAGTTGATCTCCTGACGCAGCGACCTGGTGCGTCTTCGGACGGGGTGGACAGGTCCACTCCATCAAGCGCGCCTTCAGGTGAGAACCCCTTCCATCTGATGCCATGGGAGCGGGTCCTGTGGAAAGAGCCGATGAGGTCGGCTTCGAGGAGGACCTTGACCTCGTCATACTTCTTCTTGAGCTCGCCATTGAGATCCTCGTAAGTGACCGGAGTTTCTTCCGCCATCTCCGATGTAGACGGCGATGTGGTTGATGTTGAGGATTGTCCCACCGGGCGTGCCAGAATGTGTTGACGTCGAAACCCACCGGCGGGCAGCGACCGGTCAACACCGTAGAGCCGGGAACAACTAGGGCTGCGGCTGGCCCTGGTCCCTCGAGCGACGGCCCGCAAAGCCTCCTGGTCGCGCGCCGATGCCAATTGCAGGGCGTGCCACCTGACCTATACCCGGTCAGAAGGTGTGGATGATGCCTCGCTTAATTTCCTGCAGGGCACACACGTACACGTTAAATACGAGCCTCGATCGGCTCTCAGGTTATCCTGTGAATCGGCTCATGGAGCCGATCCACCCATGATTCGTCCAAGGTGGCCGAATATATGGTGGTCCTGCTTGATCAAGATAAAGCATATGAGATCCACGACGATTTAGGGTTTTCACCGCATAATCGGATCATCCTACTCACGATTGGGCCTCGCGCTCGCGCACGGTGATCGTAAGCCAAACCTAGACAAGGCCTAAAAACCAACACGAGGTTGATCCTCGGAACGTCCTGTCTAGGGCCAGCAAACTACACCCTACACGCCGCTGGATCCTCCAACCCTTTGTAAGGCCTAACTATTGCAGATGTTAAACTAATCCTTGATGAATCAAGGAGCAACCGTAACGGATCAGATCTACTAAATAATGATCAAGCGGGGTGCCGCCCCTGCACCCATGATGAGGTATTTTGTGACGCCCGCTGGATCCTCCAACCCTTTGTAAGGCCTAACTATTGCAGATGTTAAACGAATCCTTGATGAATCAAGGAGCAACCGTAACGGATCAGATCCACTAAATAATGATCAGCGGGGTGCCGCCCGCACCCATGATGAGGTACAAGGACGGCTAGATGCGCAAGGGTTGCACTACGACAACATATGATACTAAGAACAATGCTAACCCTAACACATCTATGATAACTACGTTGCTCGCCATCAAAAAGGCTTCAGTACGAGCAACGCATGAACAACGTAGGCAGGCTCGTGCTGCCTAGATCGCAAGATGCGATCTAGGCAGCATGGTGCTTACCGGAGAAACCCTCGAGACGAAGGGGTTGGCGATGCGCCGAGATTGGTTTGTGTTGAACGTTGGTTGTTGTTTATTCCATAAACCCTAGATACATATTTATAGTCCAGCGGACTTCTAATCGTGGGCGTGCACCAAACCGTGCACGAGATAAATTCTAACTTCTACATAACCTACTATAAAGATACACGGGCTAACTAGCCCAAACTTGATACACAAGGCCGATTCACATATCTCTCCACGCATATATCGTCAAGTCCATCTTGATCGCGGCCCACCTCTGACTTGGTCAAATTCTGGTGATAACACTGTCAATTCAACACACTGGAAAAGCACTAGTAACAGGGTGATGTGAAAGTAGCAATAATATGAGAGCAAGAGTAACAGTAACACAGACAGCATAGCAATATGAGAGCAATGGCAACAAAAAAATAGTTGATACTACTTCCAATGACATGTAGAACGAGTATATGATGATGCGAGATGGACCGGGGTTCCCAGCTATCTACACTAGTGGTAACTCTCCAATAACAAGTGTTGGGTGAACAAATTACAGTTGGGCAATTGATAGGATTGAAAAGGCATTAAGAAAGAATATCAAGTCTATTAATCATGTAGGCATGTTTTCCAGTTATAGTCGTACGTGCTCGCAATGAGAAACTTGCACAACATCTATTGTCCTACCAGCCGGTGGCAGCCGGGCCTCAAGGGAATCTACTGGATATTAAGGTACTCCTTTTAATAGAGCACCGGAGCAAAGCATTAACACTCCGTGAAAACATGTGTCCCTCACATCACCGCCATCCCCTCCGGTTGTCCCGATTTCTGTCACTTTGGTTCCGGACAGTGACATGTGCATACAACTTGTAGATACAATCTAAGCAATAATTATAGAGCTCAAATCTAAGATCATGCCACTCGGGCCCTAGTGACAAGCATTAAGCATAACAAGATTGCAGCAACAATAACTTCACAAACTTTATAGATAGACTAATCATAATGTATCATCCATCGGATCCCAACAAACACAACACCGATTACATCAGATGAATCTCAATCATGTAAGGCAGCTCATGAGATCATTGTATTGAAGTACATGGGGGAGAGAATACCAACTAGCTACAGCTAGAACCCGTAGTCCATGGGGGAACTACTCACGGAGCATGATGGAGGCGGTGGCGTTGATGGAGATGGCTTCAGGGCACCGCCCGTCCCGAGAGGTGCGGGACAAGACTTGTCCCCGAATTGGAGTTTTGCAATGGCGGCGGCGCCCCGAGTCTTTGGAGTTTCGTCAAGTGGTACTGCGTTTTAGGTCGAAAGGGTTAAATAGGCGAAGAGGCGGCGCAGGAGGGTCGATGGGTGGCCTCTCCCATAGCCGGCGCGCCAGGGTCTGCCCGCGCGGCCCTATGGTGTGGGGGCCCCCTCGGCTCTCCTCCGGCCCCTTCGGTGTTCTGGAGCCTTCCGGGAAAAATAAGATCTTTGGCGTGATTTTGTCGAATTCCGAGAATATTGCCCGAACAGCCTTTACGGAACCAAAAACAGAAGCAGAACTGTGTGGCATCTTGTTAATAGGTTAGTTCCGGAAAATGCATAAAAACATTATAAAGTGCAAGCAAAACATGTAAGTATTGTCATAAAACAAGCATGGAACGTCAGAAATTATAGGTACGTTGGAGACGTATCATGCAACAACAACAACTCAAGCTAAGCAAGATAGACATAAGATATATGTAATATAAGTGATAGCAAGATATAAGTACATCAAGCACGATGGCTATCACAAGGAAAGTAAGCTCGGGTATAGAGATAACCGAGGCACGCGGAGTCGAAGATGTAATCCCGTGTTCCCCCACACAAGGTGAGGTACGTCACGTTGGAGAGATGCGGGCTACCACGAAGGCCCCCCAAACGCCACGAAGGCTCACCTTCTTCTCCAAGCCAATACCACGAAGGACAAAGGCCTTTCCTTATGGCTAGCTTTTCCTCCACTCCGGAGATGGCAAGCTCCACAACCACTTCACAAGCTCCACGAAGGAGAAGCCCGGGCCTCTTCACAATCTTCCTTGAAGAGGTCACCGGAGCACCAACCGCCAAGCCAACTAGGAGGTCACCCCTCCAAGAGTAACAAGCTCATGGTCTCTCACTCGAACAAATCGTGATGGAGAACTCAACACTTATGCAAGGATGCAAAAGCAAGAACACCAAAGGTGGTCAAATCCTTCACACTCCAATTCCACCAAAGCAACAAATGCTATGGAGGAACTAGAGAGGAAGAACAAAGGAGGAAATCAATAAATGACTCCAAGATCTAGATCCCAAGATTTCCCCACACTTAGAGGAGGAATTGATTGGTGAATATTGTAGATCTAGATCTTCTCTTTCAAATCCCTCAAGAAGATGCAAGAATCATGGGAGGGATAGAGAGAAAGCAACCTTTTGGGGTTCAACAATGGAGTAGGAGAGAGAGAGAGAGAGCAAATAGAATGGTTGCCTTACCTCCTCAAGGCGGAAGATGGACTATTTATAGTCCAAGGGGAAAAATTAGCCATTTGTGGAATTCGTGTGACCCGTACCGGCGGTAAAACCGCACCGCTCACACGCCGGAATGGTCCAGCGAGCAAACCGGCAACCAAAACCACCGTAAATCTCAGCACACGAGTTTGGACCGGTTCTGAAACCAGCACGCCGGTTCCGTCGCCGGAACGAGACCGGCTCACCGGAATGAAACCGGTTTTGCCGAAACAGTGTACTAGAACGTGTTCCGGCGAAACCGGAACCATTTTGGCTCGCCGAGATATTCTGGCAGGAGAGCCGGCACCACCGGTTTCAGCGCCGAAATCCGCAAAACCCCTCAAACGGTTTTCTGAAAGAACTTAACTTTGACAAAGTTTCCGAACTCGATTGAGATGAAACCAATTTTGTTGGAAAGATAACGATGAATAGAACCCCAACAAAATATGGAGACTCCTCACATGATATTTTTAGATGTTTTTAGAGAGGTCCAAACCTCGAAAATGCAATAGAAGATGCATGCGGATTCCGTTTTCGATGAACTTGGGCTTGTTGTAAAGCTAGCAACAAGTTCAAGAACCTCACACAGAGAAACACCAAGAAGCAATAAGAATATGCAAAGTATGCAAAGGATTGAGCTCCCTAAGACGATGTGATCAAGTTACCAACCGAAAGCCCCTCTTGATAGTGCGGCTATCTATCCTATAACCCGGTCTCCCAACAATCACCTTGAGACCGGTAAAAGGAAAACCTAGCAAGGTCGTACCTTTTTCTTGCGCATCCCTCTTGATCTTGATGACAACGCTTCAAGCTCCACTAAAGCTGGATTGCCTTACTTGATCATTGTTGCTTCGTGAAGACTCACAAATGCTCTCCCATACACCATGATGGGATAGCTTCATTGGGGCACATCTTCACATGTCTATTATCACCAAATGGATGACAAGCTTTAAGTATGATATCTTCGATATGCTCATCTTGAACTTGCCCTTCTCAACCTTGATGACATCCATACTTGATGCCATCCTCACATGGGCTATATGAGATCATACTCTTGATGCATGCCCATGACAAGATACCTTGTATCTCTTCAAATAGATGATCTTCATGACAATATCAAAGCTATACATATAATCTTCATGGCATCCACACTTGAATCAACATATGGACTTCAAGAAATACCTATGAAATATTCCTTCATATAAACACAATGAAAACATTAGTCCATAGAGGATTATCATTAATTACCAAAAACACACTTAGGGGCAAAACACACTAGATGGGAAATTTTTGTTTTCCCCCTGGTTTGTATGTACTTTCCTTGTATGAACCATGTTGTGACTATGTGGCTTTAATAAAAAGATGGTGGCTATGCCCTTAATTCTAAAAAAAAATCTCTAGGTTATTAGCCCAAATATATATACGTCGAGAGAGAACATTTTTTTTCCATCATAAGGCTCTCAATAATCATACTAAAAATCTATTGTATCAAATGTGTCATCCCCCTCTTTTGCATAGTAAATACCGGTGGCTCTACTGAAAATTTTGGTTTGAAATCAGGTTGAACAGTGACATGCACCGCTAGCTCGGAGCACACATTCAAAACTGTCGGAAATGGAATTTTCATCTCTATATGGTTTTGGTGTTCAGTGAGAGGTGTAATCATGTGCTCTAGTGTTATAGGCGTATTCAAAAAATGTGCTCTAGTGTTATAGGCCTATTCCAAGATTTTCACAGGATGGCTATTAACCCCTCAAATCAAAAGAGAAAAGAGAGAAGACTATGTTCCAACATTCGATTTCATTTATTTAAGTCATAGAAAAATCTTACTATCAAGTGAGGGTCCACTCTGAATTGTTTTGGTGGAACCAAATCACGTACACAAAACAATATATGTGCACCCACAAACCATCCAATAGTTTTTAGAGAGACCATCAAACTTAATCTATTGGTGCAAGATTTACGAGGTATGGTTGTACCAGTTGCAACTCCGGTTAAACCATGTTGCTCTGGGTCTGATTATTCTGGTGCTTGTAATGAAGGGGTTGGTCCGAGCTACGCCACGCGGCACCGAATTTTGATGGCTCCGGTACCATGTCTAGCACTTGGACAAATGTGTTGCCTAGCTGGTTTTACCGCATTTTGGATTGGTAGTAACGGAACTCCTCAGATCAGGTTTGTACCACATTGATTTCTGGTTTTACCGGCAATCGATAGTGCTACCGTGGGTGAGTTGAGCCGGAGGGGGGAGGTGTGCCTCGCCTTGTGGCTCTAGACATGGTATGCTCGGTAGTACATTCTCGGAGGCCGATAGTACCGCCCATGTTTCGATTGTAGCGGACTGTAATATCACAGGTTTAGAGGCTACAAAATGAGAGAACACCAAAGTGTGCATTGCATTCATGCATAGAAAATACGGGGAATTTTCTTGCTTTCAAATAAAACTTACCACAGTAACTGAAGTTTCACTTGACTTGTTGGAATTGAAGTAGATCATCAAGTCAAGCGCTATAAACTTCACTGTGATCTTTGCTAAAACCTTGTTTTGGGTAGAGATGATTTGATCTATGGGCTAGATCAAATGGAATTAGCTTTACAACAAACAACACCTTAAGTAAGGGTCAACTACAAGATCTTATAACAGATCTCAACATGACATTCCTTACAACAACACATGAATAATTATTCAACTATAAATCCAAGAACACAATTAATCAAGAAACTATTCTTTACTTATCTTTTCCATGTCTTTTACTAAATAAATATTCCTACCATGATTCACATGGTATATTTTAAACTACAATCTTGAATACATGTCAAGGACATTCACATTAGTTCTTTATCCAAACCTTGACTACTCCAATCTTGTTTCTCCAAACTCATTTCTACTAAACCTCATAGAAAGGAGAGGTTCATCTATATATGTTTACACCATCCATTGAGTAGAACCCTAGGTTAATATTCAAACCCCAAGTGAGACAAGTTCTTGATACTAACTAATGCTATAAGAAATACACTCCAAGTACTAAACCCTATTTGACCCAGCCAACACTTGATGTGAAGTGAGAACCTATTTCACTAGTGTTTAGCTAGGAGACCAAGGTTATGATCATTACAACTTGGTAATGCTCATAAACCCTAGAGAAATCCTACTTATCCAAAAGAGCTCAAGCTAAAAGGTATACTCAAGTATATTGATCAATACTTGATCTTGGAGAGGAGAATCATGTTTCACTAATGAACCATTATGAGGCCAATACCTTGATCATTACAAATTGGGTAATGATCATAAACCCTAAGAATCTAGCTGAGTGTGAAGAGAGGAATAATAGAGAGATTAGTGTGGATTAAGTTAATCATGTCCAGTGCATGACCTGATGGGTTCGTTGCATGGAAAACAAAAAATTTCTACCGCGAATAAGAACAAAACCAAGATCCAATCTAGGAAGAGGCAAGATCTAATCTATCAAGATCGAAGCAACGAGATGTATGTGAGACTAACCCTCGAAGATTCCAAAACCTACGAGATTAGATCTCGTTGTTGATGTAGTCGATCATCCTGTGCTGCAATCCGGCAGCACTTCCGTACTCGGTCGTGCGTACGGTGTCGATGAAGCCCGTCCTCTCCCCGTTCCAGCGGGCAGCGGAGGTGTGGTAGATCCCCTCGGAATCCCAGCAGCACGACGGCGTGGTGGTGGTGGTGGGGGAGAAAGTCTGCAGGGCTTCGCCTAAGACAGCTTTAGTCTGTGGAGGAGAGAGGCGGCCAGAGGATGAGGGAGGGCTGCGCCCTACCCCTCCCCTCTTATATAGGGGGTGGGGCGGCCAGGGATGCATTGGTCCCTCCTCCAAGGCCTATGGCCGGCGGCCAAGATGGGAAAGGGGGGAAACTTGCCCCCCAAGTTGATCCCCCTAGGGTTTTGGGGAAAACCCTAAGGGTGGCCGGCCTGGGCCTTGAGGGGCATGTGCCCCTGGCCCATTAGGCTAGGGTGCATCCCCTCGGCCCATGCTAGGCCTCCTAGGGTCGTGGGCCCACTGGTGGGACCCCTGGAACCTTCTAGAACCTTCCCGGTCTTTCACCGGAAAAATCCCGAACTTTTCCGAAACCTAGAAATCAACTTTCCTTATATGAATCTTATTCTCCGGACCTCCTCGTGATGTCCTGGATCCCATCCTCCGAACAAACTTCGGACTCCATCTCATATTCTGAATCTACTTACGCGACATCGAACGTTAAGCGCGTCACCCTACGGTTGTGAACTATGCAGACATGGTCGAGACTCCTCTCCGACCAATAACCAATAGCGGGATCCGAGATCCATAATGCTCCCACACATTCAGCGATAACTTAGTGATCGATTGAACCATTTACATACGATACCGATTCCCTTTGTCACGCGATACTTTACTTGTCCGAGGTTCGATCATCGGTATCTCCATACCTTGTTCAACCTCGTTACCGACAAGTACTCTTTACTCGTACCATGGTATGTCATCTCTTGTGACCTAGTCACATGCTTGCAAGCTAATCAGACAACATTCCACCGAGAGGGCCCAGAGTATATCTATCCGTCATCGGGATGGACAAATCCCACTGTTGATCCATATGCCTCAACTCACACTTTCTGAATACTTAATCCCATCTTTATAACCACCCATTTACGCAATGGCGTTTGATGTAATCAAAGTACCCTTCCGGTGTAAGTGATTTACATGATCTCATGGTCGAAGGACTAGGTAACTATGTATCGAAAGCTTATAGCAAGTTGAACTTAATGACTTGATCTCATGCTACGCTTATTTGGGTGTATGTCCATTATATCATTCACCCAATGACATAACCTTGTTATTAACAATATCCAATGTTCATGATCACGAAACCATGATCATCTATTAATCAACAAGCTAGTTATACAAGAGGCTTACTAGGGACTCCTTGTTGTTTACATAACACACATGTATCAATGTTTCGGTTAATACAATTATAGCATGGGATGTAAACATTTATCATGAACACTAAGATATAACAATAACTAATTTATTATTGCCTCTTGGGCATATCTCCAACAGTCTCCCACTTGCACTAGAGTCAATAATCTAGTTTACATTTGTAAAGATATAACACCTTGGCATTCTGGTGCTTTATCATGTTTTGCTCACGGGAGAGGTTTTAGTCAACGGATCTGACACGCTCAGAAACGTATGTATTTTGCAATTCATTTGCGTCTCAACGCATCACTCATTTTCCAAATGAGTCGGCATTAATTGTATATGCTTAGTCTTCTGGTGGAACCTTAATTCCGCAGTCTGAAATAAGTCACTAATATTGTCACACACAGTTCTGACACTATCGGAACTACACCAAGTTCTCAAAGAACTCCTTGACTTAACATCCTCAGTCATTGTCAAAACAATGACATACTCTGCCTTCGTTTGTAGAATCCGTCTATTTAGAACTCATCTAAATCTAGCATAGACTTCTTCTAGCTCATTGTGCTACCTTTTAAACAACACTTAGCCTAATTGAGATTGAAATTATATTTTTATATGTGACCAAACTAATATCAGTGCAACACCTTACATCGATTTGTTTGTCATTACCCCATACAAAAACTATATATATATATATCCTTGGTTCTTCTAAAGTACTCAGGGATATTCTTACTGTTGTCCAATGATCATTACATGAATCATTCTGGTATATGCTCGTAACACTTTAGAGCACAGGACATCTGATTTTGTACATATTATTCGTGATCTAAAATCACTCATGTGTTTTTACTCATCGAGTGTCAAATACACTCAAGTCTTGTTAAACCTTCACATGGAAAAGAACACCTTCTTAATATTTTTATATTGAACTACTTCAATATTCACTCTATGTACTTTGACTTAAACTTATTTTGTGTTTCAATCTATCTTCATAGATCTTCACGCTAAATCTGTTTTTAGTCCATATCCTTTCATTGAAATTAATTTTCAATGAAACCTTCTAATCACATCAAGTATATAATTACATCAATTATAATCAATGATATGTCATCCACATATAATATTATAACTATGTCTCAGCGCTCCCACTTAATTTCTTGCAAATGCAAGCATCTTCATCCGGTGAAGATTCCAACTCCGTGATACTTACTTCACCCAGTGAAGTTTGTATACCTATCTAGTATTCCACGGACTAGCAAAACTCTTTGTTTGTATCTAGTATACATCCTTCATACATACTTCTGGTAAGGAATGTATTTCTGCCATCCTACTATCATATCTCACAAAAGAAATATGTAGCGATTACTAGAATAATCCACATAGACTATAAGCATTGCTACGGAAGATCTAATCTTATCGCAGTCAACTCTTTGAACTTTGTCGTAAACAACTTTTCGACAAGTCGAGCTTCTTCAAGGATATTCCATCCAAGTCCATCAATTTTATAGATCCATTTACTTTCAAAAAGTATTCACCTATCTTGGATTTCATGGTGCATAGCCATTTTAACGGAGTCAGGGCCCATCATAACTTCTTTGTATGTAGTTGGTTTATCATTGTTCAAAATCAATCCTTTGTCCACAAATCATTTATTTGATCACAAAGTAAACCACATCTACAAGGTTCAATATGTACTTTGATCTCCATGACTATAAGACTTTGTAGACATGGGAGCCATGATTGTCGTGGCCGCTTCCGGAACCATTTCCGATGCTGCGCTACTCTGATCATCATGCTCAGGTTCATAAACCTTATCAAGTTCCATTGTCCTCCCACTCAAATACTTCGCTAGAAACAATTTCTTGGAAATAAGTAAGAAACATCGACAAACACTTTTGTCTTTGACTTCATAGTGGAAGAATTCCCAATCTCTTCTCTGGGATAACCAACAAAGACATTCATCCGATTTTGGTTGTAAACTCATTTACTTATGCTACGCATACCAAAATTTAAGAAAGGACTATTAGGGTTTATACCCATGCCATAACTCATATGGTGTCATTTCAACGGATTATGATGACGCTCTATTTAGTGTAAAAGCGGTAGTCTCTAAAGCATAATCCACAAAAATATAATGGCGTCATTTTATTTTATCTCATCATTAATCCAACAAGTTTTGGATACGTCTCTCGGATACTCCATCATCACTATGATACTCCAAGAAACGTGAGGTTGTAGAACAATTTCACAACTCTCTTAGATGTTCGCTAAAACTCGTAATTCAAATATTTCCACCATGATCCAATCACAGATATTTGACTTTTCTATTACGATGATTTCCACTTCATGCTGAAATTTATTTGAATCCATTCAAATGTTTCAAACTTCTTCCTTATCAAATAAATATATCCACATATATACACTCAATTCATTGTTGGAAGTTTTCATGAAGTAGAAGAATCTCCCGCACACAACTATGCCCAGTGAACCATATACATCATCATGTATGTTTCCACTAAGTTAGTTGCCCGTTCAACTCTTGGCCTATGAACAGTATTTCAGTCATTCTCTTTAGAAGAGATTTGCAAGCGCCAAACGATTCAAAAATCAAATGACTCCAAAAATCCATTTGCATGGAGTTCCTTCATGCGTTCCTTTCTAACATGACCTAAATGGCGGTTCCACTAATAAGTGGAATTCACATCATTTGCCTTATGGAATTTTAGCGTCAGTGTTATGCATGTGTGCTTCACCATAAAGATTTATAATAACTTATCCATCATACATGGAATGCTGTTACAATTTGAACAACTCATTGTTTTCATTTAACCAGAACAAAACAACAATTATAAAGTTCTTTATTATAAATCTGAATGGCTAGACAGAATGCCAACGACGAACATAATAACACTTTATTTTTGTTCCAGACGTGCATTCCTATCATATTCCTTGTCAGTCACTTAGGCCATTGTATTCTTGTATTGCGTTGTTTTGTATGACACCTCATACCAACCAATATGGTACAAATACCCAAGAATTTCATTGTGTGACCAAACAAGGAATACATTCATAACATGTATATCATCTATATACACCTGAGCTAGACTTTCTAGTCTTTTCTTTCTTTCTGCCAATAATCTTTTGTAGTTTCTCTTTTAGCTTTCCTCATTCTCAGAAAACACTTCACCTTCAATAACTTCTAGGTCCATTGGTCAAATACCAATAACCTTGAGGCTCTTCCTTTGAAGTTGATCATCACATGACAAGTGTTCTAGATTTCATTATTAGTAACCTTTTAATGTGATGAACAATTTCACTCATAATTTTTATCCATCAAATCATGACGACTTTCCGAGACCATGTATGTACATGCTAGGCTCGTAAAGTTTAACCTTAGTATTCGCATGTGCAAATCTGGCTTGCACCCGTTGTATGCACACGTAGAATCTATAACACCCATCATCACTAGAAAACGACGAGTCTTAGCAACGGTGCATACTAAGGACGATCACTTCATGGATATGCGAATATCGTTAGTGCCCAACTAGTTGGAGGATTGGGACGCCTGCGTCTTCAACCTTCGTACATTCCCATAAAACTTATGAGTTTATGCAGTCTCACTAGATTATATTCTATCATCTTGCAATAAGGTCTTAGATATCACATATATCTCATACCTTGCTTATTTCTGAAAACAAAATTTCCAGCTCCTTACTTTTCAAATGGATTTGAACTTCAAGTTTCACGGAGACAAGATGATTTTAGGTACTAATTGAAACCATTGCTCTTTGAATCAGCAATGTGAGGTTTACTAAAAGTTTGCAATAGAACTTAATCATTTCTTGATTAACAATACTGTACCAGTCTGTAAAGTTACTTGTTAGACTTAACAGTATTTCTATCTCAATTATAAGACTAGCGCATGGTAGATAACGGATGCCAATTCTACAAATTTAATTCAAAATACTATTCAGACTATGTTCATGATAATTAGTTCATGTTTTAATCTAATTACTAATGAACTCCCACTTAATACAACATCCCTCATAGTTGTTTAGTGGTACACGATCCATATCCACTACACCAAAATCGATCATCACGTGAGATGATGTAGCTTCAATGGTGAACATCAACATGTTGATCATATCATCCATATGATTCGTGTTCAACCTTTCGGTTTCCTGTTGTCCCGAGCCATGTCTGTACATGCTAGGCTCGTCAAGCAAACCCAAGTATTCCGCGTGTGCAACATGCCTTACACCCGTTGTATGTTAACGTAGAATCTATCACATCCGATCATCACGAGATGCTTCGAGACGATGAACTATAGCAATGGTGCACACGAGGGGAGAACACTTTATTATCTTTATATTAATGTGAGGGATCATCTTATAATGCTACCGTCGCGATCTAAGCAAGATAAGATGCATAAAGGATTAACATCACATGCAATTCATAATATGTGATATGATATGGCCTTTCTTCTTGTGCTTTTGATCTCCATCTCCAAAGCACACGAGCATGATCTCCATCATCACCAGCATTGCACCAAGGTCCATGGCGCCGCTTCATGGTTGTTGATGCGCGTAAATGTACACGTCCGTTGGGAACCCCAAGAAAAAGGTATGATGCGCACAGTGGCAAGTTTTCCCTCAGAAAGAAACCAAGGTTTAATCGAACCAGGAGGAGCCAAGAAGCACGTTGAAGGTTGATGGTCGCGAAATGTGATGCGGCGCAACACCAGGGATTCCTGCGCCAACGTGGAATCTGCACAACAAAACCAAAGTACTTTGCCCCAACGAAGCAGTGAGGTTGTCAATCTCACCGGCTTGCTGTAACAAAGATTAAACGTATAGAGTGGAAGATGTTTGCAAAGAAAACAGTAAACACAATTGTAGATTGTATGCTATGTAAAGAATAGGACCGGGGTCCACGGTTCACTAGAGGTGTCTCTCCCATAAGATAAAAGCATGTTGGGTGAACAAATTACAGTCGGGCAATTGACAAATAGAGAAAGGCATAACAATGCATATACATGATATGATAAATATAGTGAGATTTAATCCGGGCATTACGACAAAGTACATAGACCGCCATCCAACTGCATCTATGCCTAAAAAGTCCACCTTCAGGTTATCATCCGAACCCCCTCCAGTATTAAGTTGCTAAGCAACAGACAATTGCATTAAGTATGGTGCGTAATGTAATCAACAACTACATCCTTAGACATAGAATCAATGTTTTATCCCTAGTGGCAACAGACATCCACAACCTTAGAACTTTCTGTCACTGTCCCAGATTTAATGGAGGCATGAACCCACTATCGAGCATAAATACTCCCTCTTGGAGTTAAGAGTACAAACTTGGCCAGAGCCTCTACTAATAACGGAGAGCATGCAAGATCATAAACAACACATAAACAATAGATTGATAATCACCATAATCATAGTACTCTCTATCCATCGGATCCCGACAAACACAACATATAGTATTACAGATAGATGATCTTGATCATGTTAGGCAGCTCACAAGATCCAACAATGAAGCACAACAAGGAGAAGACGACCATCTAGCTACTGCTATGGACCCATGGTCCAGGGGTGAACTACTCACTCATCACTCCGGAGGCGACCATGGCGGTGTAGAGTCCTCCGGGAGATGAATCCCCTCTCCGGCAGGGTGCCGGAGGCGATCTCCTGAATCCCCCGATACACGGCGGCGCGTCTCGGGAAGGTTTTCCGTATCGTGGCTCTCGGTGCTGGGGGTTTCGCGACGGAGACTTTAAGTAGGCGGAAGGTCAACGCGGGGGCACACGAGGGCCCGAGGGGGCGGTCGGCGCGCCGGGGCCGGGCCACGCCGCCCTAGCTCCCTGCCTCGTGGCCTTCGTTATCTCTTCGGTCTTACGGAAGCTTCGTGCAAAAATAGGACCTGGGCGGTGCAATTCCGAGAATATTTCCTTACTAGGATTTCTGAAACCAAAAACAGCAGAAAACAGAACCTGCTCTTCGGCATCTTGTTAATAGGTTAGTTCGAAAATGCATAAATATGACATATAATGTGCATAAAACATGTAGGTATCATCAATAAAGTAGCATGGAACATAAGAAATTATCGATACGTTGGAGACGTATCAGCATCCCCAAGCTTAGTTCTGCTCGTCCCGAGCAGGTAAAACGATAACAAAGATAATTTCTGAAGTGACATGCCATCATAATCTTGATCATACTATTTGTAAACATATGTAATGAATGCAGCGATCAAAACAAAGGTAATGACATGAGTAAACAAGTGAATCATAAAGCAAAGACTTTTCATGAATAGTACTTCAAGACAAGCATCAATAAGTCTTGCATAAGAGTTAACTCATAAAGCAATAAATCAAAGTAAAGGTGTTGAAGCAACACATAGGAAGATTAAGTTTCAGCGGTTGCTTTCAACTTATAACATGTATATCTCATGGATATTGTCAACATAAAGTAATATAACAAGTGCAATATGCAAGTATGTAGGAATCAATGCACACACACAAGTGTTTGCTTCTTAAGGTGGAGGAGATAGGTAAACTGACTCAACATAAAAGTAAAAGAAAGGTCCTTCAAAGAGGAAAGCATCGATTGCTGTATTTGTGCTAGAGCTTTTATTTTGAAAACATGAAACAATTTTGTCAACGGTAGTAATAAAGCATATGAGTTATGTAAATTATATCTTACAAGTTGCAAGCCTCATGCATAGTATACTAATAGTGTCCGCACCTCGTCCTACTTAGCTTGGACTACCGGATCTTTACATGCCATGTTTCAACCAAGTGTCACAAAGGGGTACCTCCATGCCGCCTGTACAAAGGTCTAAGGAGAATGCTCGCATTTTGGATTTCTCGCTTTTGATTATTCTCAACTTAGACATCCATACCGGGACAAAATGGACAACAGATAATGGACTCCTCTTAAATGCATAAGCATGTAGCAATGATTATTATTCTCATATGAGATTGAGGATATATGTCCAAAACTGAAACTTCAACCATGGTTCATGGCTTTAGTTAGCGGCCCAATGTTCTTCTCTAACAATTTTGCATGCTCCAACCACTAAAATGATAGATCCTTCAGACAAGACGGACATGCATAGCAACTCACATGATATTCAACAATAGTTGATAGCGTTCCCCAGAAGCATGGTTATCGCACAACAAGCAACTTAATAAAAGATAAAGTGCATAAGTACATATTCAATACTACGATAGTTTTTAAGGCTATTTTGTCCCATGAGCTATATATTGCAAAAGTGAATGATGGAATTTTAAAGGTAGCACTCAAGCAATTTACTTTGGAATGGCGGAGAAATACCATGTAGTAGGTAGGTATGGTGGACACAAATGGCATAGTAGTTGGCTCAAGGATTTTGGATGTATGAGAAGTATTCCCTCTCGATACAAGGTTTAGGCTAGCAAGGTTATTTGAAGCAAACTCAAGGATGAACAGGTGCAGCAAAACTCACATAAAAGACATATTGTAAACATTATAAGACTCTACACCGTCTTCCTTGTTGTTCAAAACTCAATACTAGATATTATCTAGACCTTAGAGAAACCAAATATGCAAATCAAATTTTAGCAAGCTCTATGTATTTCTTCATTAATGGGTGCAAAGCATATGATGCAAGAGCTTAAACATGAGCACAACAATTTCCAAGTATCACATTATCCAAGACATTTTAGAATTACTACATGTAGCATTTTCCAATTCCAACCATATAACAATTTAACGAAGAAGAAACTTCGCCATGAACATTATGAGTAAAGCCTAAGGACACATGTGTCCATATGCAACAGCGGAGCGTGTCTCTCTCCCACAAAGTGAATGCTAGGATCCATTTATTCAAACAAAAACAAAACAAAACAAACCGACGCTCCAAGTAAAGAACACAAGATGTGATTGAATAAAAATATAGTTTCAGGGGAGGAACCGATGATGTTGTCGATGAAGAAGGGGATGCCTTGGGCATCCCCAAGCTTAGACGCTTGAGTCTTCTTAAAATATGCAGGGGTGAACCAGGGGCATCCCCAAGCTTAGAGCTTTCACTCCTCTTGATCATAGTATATCATTCTCCTCTCTTGACCCTTGAAAACTTCCTTCACACCAAACTTCAAGCAAACTCATTAGAGGGTTAGTGCACAATTAATAATTCACACATTCAGAGGTGACACAATCATTCTTTACACTTCTGGACATTGCATAAAGCTACTGGACATTAATGGATCAAAGAAATGAATCCAATATAGCAAAAGAGGCAATGCGAAATAAAAGGCAGAATCTGTCAAAAACAGAACAGTCCGTAAAGACGAATTTAAAGCTGGCACCAGACTTGCTCAAATGGAAAAACTCAAAACTAATGAAAGTTGCGTACATATCTGAGGATCACGCTCGTAAATTGGCAGATTTTTCGAATTTTCTACAGAGAACTGTGCCCAGATTCGTGACAGACAGCAATGCTGTTTCTGCGCAGCGATCCAAAATATAACATCAACTTTGACATAGAAACTTTACTTGGCACAAAAACATGATAAGGAGAGGTTGCTACAGTAGTAAACAACTTCCAAGACTCAACAAACAAAAAAATTGCTGTAGGTAAAAACATGGGTTGTCTCCCATAAGCGCTTTTCTTTAACGCCTTTCAGCTAGGCGCAGAAAGTGCAAATCAAGTAACATCAAGAGTAGAAGCATCAACATCATAGCTTGTTCTAATAATAGAATCAAAAGGCAACTTCATTCTCTTTCTATGGAAGTGTTCCATACCTTTCTTGAGAGGAAATTGATATTTAATATTACCTTCCCTCATATCAATAACAGCACCAACGGTTCAAGAAAAGGTCTTCCCAACACAATAGGACAAGATGCATTGCATTCGATATCCAAGACAACAAAATCAACGGGGACAAGGTTATTGTTAACCGTAATATGCACATTATCAATCCTACCCAAAGGTTTCTTTTTAACATTATCGGCAAGATTAACATCCAAATAACAATTCTTCAATGGTGGCAAGTCAAGCATATCATAAATCTTTTTAGGCATAACAGAAATACTTGCACCAAGATCACATAAAGCATTACATTCAAAGTCATTGAATTTCATTTTAATGATGGGCTCCCAACCATCTTCTAACTTTCTAGGAATAGAAGTTTCAAGTTTTAGTTTCTCTTCTCTAGCTTTTATGAGAGCATTTGTAATATGTTTTGTAAAGGCTAAATTTATAGCACTAGCATTAGGACTTTTAGCAAGTTTTTGTAAGAACTTTATAACTTCAGAGATGTGGCAATCATCAAAATCTAAATCATTATGAGCTACAGCAATGGGATCATTGTTCCCAAGGTTGGAAAAAATTTCAGCAGTTTTATCACAAGCAGTTTCAGCAGTTTTAGCAATTTCAGGCAGTTTTGTTCGCTTTGCACTAGGAGTAGAAACATTGCCAACACCAATTATTTTACCATTGATAGTAGGAGGTGCAGCAACATGTGAAGAATTAGCATTACTAGTGGTGGTAATAGTCCAAACTTTAGCTACATTATTCTCTTTAGCTAGTTTTTCATTTTCTTCTCTATCCCACCTAGCACGCAATTCAGCCATTAATCTTATATTCTCATTAATTCTAACTTGGATGGCATTTGCTGTAGTAGTAATCTTATTATCAATATCATTATTAGGCATAACTTTCAATTTTAAAAGATTTACATCAGAGGCAAGTCTATCAACTCTAGAAGCAATAGTATCAATTTTATCAAGCTTTTCCTCAACAGATTTGTTAAAAGCAGTTTGTGTACTAATAAATTCTTTAAGCATGGCTTCAAGACCAGGGGGTACATTCCTATTATTGTTGTAAGAATTCCCATAAGAATTACCATAACCATTACCATTAGCAGAAGGATATGGCCTATAGTTATTACCAGAGTTGTTCCTATAAGCATTGTTGTTGAAATTATTATTTTTAATGAAATTCACATCAACATTTTCTTCTTGAGCAACCAATGAAGCTAAAGGAACATTATTTGGATCAACATTAGATCTACCATTCACAAGCATAGACATAATCACATCAATCTTATCACTCAAGGAAGAGGTTTCTTCAACAGAATTTACCTTCTTACCTTGTGGAGCTCTTTCCGTGTGCCATTCAGAGTAATTTATCATCATATCATCAAGAAGTTTTGTAGCCGCCCCCAATGTGATGGACATAAAGGTACCTCCAGCAGCTGAATCCAATAAATTCCGCGAAGAAAAATTTAGTCCTGCATAGAAGGTTTGGATGATCATCCAAGTAGTCAGTCCATGGGTTGGGCAATTCTTTACCAAAGTTTTCATTCTCTCCCATGCTTGAGCAACATGTTCAGTATCTAATTGCTTAAAATTCATTATGCTACTTCTCAAAGATATAATTTTAGCGGGAGGATAATATCTACCAATAAAAGCATCCTTGCATTTAGTCCATGAATCAATAATATTCTTAGGCAAAGATAGCAACCAATCTTTAGCTCTTCCTCTTAATGAGAAAGGAAACACTTTCAATTTAATAATATCACCATCTACATCTTTATACTTTTGCATTTCACAAAGTTCAACAAAATTATTGAGATGGGCAGCAGCATCATCAGAACTAACACCAGAAAATTGATCTCTCATGACAAGATTTAGTAAAGCAGGTTTAATTTCAAAGAATTCTGCTGTAGTAGAAGGTGGAGCAATAGGTGTGCATAGGAAATCATTATTATTTGCATTTGTGAAGTCACACAACTTAGTATTTTCAGGGGTATTCATTTTAGCAACAGTAAATAAAGCAAACTAGATAAGGTAAATGCAAGTAACTAATTTTTTTTTTGTGTTTTTGATATAGAGAGCAAGACAGTAAATAAAGTAAAACTAGCAACTAATTTTTGTGTTTTGTTTAGGTGCAGCAAACAAAGTAGTAAATAAAATAAAGCAAGACAAAAACAAAGTAAAGAGATTGAGAAGTGGAGACTCCCCTTGCAGCGTGTCTTGATCTCCCCGGCAACGGCGCCAGAAAAAGAGCTTGATGCGCGTAACTACACGTCCGTTGGGAACCCCAAGAGGAAGGTATGATGCGCACGGTGGCAAGTTTTCCCTCGTAAAGAAACCAAGGTTTAATCGAACCAGGAGGAGCCAAGAAGCACGTTGAAGGTTGATGGTCGCGAAATGTGATGCGGCGCAAACAGGGATTCCGGCGCCAACGTGGAATCTGCACAACAAAACCAAAGTACTTTGCCCCAACGAAGCAGTGAGGTTGTCAATCTCACCGGCTTGGCGTAACAAAGGATTAAACGTATCGAGTGGAAGATGTTTGCAAAGAAAACAGTAAACACAATTGCAGAGATTGTATGCTATGTAAAGAATAGGACCGGGTCCACAGTTCACTAGAGGTGTCTCTCCCATAAGATAAAAGCATGTTGGGTTAACAAATTACAGTCGGGCAATTGACAAATAGAGAAAGGCATAACAATGCATATACATGATATGATAAATATAGTGAGATTTAATGGGCATTACGACAAAGTACATAGACCGCCATCCAACCGCATCTATGCCTAAAAAGTCCACCTTCAGGTTATCATCCGAACCCCATTCAGTATTAAGTTGCTAAGCAACAGACAATTGCATTAAGTATGGTGCGTAATGTAATCAACAACTACATCCTTAGACATAGAATCAATGTTTTATCCCTAGTGGCAACAGCACATCCACAACCTTAGAACTTTCTGTCACTGTCCCAGGTTTAATGGAGGCATGAACCCACTATCGAGCATAAATACTCCCTCTTGGAGTTAAGAGTACAAACTTGGCCAGAGCCTCTACTAATAACGGAGAGCATGCAAGATCATAAACAACACATAAACAATAGATTGATAATCACCATAATCATAGTACTCTCTATCCATCGGATCCCGACAAACACAACATATAGTATTAGGATAGATGATCTTGATCATGTTAGGCAGCTCACAAGATCCAACAATGAAGCACAACAAGGAGAAGACGACCATCTAGCTACTTATGGACCCATGGTCCAGGGGTGAACTACTCACTCATCACTCCGGAGGCGACCATGGCGGTGTAGAGTCCTCCAGGAGATGAATCCCCTCTCCGCGGGGGCCGGAGGCGATCTCTGAATCCCGAGATGGGATTCGCGGCGGCGCGTCTCTGGAAGGTTTTCCGTATCGTGGCTCTCGGTACTGGGGGTCGCGACGGAGACTTTAAGTAGGCGGAAGGTCAACGCGGGGCCACACGAGGGGCCCAGGGGCCAGTCGGCCAGGCCCGGGCCAGCGCCGCCCTAGCTGTGGCGGCACCTCGTTGCCCCACTTCGTTATCTCTTCGGTCTTCTGGAAGCTTCGTGCAAAAATAGGACCCTGGGCGATTTCGTCCAATTCCGAGAATATTTCCTTACTAGGATTTCTGAAACCAAAAACAGCAGAAAACAGCAACTGGCTCTTCGGCATCTTGTTAATAGGCTAGTTCCAGAAAATGCATAAATATGACATATAATGTGCATAAAACATGTAGGTATCATCAATAAAGTAGCATGGAACATAAGAAATTATCGATACGTTGGAGACGTATCAGTTGTCCATCACTTATAGCTACTATAACAACTACTTGAAATAAAGCTATTACATGATGAATAGACACGCAGGTCTTAACAAATTTAAAGACAACCATTAGGCTCCTGCCGGTTGCCATAATACAATAATGAACATCTCATACATCAAATATAATCATCATCACATCATGGCCATATCACATCACCAAACCCTGCAAAAACAAGTTAGACGCCTCTAATTTGGTTTGCATATTTTACGTGGTTTAGGGTTTTCGAGTAAGATCCAATCTACCTACGAACATGAACCACAACGGTGATACTAGTGTTGTCAATAGAAATAGTAAATTGAATCTTAACTATGGTGAGAGAGACAGACACCCGCAAAGCCACTTATGCAATACAAGTTGCATGTCAAGCGTGGAGCAAGTCTCATGAGACGCGGTCATGTAAAGTTAGCCCGGGCCGCTTCATCCCACCATCCCGCAAGATCAAAGTACACATAACTAAAGACAACAAAAGCATCAACGCCCACAAAACCATTGTGTTCTACTCGTGCAACAGATCTATGCATAGACACGGCTCTGATACCACTGATGGGTTCGTTGCATGGAAAACAAAAAATTCTACCGCGAATAAGAACAAAACCAAGATCCAATCTAGGAAGAGGCAAGATCTAATCTATCAAGATCGAAGCAACGAGATGTATGTGAGACTAACCCTCGAAGATTCCAAAACCTACGAGATTAGATCTCGTTGTTGATGTAGTCGATCATCCAGTGCTGCAATCCGGCAGCACTTCCATACTCGATCGTGCGTACGGTGTCGATAAAGCCCGTCCTCTTCCCGTTCCAGTGGGCAGCGAAGGTGTGGTAGATCCCCTCGGAATCCCAGCACGACGGCGTGGTGGTGGTGCTGGAGGAGAAAAGCTGCAGGGCTTCGCCTAAGCCGGAGCAGTTTATCGGTGGGAGAGAGAGGCGGCCAGAGGACTAAGAGGGCTTCGCCCCCTGCCCCCTCCCCTCTTTATATAGGGGGTGGGGCGGCCAGGGATGCCTTGGCCCCTCCTCCAAGGCCTATATGTAACATCCCAAGTTTTCAAATCAATAAAGAGAATCAATTCCCATCATTCAAAATTTGGAACCAACAAAAACTTAAATATAATTAATTGGTGTGCATAGTGTTCATGCATGATTTTTGTGTTATTACCATGATGTGTGTTGGTAGTGCTTGACAATGTTTCAAAACCCTAAACCATGATCATTTGGATCAAAGAGAAGCAAAGAAGAAAAAGAGAAAATGAAAATAACCTCACATATGAGCCTATGGCCATTTTTGCAAACCTTAAACCTAGGCCATTTTACCTTGTGTCAATGGTTTGGAAACATTACTAAACTCAAAGTACTCACATTTGAATCAAAGAAATGCAAAACAAATCAAAAGAAAAAGCAAAACCCACTCACATATGATAATGGTCAAAAGTGACAATTATATCAGGGTACCTACTTTGAGCCCCTGTATTAAGAAATTTCTAAACTGAACTTGCTCAACTCTTTGCACCTCATCCAAGAGAACATCAAAGTGAACCAAATGGTGTTGACCAACCTTGCTGACTCCTTTTCAAAATCTTATAAATGGCATTCAAAGTGGTATCTTTGAATCAGATTCTAGATCAACCCTATTTTGATTTTCACCAAATCTCTTCCAAATTTCAAACCAAGGCCATCAATAAGTGCCAAACATTATTTGAATCACACCCAAGATTTTTTTTGGCAAAATTCAAATTCAAATCTCATGCGGCCATTTCATCAAACACTTGGTGACATGAACATGCCAACTCCCTTTTATCTTTGTCCAGCAAACCCGAGCCTCAACCATGATCATTAGGTCATCCTCTTACTCCCTTGACCAAACTCCACCATGCAAGCAAATGGACAAGTGAGGTACACAAAATTGCCATCGTGTACCATGCCACTCCACCATGCCATTCATCACCCTACCCTCTCCTCTCACCTCAACCATGTCTGGAGACTCCCCTCTCCCCGATCATGACCAAGCCAGCCCTTGGCCAAGGAGAGACGTGCACAACCCGGCCCGTACGCGCCCGAGATCGCCTGTGATGCCGGTGCGTGCACGCTCGTGGCGCACGGACGCGCTAGAGCACGAGCTCGCCCGTCGCCTCTCCCTCCTTGACCTCTGCCCGCCCGAGCATCACCACGACACCAGCAACACGCCAGACATGCCCGCTCACTCCCCCGTGCCATGTCGCCGTCATCCTCGTCGACGACTTCCGCCGGGCCAGTGGCAGACGACGAAGCTGCCCGAGCCATCCCGTCCCCTTTTTCTGCGCCATCAAGCCTGACCTGATCGCCATGATGCTAGGAACCCCACGCCATCCTCGCCTTGCCCCTTCGCAGCCCAGAGAGCCGTCGCCATGAACGCCACCGTGAACCCCCGCAACACCCCTCGCCCGTTATAAATAGAGCACTCCCCGCTCATTCTGCACACCATCCTCCTCGCCTCTCCTCACGATCCTCCTCGAGCATTCCCTTGTCCCAATTTAGACCACCGTGCCCCAATTCATCGCCGGAGTACCGCGGAGCCGCCGCAGACGAAGACAAAGCTAGGAGCCACCCCAGGGGACGCCGCCGGTACCAGGAGCTCCGCCGTCGTCGACAATCTCGCCGTGCATCGTCGCAGATCATCGCCGGCCACTGGTTAGCCCTCCGACCCCCTAGTGCTCGCCGCCAGTGAGGTTGTGCTCGCCGTCGATGACGACGAGCGTGAGCCGTTCGATCGTCGTCTAATCCTACGGCCACCTTTGATCCATGCGGTTTCGGCGTTTATTAGCCGCTGACGTGTGGGACCCATTGTTAGGCGGCCCGTGCGTGCGAGACGCGTAGCTGGGCCGGCCTTTCTCCCTCTGTCTCTCTCTGGCCCGTTTAGTTTTCCCGCGTGGGCCCAAGAATTCAAATTCGAATTATGCAATTTAGTTTGAATTCAATACTGGTGCCATGTTCAAAATTTAATAGAACAAAATCTACTGTGCCAAAATTTCTGAATTTAATATTGTTGGAAAGCTTAGGAAATTCTCTAGCCAGCTACACTAGTCTCAACGCTAGATTTATTGTAGAACTCATGTAGTAAAAATAACAAGGCAGTACCTTTTTAAACTTCAAATATTTATTAAAAATCAACCATAATTCAGTTTGAGTTGATTCCAACTCTCATAATTCACATTTCAAATTCTCTACATGAATATGTAAAAATATGACAGTGGTGTTTACCATGATCATGGGCTAGAGCAAAATAATGGCTATGTGGCCATTTCTAGTCCATTTAAATTACCCCAAATTATTAATTAAATACTATGAGAGGTATTCTCCCATTTAAATCATTGTCTCAAGTAATTCAATATGACGAAATAACTTTGGTATAAAGAACCTCATATTTTATTACTTGGTGATATTAAATTGTTCCAATTAGTATTTAAATTGTATGAGATGTAGTATCTCATTTAAATAAATTTCTCAAATGGATAAATATGAAGTGTTGACCTTGGTCAACATGTATTCATACTTTATTATTTGAGGATATTAAACCTTAGTAATATTCAATGAGAGGAAATTATTTCTCAAAGGAAATAAATAGAAACCCTAATAAATATTTCAATGAGAGGAAATTATTTTTCTTAAAAAGGAAAACCAAGCCAACCACCATGTTAATAATGTTGTGATGCTAGATTAGCTTGTGTGATCCCTTTTGAGTGTTAATTCTAGTACATAAGCATGGTTTGGTGATTGTATACCTCGTATCCGTTTATAGACGCTAATACCGAAGGCTTCGAAGAGGAGGAGGTCTTCTACGAGGAAGAAGAAGAAAACTTTGATCACTATACCACTCAAGGCAAGCTGTACTCTTGCAAGCTACCCTAATGCAAAGCACTACTAGAGCAAGACACCATTACAATATTATTTTGTGTTTCAAGATTCCAAGCCCAAGTTTTTATCTTGCAAGCTTTTACTTTTGTTATCAAAGTTTATTTTGTTTATAGTTAACTTTGGTCTAGATATGGAGTATTACAAGAGCATCAAATTTAGCCTAGAGAGCTACAAGTTAGTTAGCACCCCTCATGATTAGTTGCTAGTGCTAAAACTAAAATTGACTACTCTAGATGGGAACATGTGAATCAAATGACTTTGAAAACCTTGGAATGATGAGTCATTCTATTGAAAGATTTTGAAGGTGAATATGACTTGAATGACATGGTGAATTTGACAAAAACTGATGATTGGGTTTGGATGCGATACCATTCCAATTTTAGAGTACCCCCACAATACCTGATTATGGGTAGGGCTTAACTGGAAATTTATGCACTTTAGTATGGGTTCCCTCTAAACAAGCGTCATAGGGGTTATGTGATACGCGTAGATGCACACGTCCGTTGGGAACCCCAAGTGGAAGGTATGATGCGTATAGAAGCAAGTTTCCCTCAGTATGAAACCAAGGTTTAATCGAACCAGTAGGAGCCAAGAAGCACGTTGAAGGTTGATGGTGGCGAAATGTGATGCGGCGCAACAACAGGGATTCCGGCGCCAACGTGGAATCTGCACAACAAAACCAAAGTACTTTGCCCCAACGAAACAGTGAGGTTGTCAATCTCACCGGGTTGCTGTAACAAAGGATTAAACGTATCGAGTGGAAGATGTTTGCAAAGAAAACAGTAAAACACAATTGCAATAGATTGTATGCTATGTAAAGAATAGGACCGGGGTCCACAGTTCACTAGAGGTGTCTCTCCCATAAGATAAAAGCATGTTGGGTGAACAAATTACAGTCGGGCAATTGACAAATAGAGAAAGGCATAACAATGCATATACATGATATGATAAATATAGTGAGATTTAATTGGGCATTATGACAAAGTACATAGACCGCCATCCAAATGCATCTATGCCTAAAAAGTCCACCTTCAGTTATCATCCGAACCCCATTCGTATTAAGTTGCAAAGCAACAGACAATTGCATTAAGTATGGTGCGTAATGTAATCAACTACATCCTTAGACATAGAATCAATGTTTTATCCCTAGTGGCAACAGCACATCACAACCTTAGAACTTTCTATCACTGTCCCAGGTGTCAATGAAGGCATGAACCCACTATCGAGCATAAATACTCCAAGAGTAAAAACTTGGCCAGAGCCTCTACTAATAACGGAGAGCATGCAAGATCATAAACAACACATAAACAATAGATTGATAATCACCATAACATAGTATTCTCTATCCATCGGATCCCGACAAACACAACATATAGTATTACAGATAGATGATCTTGATCATGTTAGGCAGCTCACAAGATCCAACAATGAAGCACAGAGGAGAAGACGACCATCTAGCTACTGCTATGGACCCATGGTCCAGAACTACTCACTCATCACTCCGGAGGCGATCATGGCGATGAAGAGTCCTCCGGGAGATGAATCCCCTCTCCGAGGTGCCGGAGGCGATCTCCTGAATCCCCCGAGATGGGGCGGCGCGCGGCCTCTGAAGGTTTCCGTATCGTGGCTCTCGATGGGGGTTTCGCGACGGAGGCTTTAAGGCAGGCGGAAGGGTAGGTCAGGGGGCTGACGAGGGCCCACACCATAGGCGGCGCGGGCCCCTCTCTGGCCGCGCGGCCCTATGGTGGCGGCGCCTCGTCGCCCCACTCGTTATCTCTTCGGTCTTCTGAAGCTCCAGTGCAAAAATAGGACCCTGGGCGTTGATTTCGTCCAATTCGAGAATATTTCCTTACTAGGATTTCTGAAACCAAAAACAGCGAAAACAGCAACTGGCTCTTCGGCATCTTGTTAATAGGTTAGTTCCAGAAAATGCATAAATATGACATATAATGTGCATAAAACATGTAGGTATCATCAATAAAGTAGCATGGAACATAAGAAATTATCGATACGTTGGAGACGTTTCAGCATCCCCAAGCTTAGTTCTGCTCGTCCCGAGCAGGTAAAACGATAACAAAGATAATTTCTGAAGTGACATGCCATCATAATCTTGATCATACTATTTGTAAACATATGTAATGAATGCAACGATCAAAACAAAGGTAATGACATGAGTAAACAAGTGAATCATATGACAAAGACTTTTCATGAATAGTACTTCAAGACAAGCATCAATAAGTCTTGCATAAGAGTTAACTCATAAAGCAATAAATCAAAGTAAAAGGTATTGAAGCAACACAAAGGAAGATTAAGTTTCAGCGGTTGCTTTCAACTTATAACATGTATATCTCATGGATATTGTCAACATAGAGTAATATAACAAGTGCAATATGCAAGTATGTAGGCACAGTTCACACAAGTGTTTGCTTCTTAAGGTGGAAGGAGATAGGTAAAACTGACTCAACAATAAAAGTAAAAGAAAGGTCCTTCAAGAGGAAAGCATCGATTGCTATATTTGTGCTAGAGCTTTTATTTTGAAAACATGAAACAATTTTGTCAACGGTAGTAATAAAGCATATGAGTTATGTAAATTATATATTACAAGTTGCAAGCCTCATGCATAGTATACTAATAGTGTCCGCACCTCGTCCTACTTAGCTTGGACTACCGGATCTTTGCATGCCATGTGTCAACCAAGTGTCACAAGGGGTACCTCCATGCCGTACAAAGGTCTAAGGAGAATGCTCGCATTTTGGATTTCTCGCTTTTGATTATTCTCAACTTAGACATCCATACCGGACAACATGGACAACAGATAATGGACTCCTCTTAAATGCATGTAGCAATGATTATTATTCTCATATGAGATTGAGGATATATGTTCAAAAACTGAAACTTCAACCATGATTCATGGCTTTAGTTAGCGGCCCAATGTTCTTCTCTAACAATTTTGCATGCTCCAACCACTAAAATGATAGATCCTTCGGAAAGACGGACATGCATAGCAACTCACATGATATTCAACAATAGTTGATGGCGTTCCCCAGGAGCATGGTTATCGCACAACAAGCAACTTAATAAAATATAAAGTGCATAAGTACATATTCAATACTACGATAGTTTTTAAGGCTATTTTGTCCCATGAGCTATATATTGCAAAGGTGGATGATGGAATTTTAAAGGTAGCACTCAAGCAATTTACTTTGGAATGGCGGAGAATACCATGTAGTAGGTAGGTATGGTGGACACAAATGGCATAGTAGTTGGCTCAAGGATTTGGATGCATGAGAAGTATTCCCTCTCGATACAAGGTTTAGGCTAGCAAGGTTATTTGAAGCAAACTCAAGGATGAACAGGTGCAACAAAACTCACATAAAAGACATATTGTAAACATTATAAGACTCTACACCGTCTTCCTTGTTGTTCAAAACTCAATACTAGATATTATCTAGACTTAGAGAACCAAATATGCAAATCAAATTTTAGTAAGCTCTATGTATTTCTTCATTAATGGGTGCAAAGCATATGATGCAAGAGCTTAAACATGAGCACAACAATTGCAAGTATCACATTATCCAAGACATTTTAGAATTACTACATGTAGCATTTTCCAATTCCAACCATATAACAATTTAACGAAGAAGAAACTTCGCCTTGAACATTATGAGTAAAGCCTAAGGACATATTTGTCCATATGCAACAGCGGAGCGTGTCTCTCTCCCACAAAGTGAATGCTAGGATCCATCTTATTCAAACAAAAACAAAAACAAAAACAAACCAACGCTCCAAGTAAAGAACACAAGATGTGATTGAATAAAAATATAGTTTCAGGGGAGGAACCTGATGATGTTGTCGATGAAGAAGGGGATGCCTTGGGCATCCCAGCTTAGACGCTTGAGTCTTCTTAAAATATGCAGGGGTGAACCACGGGGCATCCCCAAGCTTAGAGCTTTCACTCCTCTTGATCATAGTATATCATTCTCCTCTCTTGACCCTTGAAAACTTCCTTCACACCAAACTTCAAGCAAACTCATTAGAGGGTTAGTGCACAATTAATAATTCACACATTCAGAGGTGGCACAATCATTCTTTACACTTCTGGACATTGCATAAAGCTACTGGACATTAATGGATCAAAGAAATGAATCCAACATAGCAAAAGAGGCAATGCGAAATAAAAGGCAGAATCTGTCAAAAACAGAACAGTCCGTAAAGACGAATTTAAAGCTGGCACCAGACTTGCTCAAATGGAAAAACTCAAAACTAATGAAAGTTGCGTACATATCTGAGGATCACGCTCGTAAATTGGCAGATTTTTTTGAATTTTCTACAGAGAACTGTGCCCAGATTCGTGACAGACAATGCTGTTTCTGCGCAGCGATCCCAAATATAACATCAACTTTGACATATAAACTTTACTTGGCACAAAAACATGATAAGGAGAGGTTTCTACAGTAGTAAACAACTTCCAAGACTCAACAAAACAAAAAATTGCTGTAGTAAAAACATGGGTTGTCTCCCATAAGCGCTTTTCTTTAACGCCTTTCAGCTAGGCGCAGAAAGTGCAAATCAAGTAACATCGAGAGTAGAAGCATCAACATCATAACTTGTTCTAATAATAGAATCAAAGGCAACTTCATTCTCTTTCTAGGGAAGTGTTCCATACCTTTCTTGAGAGGAAATTGATATTTAATATTACCTTCCCTCAATATCAATAACAGCACCAACGGTTCGAAGAAAAGGTCTTCCCAACACAATAGGACAAGATGCATTGCATTCGATATCCAAGACAACAAAATCAACGGGGACAAGGTTATTGTTAACCGTAATATGCACATTATCAATCCTCCCCAAAGGTTTCTTTTTAACATTATCGGCAAGATTAACATCCAAATAACAATTCTTCAATGGTGGCAAGTCAAGCATATCATAAATCTTTTTAGGCATAACAGAAATACTTGCACCAAGATCACATAAAGCATTACATTCAAAGTCATTGAATTTCATTTTAATGATGGGCTCCCAACCATCTTCTAACTTTCTAGGAATAGAAGTTTCAAGTTTTAGTTTCTCTTCTCTAGCTGAGAGCATTTGTAATATGTTTTGTAAAGGCTAAATTTATAGCACTAGCATTAGGACTTTTAGCAAGTTTTTGTAAGAACTTTATAACTTCAGAGATGTGACAATCATCAAAATCTAAATCATTATGAGCTACAGCAATGGGATCATTGTTCCCAAGGTTGGAAAAAATTTCAGCAGTTTTATCACAAGCAGTTTCAGCAGTTTTAGCAATTTCAGGCAGTTTTGTACGCTTTGCACTAGGAGTAGAAACATTGCCAACACCAATTATTTTACCATTGATAGTAGGAGGTGCAGCAACATGTGAAGAATTAACATTACTAGTGGTGGTAATAGTCCAAACTTTAGCTACATTATTCTCTTTAGCTAGTTTTTCATTTTCTTCTCTATCCCACCTAGCACGCAGTTCAGCCATTAATCTTATATTCTCATTCATTCTAACTTGGATGGCATTTGCTTGTAGTAGTAATCTTATTATCAATATCATCAGGTTTAGCAGCCATTTTATTAATTAAAGAGGATTGTGATGCGGACATGTATGAGATTCGGGTTTCAGCATTTGAAATTTTAGTTTGCAGACCAGAAATCTCCCTATTCAAGTTTTCAAGTTGATTTCCTATATTTTTCAACAAGGTAGATTGTTCATTCATAGTTTTAGTAAACAATTGATTTTGCTCATATTGTGATTGCATAAAGTTTTTAGTGGATCTTTCAATTTCTAGCATCCTTTCCTCATATCTACCATAATCATTACCACTAGCAGGATATGGCCTATAGTTATTACCGAGTTGTTCCTATAAGCATTGTTGTTGAAATTATTATTTTTAATGAAATTCACATCAACATTTTCTTCTTGAGCAACCAATGAAGCTAAAGGAACATTATTTGGATCAACATTAGATCTACCATTCACAAGCATAGACATAATCACATCAATCTTATCACTCAAGGAAGAGGTTTCTTCAACAGAATTTACCTTCTTACCTTGTGGAGCTCTTTCCGTGTGCCACTCAGAGTAATTTATCATCATATCATCAAGAAGTTTTGTAGCCGCCCCCAATGTGATGGACATAAAGGTACCTCCAGCAGCTGAATCCAATAAATTCCGCGAAGAAAAATTTAGTCCTGCATAGAAGGTTTGGATGATCATCCAAGTAGTCAGTCCATGGGTTGGGCAATTCTTTACCAAAGTTTTCATTCTCTCCCATGCTTGAGCAACATGTTCAGTATCTAATTGCTTAAAATTCATTATGCTACTTCTCAAAGATATAATTTTAGCGGGAGGATAATATCTACCAATAAAAGCATCCTTGCATTTAGTCCATGAATCAATACTATTCTTAGGCAAAGATAGCAACCAATCTTTAGCTCTTCCTCTTAATGAGAAAGGAAACACTTTCAATTTAATAATATCACCATCTACATCCTTATACTTTTGCATTTCACAAAGTTCAACAAAATTATTGAGATGGGCAGCAGCATCATCGAACTAGCACCAGAAAATTGATCTCTCATAACCAAGTTCAGTAAAGCAGGTTTAATTTCAAAGAATTCTGCTGTAGTAGCAGGTGGAGCAATAGGTGTGCATAGGAAATCATTATTATTTGCATTTGTGAAGTCACACAACTTAGTATTTTCAGGGGTATTCATTTTAGCAACAGTAAATAAAACAAACTAGATAAAGTAAATGCAAGTAACTAATTTTTTTGTGTTTTCGATATAGTGAGCAAGACAGTAAATAAAGTAAAACTAGCAACTAATTTTTTGTGTTTTGTTTAGGTGCAGCAAACAAAGTAGTAAATAAAATAAAGCAAGACAAAAACAAAGTAAAGAGATTGGAAGTGGAGACTCCTTGCAGCGTGTCTTGATCTCCCCGGCAACGGCGCCAGAAATTTAGCTTGATACGCGTAGATGCACACGTCCGTTGGGAACCCCAAGGGAAGGTATGATGCGTATAGAAGCAAGTTTCCCTCGAGGAATCAAGAGTAGGAGCCAAGAAGCACGTTGAAGGTTGATGGTGGCGAAATGTGATGCGCGCAACAACAGGGATTCCGGGCCAACGTGGAATCTGCACAACAAAACCAAAGTACTTTGCCCCGAAACAGTGAGGTTGTCAATCTCACGGCTTGCGTAACAAAGGATTAAACGTATCGAGTGGAAGATGTTGCAAAGAAAACAGTAAAACACAATTGCAGTAGATTCTATGCTATGTAAAGAATAGGACCGGGTCCACTCACTAGAGGTGTCTCTCCCATAAGATAAAAGCATGTTGGGTGAACAAATTACAGTCGGGCAATTGACAAATAGAGAAAGGCATAACAATGCATATACATGATATGATAAATATAGTGAGATTTAATTGGGCATTACGACAAAGTACATAGACCGCCATCCAGATCTATGCCTAAAAAGTCCACCTTCAGGTTATCATCCGAACCCCATTCAGTATTAAGTTGCAAAGCAACAGACAATTGCATTAAGTATGGTGCGTAATGTAATCGACAACTACATCCTTAGACATAGAATCAATGTTTTATCCCTAGTGGCAACAACACATCACAACCTTAGAACTTTCTGTCACTGTCCCAGTGTCAATGAAGGCATGAACCCACTATCGAGCATAAATACTCCCTCTTGGAGTTAAGAGTACAAACTTGGCCAGAGCCTCTACTAATAACGGAGAGCATGCAAGATCATAAACATAAACAATAGATTGATAATCACCATAACATAGTATTCTCTATCCATCGGATCCCGACAAACACAACATATAGTATTACAGATAGATGATCTTGATCATGTTAGGCAGCTCACAAGATCCAACAATGAAGCACAACAAGGAGAAGACGACCATCTAGCTACCGCTATGGACCCATGGTCCATACGTCTCAACGTATCGATAATTTCTTATGTTCCATGCTACTTTATTGATGATACCTACATGTTTTATGCACATTATATGTCATATTTATGCATTTTCCGAACTAACCTATTAACAAGATGAAGAGCCAGTTTTCTGCTGTTTTTGGTTTCAGAAATCCTAGTAAGGAAATATTCTCGGAATTGACAAACTTTCGCGGTCCTATTTTTGCACGAAGCTTCAGAAGACCGAAGAGATAACGAAGTGGGGCCACGAGGCAGCCAGGAGCTAGGGCGGCGCGGCCCAGGCCCTGCGCCAACCTGCCCCTGGGCCCCTCGTGTGGCCCCCGCGTTGACCTTCCGCCTACTTAAAGCCTCGTCGCGAAACCCCGTACCGAGAGCCACGGAAAACCTTCCGGAGACGCCGCGAATCCCATCTCTGGATTCGGAGATCGCCCGGCACCCTGCCGGAGAGGGGATTCATCTCCCGAGGACTCTTCATCGCCATGATCGCCTCCGAGTGATGAGTGAGTAGTTCACCCTGGACCATGGGTCCATAGCAGTAGCTAGATGGTCGTCTTCTCCTCGTTGTGCTTCATTGTTGGATCTTGTGAGCTGCCTAACATGATCAAGATCATCTATCTGTAATTCTATATGTTGTGTTTGTCGGGATCCGATGGATAGAGAGTACTATGATTATGGTGATTATCAATCTATTGTTTATGTGTTGTTTATGATCTTGCATGCTCTCCGTTATTAGTAGAGGCTCTGGCCAAGTTTTTACTCTTAACTCCAAGAGGGAGTATTTATGCTCGATAGTGGGTTCATGCCTCCATTAAATCTGGGACAGTGACAGAAAGTTCTAAGGTTGTGGATGTGCTGTTGCCACTAGGGATAAAACATTGATGCTATGTCTAAGGATGTAGTTGTTGATTACATTACGCACCATACTTAATGCAATTGTCTGTTGCTTAGCAACTTAATACTGAATGGGGTTCGGATGATAACCTGAAGTGGACTTTTTAGGCATAGATGCAGTTGGATGGCGGTCTATGTACTTTGTCGTAATGCCCGATTAAATCTCACTATATTTATCATATCATGTATATGCATTGTTATGCCTTTCTCTATTTGTCAATTGCCCGCTGTTTGTTCACCCAACATGCTTTATCTTATGGGAGAGACACCTCTAGTGAGCTGTGGACCCGGTCCTATTCTTTACATAGCATACAATCTACGCAATTGTGTTTTGTTTTCTTTGCAAACATCTTCCACTCGATACGCTTAATCCTTTGTTACAACAAGCCGGTGAGATTGACAACCTCACTGTTTCGTTGGGACAAAGTACTTGGGTTGTGTGCAGGTTCCGCGTTGGCGCCGGAATCCCGGTGTTGCGCCGCATCACATTTCGCGACCATCAACCTTCAACGTGCTTCTTGGCTCCTACTGGTTCGATTAAACCTTGGTTTCTTTCTGAGGGAAAACTTGCTACTGTGCGCATCATACCTTCCTCTTGGGGTTCCCAACGAACGTGTGAGTTACACGCCATCAAGCTCTTTTTCTCGCGCCGTTGCCGGAGATCAAGACACGCTGCAAGGGGAGTCTCCACTTCTCAATCTCTTTACTTTGTTTTTGTCTTGCTTTATTTTATTTACTACTTTGTTTGCTGCACCTAAACAAAACACACAAAAATTAGTTGCTAGTTTTAATTTATTTACTGTCTTGCTCTCTATATCAAAAACACAAAAAATTAGTTACTTGCATTTACTTTATCTAGTTTGTTTTATTTACTGTTGCTAAAATGAATACCCCTGAAAATACTAAGTTGTGTGACTTCACAAATGCAAATAATAATGATTTCCTATGCACACCTATTGCTCCACCTGCTACTACAGCAGAATTCTTTGAAATTAAACCTGCTTTACTGAATTTGGTTATGAGAGATCAATTTTCTGGTGCTAGTTCTGATGATGCTGCTGCCCATCTCAATAATTTTGTTGAACTTTGTGAAATGCAAAAGTATAAAGATGTAGATGGTGATATTATTAAATTGAAAGTGTTTCCTTTCTCATTAAGAGGAAGAGCTAAAGATTGGTTGCTATCTTTGCCTAAGAATAGTATTGATTCATGGACTAAATGCAAGGATGCTTTTATTGGTAGATATTATCCTCCCGCTAAAATTATATCTTTGAGAAGTAGCATAATGAATTTTAAACAATTAGATACTGAACATGTTGCTCAAGCATGGGAGAGAATGAAAACTTTGGTAAAGAATTGCCCAACCCATGGACTGACTACTTGGATGATCATCCAAACCTTCTATGCAGGACTAAATTTTTCTTCGCGGAATTTATTGGATTCAGCTGCTGGAGGTACCTTTATGTCCATCACATTGGGGCGGCTACAAAACTTCTTGATGATATGATGATAAATTACTCTGAATGGCACACGGGAAGAGCTCCACAAGGTAAGAAGGTAAATTCTGTTGAAGAAACCTCTTCCTTGAGTGATAAGATTGATGTGATTATGTCTATGCTTGTGAATGGTAGATCTAATGTTGATCCAAATAATGTTCCTTTAGCTTCATTGGTTGCTCAAGAAGAAAATGTTGATGTGAATTTCATTAAAAATAATAATTTCAACAACAATGCTTATAGGAACAACTCTGGTAATAATTATAGGCCATATCCTTCTGCTAATGGTAATGGTTATGGTAATTCTTATGGGAATTCTTACAACAATAATAGGAATGTACCCTCTGGTCTTGAAGCTATGCTTAAAGAATTTATTAGTACACAAACTGCTTTTAACAAATCTGTTGAGGAAAAGCTTGATAAAATTGATACTATCGCTTCTAGAGTTGATAGACTTGCCTCTGATGTTAATCTTTTAAAATTGAAAGTTATGCCTAATAATGATATTGATAATAAGATTACTACTACAGAAAATGCCATCCAAGTTAGAATTAATGAGAATATAAGATTAATGGCTGAACTGCGTGCTAGGTGGGATAGAGAAGAAAATGAAAAACTAGCTAAAGAGAATAATGTAGCTAAAGTTTGGACTATTACCACTACTAGTAATGCTAATTCTTCACATGTTGCTGCACCTCCTACTATCAATGGTAATATAATTGGTGTTGGCAATGTTTCTACTCCTAGTGCAAAGCGAACAAAACTGCCTGAAATTGCTAAAACTGCTGAAACTGCTAAAACTGCTGAAATTTTTTCCAACCTTGGGAACAATGATCCCATTGTTGTAGCTCATAATGATTTAGATTTTGATGATTGCCACATCTCTGAAGTTATAAAGTTCTTACAAAAACTTGCTAAAAGTCCTAATGCTAGTGCTATAAATTTAGCCTTTACAAAACATATTACAAATGCTCTCATAAAAGCTAGAGAAGAGAAACTAAAACTTGAAACTTCTATTCCTAGAAAGTTAGAAGATGGTTGGGAGCCCATCATTAAAATGAAATTCAATGACTTTGAATGTAATGCTTTATGTGATCTTGGTGCAAGTATTTCTGTTATGCCTAAAAAGATTTATGATATGCTTGACTTGCCACCATTGAAGAATTGTTATTTGGATGTTAATCTTGCCGATAATGTTAAAAAGAAACCTTTGGGGAGGATTGATAATGTGCACATTACGGTTAACAATAACCTTGTCCCCGTTGATTTTGTTGTTTTGGATATCGAATGCAATGCATCTTGTCCTATTGTGTTGGGAAGACCTTTTCTTCGAACTGTTGGTGTTGTTATTGATATGAGGGAAGGTAATATTAAATATCAATTTCCTCTCAAGAAAGGTATGGAACACTTCCCTAGAAAGAGAATGAAGTTGCCTTTTGATTCTATTATTAGAACAAGTTATGATGTTGATGCTTCTACTCTCGATGTTACTTGATTTGCACTTTCTGCGCCTAGCTGAAAGGCGTTAAAGAAAAGCGCTTATGGGAGACAACCCATGTTTTTACCTACAGCAATTTTTTTGTTTTGTTGAGTCTTGAAGTTGTTTACTACTGTAGCAACCTCTCCTTATCATGTTTTTGTGCCAAGTAAAGTTTCTATGTCAAAGTTGATGTTATATTTGGGATCGCTGCGCAGAAACAGCATTGCTGTCTGTCACGAATCTGGGCACAGTCCTCTGTAGAAAATTCGAAAAATCTGCCAATTTACGAGCGTGATCCTCAGATATGTACGCAACTTTCATTAGTTTTGAGTTTTTCCATTTGAGCAAGTCTGGTGCCAGCTTTAAATTCGTCTTTACGGACTGTTCTGTTTTGACAGATTCTGCCTTTTATTTCGCATTGCCTCTTTTGCTATGTTGGATTTATTTCTTTGATCCATTAATGTCCAGTAGCATTATGCAATGTCCAGAAGTGTAAAGAATGATTTTGTCACCTCTGAATGTGTGAATTATTAATTGTGCACTAACCCTCTAATGAGTTTGCTTGAAGTTTGGTGTGAAGGAAGTTTTCAAGGGTCAAGAGAGGAGAATGATATACTATGATCAAGAGGAGTGAAAGCTCTAAGCTTGGGGATGCCCCCGTGGTTCACCCCTGCATATTCTAAGAAGACTCAAGCGTCTAAGCTTGGGGATGCCCAAGGCATCCCCTTCTTCATCGACAACATCATCAGGTTCCTCCTGAAACTATATTTTTATTCAATCACATCTTGTGTTCTTTACTTGGAGCGTCGGTTTGTTTTTGTTTTTGTTTTTGTTTGAATAAGATGGATCCTAGCATTCACTTTGTGGGAGAGAGACACGCTCCGCTGTTGCATATGGACACATGTGTCCTTAGGCTTTACTCATAATGTTCAAGGCGAAGTTTCTTCTTCGTTAAATTGTTATATGGTTGGAATTGGAAAATGCTACATGTAGTAATTCTAAAATGTCTTGGATAATGTGATACTTGGCAATTGTTGTGCTCATGATTAAGCTCTTGCATCATATACTTTGTACCCATTAATGAAGAAATACATAGAGCTTGCTAAAATTTGATTTGCATATTTGGTCTCTAAGGTCTAGATAATATCTAGTATTGAGTTTTGAACAACAAGGAAGACGGTGTAGAGTCTTATAATGTTTACAATATGTCTTTTATGTGAGTTTTGCTGCACTTGTTCATCCTTGAGTTTGCTTCAAATAACCTTGCTAGCCTAAACCTTGTATCGAGAGGGAATACTTCTCATGCATCCAAAATCCTTGAGCCAACTACTATGCCATTTGTGTCCACCATACTTACCTACTACATGGTATTTCTCCGCCATTCCAAAGTAAATTGCTTGAGTGCTACCTTTAAAATTCCATCATTCACCTTTGCAATATATAGCTCATGGGACAAAATAGCCTTAAAAACTATCGTAGTATTGAATATGTACTTATGCACTTTATCTTTTATTAAGTTGCTTGTTGTGCGATAACCATGCTTCGGGGGAACGCCATCAACTATTGTTGAATATCATGTGAGTTGCTATGCATGTCCGTCTTGTCTGAAGGATCTATCATTTTAGTGGTTGGAGCATGCAAAATTGTTAGAGAAGAACATTGGGCCGCTAACTAAAGCCATGAACCATGGTTGAAGTTTCAGGACATATATCCTCAATCTCATATGAGAATAATAATCATTGCTACATGCTTATGCATTTAAGAGGAGTCCATTATCTGTTGTCCATGTTGTCCCTTTGATGTCTAAGTTGAGAATAATCAAAAGCGAGAAATCCAAAATGCGAGCATTCTCCTTAGACCTTTGTACAGGCGGCATGGAGGTACCCCTTTGTGACACTTGGTTGAAACATGGCATGCAAAGACCCGGTAGTCCAAGCTAAGTAGGACGAGGTGCGGACACTATTAGTATACTATGCATGAGGCTTGCAACTTGTAAGATATAATTTACATAACTCATATGCTTTATTACTACCGTTGACAAAATTGTTTCATGTTTTCAAAATAAAAGCTCTAGCACAAATACAACAATCGATGCTTTCCTCTTTGAAGGACCATTCTTTTACTTTTATTGTTGAGTCAGTTTACCTATCTCCTTCCACCTTAAGAAGCAAACACTTGTGTGAACTGTGTATTGATTCCTACATACTTGCATATTGCACTTGTTATATTACTTTATGTTGACAATATCCATGAGATATACATGTTATAAGTTGAAAGCAACCGCTGAAACTTAATCTTCCTATGTGTTGCTTCAACACCTTTACTTTGATTTATTGCTTTATGAGTTAACTCTTATGCAAGACTTATTGATGCTTGTCTTGAAGTACTATTCATGAAAAGTCTTTGCTATATGATTCACTTGTTTACTCATGTCATTACCTTTGCTTTGATCGCTGCATTCATTACATATGTTTACAAATAGTATGATCAAGATTATGATGGCATGTCACTTCAGAAATTATCTTTGTTATCGTTTTACCTGCTCGGGACGAGCAGAACTAAGCTTGGGGATGCTGATACGTCTCCAACGTATCGATAATTTCTTATGTTCCATGCTACTTTATTGATGATACCTACATGTTTTATGCACATTATATGTCATATTTATGCATTTTCCGGAACTAACCTATTAACAAGATGCCGAAGAGCCAGTTGCTGTTTTCTGCTGTTTTTGGTTTCAGAAATCCTAGTAAGGAAATATTCTCGGAATTGGACGAAACTTTCGCGGGGTCCTATTTTTGCACGAAGCTTCCAAGACCGAAGAGATAACGAAGTGGGCACGAGGCAGCCAGGAGCTAGGCGGCGCGGTGCCCCTGGCCGCGCCAACCTGCCCCCGGGCCTCGTGTGGCCCCCGCGTTGACCTTCCGCCTACTTAAAGCCTCCGTCGCGAAACCCCCAAAGAGAGCCACGATACGAAAACCTTCCAGACGCCGCCGCGAATCCCATCTCGGGGATTCAGAGATCGCCTCCGGCACCCTGCCGGAGAGGGGATTCATCTCCCGGAGGGACTCTTCATCGCCATGATCGCCTCCGGAGTGATGAGTGAGTAGTTCACCCCTGGACCATGGGTCCATAGCAGTAGCTAGATGGTCTCTTCTCCTCGTTGTGCTTCATTGTTGGATCTTGTGAGCTGCCTAACATGATCAAGATCATCTATCTGTAATTCTATATGTTGTGTTTGTCGGGATCCGATGGATAGAGAGTACTATGATTATGATTATCAATCTATTGTTTATGTGTTGTTTATGATCTTGCATGCTCTCCGTTATTAGTAGAGGCTCTGGCCAAGTTTTTACTCTTAACTCCAAGAGGGAGTATTTATGCTCGATAGTGGGTTCATGCCTCCATTAAATCTGGGACAGTGACAGAAAGTTCTAAGGTTGTGGATGTGCTGTTGCCACTAGGGATAAAACATTGATGCTATGTCTAAGGATGTAGTTGTTGATTACATTACGCACCATACTTAATGCAATTGTCTGTTGCTTAGCAACTTAATACTGAATGGGGTTCGGATGATAACCTGAAGGTGGACTTTTTAGGCATAGATGCAGTTGGATGGCGGTCTATGTACTTTGTCGTAATGCCCGGATTAAATCTCACTATATTTATCATATCATGTATATGCATTGTTATGCCTTTCTCTATTTGTCAATTGCCCGACTGTAATTTGTTCACCCAACATGCTTTATCTTATGGGAGAGACACCTCTAGTGAACCGTGGACCCCGGTCCTATTCTTTACATAGCATACAATCTACTGCAATTGTTTTATTGTTTTCTTTGCAAACATCTTCCACTCGATACGCTTAATCCTTTGTTACAGCAAGTTGGTGAGATTGACAACCTCACTGTTTCGTTGGGACAAAGTACTTGGGTTGTGTTGTGCAGGTTCCGCGTTGGCGCCGGAATCCCGGTGTTGCGCCGCATCACATTTCGCGACCATCAACCTTCAACGTGCTTCTTGGCTCCACTGTTCGATTAAACCTTGGTTTCTTTCTGAGGGAAAACTTGCTACTGTGCGCATCATACCTTCCTCTTGGGGTTCCCAACGAACGTGTGAGTTACACGCCATCAATGGTCCAGGGGTGAACTACTCACTCATCACTCCGGAGGCGATCATGGCGATGAAGAGTCCTCCGGAGATGAATCCCCTCTCCGGCAGGGTGCCGGAGGCGATCTCCTGAATCCCCCGAGATGGGATTCGCGGCGGCGGCGTCTCTGGAAGGTTTTCCGTATCGTGCTCTCGGTACTGGGGGTTTCGCGACGGAGGCTTTAAGTAGGCGGAAGGGTAGGTCGGGGGGCTGACGAGGGCCCACACCATAGGGGCGCGGGCCCCCTCCTCTGCCGCGGCCCTATGGTGGCGGCGCCTCGTCGCCCCACTTCGTTATCTCTTCGGTCTCTGGAAGCTCCGTGCAAAAATAGGACCCTGGGCGTTGATTTCGTCCAATTGAGAATATTTCCTTACTAGGATTTCTGAAACCAAAAACAACAAAAAAGCAATCGCTCTTCGGCATCTTGTTAATAGGTTAGTTCCAGAAAATGCATAAATATGACATATAATGTGCATAAAACATGTAGGTATCATCAATAAAGTAGCATGGAACATAAGAAATTATCGATACGTTGGAGACGTATCATTATGCCAAGGCTGCCTCCGTGAAATGTGAAATGACGTGAATAAGAGGTGAATGTCCTACCCAAGCCCTGTGCAGTTCCTAGGATGGCGGATTGCTATCACTGGGAGGCCAAACTCATGGGGGAGGTGCCTATACTAGGGTATGTAAGTGAAAGGTTAATGGTTGATGATCCGCATACTGAGTATGATTATTCAGGGCTATCCCTGACGGATGAAATCAAAAGTTGTGGCACAAGTGTACAACCTCTGCAGAGTGTAAACCTATTCGAATAGCCGTGTCCACGGTTATGGACGGTTGGATGGCCATACTGTTCCGTTGTCAGATGTTTTCTAAAAATGAATGGTGACTCGAAAGGTGAACTTGACTTGATCAGAACAGAGTCGTAGGAATGACACTAATGTTCCCATTTGAGTTAGTTAGGCAACTAAAGAGTCTTTACTACTAAGTGTTTAGGAAATAAAATTGGCTTTATGCAAATGAACCTAGAGCTTAGAACCCCACTACTATTGTTGATAGGACTTACACTAGTATTAGTTTGCGAGTACTTTAAAGTACTCATGGCTGTGTCCCTGGCTATTCACATGGCCAGACTATGAAGAGGAGCAGCAGTATCAGGATGATGGACAGCAGGACGTCTACGATAACTAGGATCGTCTTCTGACGTCAAGCGTTTCCTGTGGAATAGATGGACCGCTACTACTTCGCTTCCGCTATGTATTTTGAATGTTGATCTGTAGATCAACTGTTGTTGAATATTGGATCATGTGATCCCTTGTTGTAAGACGATTATGGTTTGTAATGAATGATGTTCTGTGATATCAACTGTTATGTCTCGTGATACGTCCCAAACGTATCTATAATTTCTTATGTTCCATGTACCTACATGTTTTATACACATTATATGTCATTATTATGCGTTTTCCGGAACTAACCTATTGACGAGATGCCAAAGGGCCAGTTCCTGAGTTGTTTTTGGTTCCAGAAGGTCGTTCGGGCAATATTCTCGAATTCGACGAAACAAAGACCAAACATCTTAATTCACCGAGACGGACCAGAACACCGAAGGGGAGACGGAGAGGAGGCCCAGGGCCCCGACACCACACGGCCGCGCGGGCAGGCCCCTGGCCGCGCCGGCCTATGGGGAGGGCGCCCTGGTGCCCCTCCGACGCCGCCTCTTCGCCTACTTAACCCCTCGTGACCTAAAAACACCGTACCACTTGACGAAACTCCAGAAAGACTCCAGGGGCGCCGCCACCATCGCGAAACTCCAATTCGGGGGGAAGTCTGTCCCGGCACCCTGCCGGGACGGGGAAGTGCCCCTAAGCCATCTCCATCAACGCCACCGCCTCCATCATGCTCCGTGAGTAGTTCCCCCATGGACTACAGGTTCTAGCTGTAGCTAGTTGGTATTCTCTCCCCCATGTACTTCAATACAATGATCTCATGAGCTGCCTTACATGATTGAGATTCATCTGATGTAATCGGTGTTGTGTTTGTTGGGATCCGATGGATGATACATTATGTTTAGTCTATCTATAAAGTTTGTGAAGTTATTGTTGCTGCAATCTTGTTATGCTTAATGCTTGTCACTAGGGCCCGAGTGGCATGATCTTAGATTTGAGCTCTATAATTATTGCTTAGATTGTATCTACAAGTTGTATGCACATGTCACTGTCCGGAACCAAAGGCCCCAAGTGACAGAAATCGGGACAACCGGAGGGGATGGCGGTGATGTGAGGGACACATGTTTTCACGGAGTGTTAATGCTTTGCTCCGGTGCTCTATTAAAAGGAGTACCTTAATATCCAGTAGATTCCCTTGAGGCCCGGCTGCCACCGGCTGGTAGGACAATAGATGTTGTGCAAGTTTCTCATTGCGAGCACGTACGACTAAATATGGAAAACATGCCTACATGATTAATGAATTGATGTTCTTTCTTAATGCCTTATCAATCCTATCAATTGCCCAACTGTAATTTGTTCACCCAACACTTGTTATTGGAGAGTTGCCACTAGTGTAGATAGCTGGGAACCCCGGTCCATCTCGAATCATCATATACTCGTTCTACATGTCATTGGAAGTAGTATCAACTATTTTCTGGTGCCATTGCTCTCATATTGCTATTACTGCTGCTGTGTTACTGTTACTACTGCTCTCATATTACTGCTACTTTCACATCACCCCTGTTACTAGTGCTTTTCCAGGTGCAGCTGAATTGACAACTCAGTTGTTAAGGCTTATAAGTATTCTTTACCTCCCCTTGTGTCGAATCAATAAATTTGGGTTTTACTTCCCCTGATCCCCTATACTTGTGGGTCATCAAGACTATTTTCTGGCGCCGTTGCCGGGGAGGCATAGCTCTACTCATAAGTTCACCTGGGGAGTACACTCTACCTCTCTCTCTGCTTTTATCTTATTTTGTCTTGCTAGTTTATTTCTGTCTAGTTTATTTGTGCTTAGTTTATTTCTGTCTAGTTTTACTTTGCTTAGTTTACTTTTGTCTAGTTTATTTTTGTCTTGTTTTATTTTCCTATATACCCGAAAATCCATAAAAATTTGAAAAACCTAAAAATTAAAAACTGCTGTTATGGGAGAACCAACAACCTACTTGGAGCTTATAGAATGTTATAATAATTATAGAGAATCAAGAACTGGTAAAATAATGAGTGCTATGATAGAAAAATTGAATACAATTGCTGAAATCTTGCTTGAACGCCATAATATAAACTGTTGCTCTCAACAGGATACTAAACATCTTAAATTTCAATGTGGCTTTAGTGAGGAATTTTTAATTAAGAACTATAATCGGAATTGCTATATTCATTATGGGTTCGAAGAGGTAGAACAATTTGTCTTATTTATGGGAGCCTCCGAGATAGAATCCTTCATGGTTGAGAATTATGAAACTTGTGTTGTTTGTAAGGGCCTTAAAGATTATGTCTCTACTATCCTTAATTCTTGCATAGAATGCTACAGTAGGAATCCTTATATCCTTGATTATAAAGAGAGACACATTAATGCACAAGAATGCACTCACAATTTGCAGGAACCGGTGGAAGAAGAAATTGATGAACCTGAAAGCTCATTGGATGAAAAAGAGGAGGAAATTGATGAACTTGAAAGCTCATTGGATGAAAAAGAAGAAGAGAGCGACGAACAAAAGGAGGAAGAATGGATTAGCTACCCATGTCAACCTTCTAATGAGAGTAACTCTTCATCTCTTACACTATTTGATTGTCCTCCATGCTTACCGAAAGAGGTTGAATGTTATGTTCCTGTGGATTCTCTTGAAATATTTCCTATAAGTAAAACTTGTGAGAATAATTATGCTGCTGTTATATATGATAATCCATGCTACTTTGATAAATCTTATGATAATGCTTTGTTTGTGCCTGATGTCGAAATGCATGGTACTAAAGAATTTTGCTTGGCAAATGTTTATGATAAAGCTCTAGATGATGGTCCTATGTTACTTGATAATATTAATTGTACTACTAATGAAAATGGGATTGGAGAGTTCTTGACTTATTCTATGAGTCCCATATCTATTGAGATTGATCACCTACCTTGTTATATTATTAATAAAAGTAAGTTTGAAAGTTTTAATTCCACTATTCTTGAACTTGATAAAAATTATGTGTTTGGAAATCATGAAAAGTATGCTGCATGTGATAGTTATATTGTTGAGTTTATTCATGAAGCTACTGAAAATTATTATGAGAGAGGAAAATATGGTAGTAGAAATTTTCATGGTGCTAAAACACCTCTCTATATGCTTAAAATTTTGAAGTTACTCTTGTTTTATCTTCTTATGCTTATCACTTTGTTCTTCATGAATTTATTTGTGTACAAGATTCCTATGCATAGGAAGTGGGTTAGACTTAAATGTGTTTTGAATTTGCTTTTTGATGCTCTCTTTTGCTTCAAATACTATTTCTTGCGAGTGCATCATTAAAACTGCTGAGCCCATCTTAATGGCTATAAAGAAAAGAACTTCTTGGGAGATAACCCATGTGTTATTTTGCTATAGTACCTTTGTTTTATATTTGTGTCTTGGAAGTTGTTACTACTGTAGCAACCTCTCCTTATCTTATTTTTATTGTTTTGTTGTGCCAAGTGAAGCCTCTAATCGAAGGTTGATACTAGATTTGGATTTCTGCGCAGAAACAGATTTCTATCTGTCACGAATCTGGGCTTATTTCTCTGTAGGAAACTCAGAAAAATCTGCCAATTTACGTGCGTGATCCTCAGATATGTACGCAACTTTCATTAGTTTTGAGTTTTCTGATTTGAGCAACGGAAGTACCATTTTAAAATTCGTGTTTACTGGCTGTTCTGTTTTGGCAGATTCTGTCTCTGTTTTTTGCATTGTCTCTTGTGGACTTTAAGCGAGGTTTTCTAGACGTGGAGAGCTGTAGCTAATGTTTTATTGAGTTCTTGCAATGTGTCACTACAGGACCAAGGTGGATTCAAATTTTTTGAGTACTAACCCCTCTAATGAAGTTTATGAGAAGTTTGGTGTGAAGGAAGTTTTCAAGGGTCAAGAGAGGAGGATGATATATGATCAAGAAGAGTGAAAAGTCAAAGCTTGGGGATGCCCCCGTGGTTCATCCCTGCATATTTCAAGGAGACTCAAGCGTCTAAGCTTGGGGATGCCCAAGGCATCCCCTTCTTCATCAACTTATCAGGTTTCTTCTATTGAAACTATATTTTTATTCGGTCACATCTTATGTTCTTTACTTGGAGCGTCTTTATTTTTGTTTTTGTTTGTGTTTGAATAAAGATGGATCCTAGCAATCCTTGTTTGGGAGAGAGACACGCTCCGCTTTTTCATATGAACACTTGTTCTTCGTTTTACTTTTAATGTTCAATGATAAAAGTTGGAAGCTACAATACTTATTGGTATTTGGTTGGAAATAGAAAATGCCTCATAATGTCTTGAATAATTTGACACTTGGCAATTGTTTTGAGCTCTCAAGTAGATCATGATTAAGTTTTTTCATGTAGTTTAAACCTATTAGTGGAGAACTACCGTAGAGCTTGTTAAAATTGGTTTGCATAATTGATCTCTCTTAAGGTCTAGATATTTTCTGGTAAAAGTGTTTGAGCAACAAGGAAGACAGTGTAGAGTATTATAATGCTTGCGATATGTTCTTATGTAAGTTTTGCTGTACCGGTTCATACTTGTGTTTGCTTCAAACAACCTTGCTAGCCTAAGCCTTGTATTGAGAGGGAATACTTCTCGTGCATCCAAAACCTTGAGCCAAAACCTATGCCATCTGTGTCCACCATACCTACCTACTATGTGGTATTTTCTGCCATTCCAAAGTAAATTGCTTGAGTGCTACCTTTAAACAATTCAAAATTTATTACCTCTGATTTGTGTCAATGTTTTATAGCTCATGAGGAAGTATGTGGTGTTTATCTTTCAATCTTGTTGGGCAACTTTCACCAATGGACTAGTGGCTTCATCCGCTTATCCAATAATTTTGCAAAAAGAGCCGGCAATGGGATTCCCAGTCCCAAATTAATTAACAAAAATAGACACTCCTCCATGGTATGTGATTGTTGGACGGCACCCGAGGATTCGGTTAGCCATGGCTTGTGTAAGCAAAGGTGGGGAGGAGTGTCATCATAATAAAACTAAAATAAAAGGGCACTCCTTCATGGTATGAGATTGTTGGCAGGCACCCGAGGATTCGGTTAGCCATGGTTTGTGAAAGAAAGGTTGGAAGGAGTGCCACCCAAAAATAAAAATAATTCATGGGAGCCGCTCTTGAAGGTTTGTCAAGCAAGGGGGTTAGAGTGCCCACTACCATTCGTTGACAACAACAAACACCTCTCAAAGCTTTACTTTTATGCTCTCTATATGTTTTCAAAATCAAAGCTCTAGCACAAATATAGCAATCGATGCTTTCCTCTTTGAAGGACCATTCTTTTACTTTATTGTTGAGTCAGTTTACCTATTCTTTCTATCTTAGAAGCAAACACTTGTGTGAACTGTGTGCATTGATTCTTACATGTTTACCTATTGCACTTGTTATATTACTTTGTGTTGACAATTATCCACGAGATATACATGTTAAAGTTGAAAGCAACCGCTGAAACTTATATCTTCCTTTGTGTTGTTTCAAAGCTTTCTACTAAGAATTTATTGCTTATGAGTTAACTCTTATGCAAGACTTACTGATGCTTGCCTTGAAGTATTATTCATGAAAAGTCTTTGTTATATGATTCATTTGTTTACTCATTATCTTCATCATTGCTTCGAATCTCTGCATTCATCTCATATGCTTACAATAGTATGATCAAGGTTATGATGGCATGTCACTTAAGAAATTATCATTGTTATCGTTTACCTACTCGAGGGAGTAGGAACTAAGCTTGGGATGCTTGATACGTCCCAAACGTATCTATAATTTCTTATGTTCCATGCTACTTTATTGATGATACCTACATGTTTTATACACATTATATGTCATTATTATGCGTTTTTCCGAACTAACCTATTGACGAGATGCCGAAGGGCCAGTTCTGTTTTCTGCTGTTTTTGGTTCCAGAAAGGCTGTTCGGGCAATTTTCTCGGAATTCGACGAAACAAAGACCAAACATCTTAATTCACCGAGACGGACCAGAACACCGAAGGGGAGACGGAGAGGAGGCCCAGGGCCCCGACACCACACGGCCGCGCGGGCAGGCCCCTGGCCGCGCCGGCCTATGGGGAGGGCGCCCTGGTGCCCCTCTGACGCCGCCTCTTCGCCTACTTAATCCCTTTCGACCTAAAAACACCGTACCACTTGACGAAACTCCAAAAAGACTCCAGGGGCGCCACCATCGCGAAACTCCAATTCGGGGACAGAAGTCTCTGTCCCGCACCCTGCCGGGACGGGGAAGTGCCCCTGGCCATCTCCATCAACGCCACCGCCTCCATCATGCTCCGTGAGTAGTTCCCCCATGGACTACGGGTTCTAGCTGTAGCTAGTTGGTATTCTCTCCCCATGTACTTCAATACAATGATCTCATGAGCTGCCTTACATGATTGAGATTCATCTGATGTAATCGGTGTTGTGTTTGTTGGGATCCGATGGATGATACATTATGTTTAGTCTATCTATAAAGTTTGTGAAGTTATTGTTGCTGCAATCTTGTTATGCTTAATGCTTGTCACTAGGGCCCGAGTGGCATGATCTTAGATTTGAGCTCTATAATTATTGCTTAGATTGTATCTACAAGTTGTATGCACATGTCACTGTCCGGAACCAAAGGCCCCGAAGTGACAAGAATCGGGGGGATGGCGGTGATGTGAGGGACACATGTTTTCACGGAGTGTTAATGCTTTGCTCCGGTGCTCTATTAAAAGGAGTACCTTAATATCCAGTAGATTCCCTTGAGGCCCGGCTGCCACCGGCTGGTAGGACAATAGATGTTGTGCAAGTTTCTCATTGCGAGCACGTACGACTAAATATGGAAAACATGCCTACATGATTAATGAATTGATGTTCTTTCTTAATGCCTTATCAATCCTATCAATTGCCCAACTGTAATTTGTTCACCCAACACTTGTTATTGGAGAGTTGCCACTAGTGTAGATAGCTGGGAACCCCGGTCCATCTCGCATCATCATATACTCGTTCTACATGTCATTGGAAGTAGTATCAACTATTTTCCGGTGCCATTGCTCTCATATTGCTATTACTTGCTGTGTTATTGTTACTACTGCTCTCATATTACTGCTACTTTCACATCACCCCTGTTACTAGTGCTTTTCCAGGTGCAACTGAATTGACAACTCAGTTGTTAAGGCTTATAAGTATTCTTTACCTCCCCTTGTGTCGAATCAATAAATTTGGGTTTTACTTCCCTCGAAGACTGTTGCGATCCCCTATACTTGTGGGTCATCATCTCGCAAAAACAATCTTCCTGGGATTGTGATGTATGGCATAATAGGCATCTGGACTTAAAAATCCGGGTGTTGACACTATGGCCGGCGGCCAAGATGGGGAAAGGGGGAAACTTGCCCCCCAAGTTGATCCCCCTAGGGTTTTGGGGAAAACCCTAAGGGTGGCTGTCCTGGGCCTTGAGGGGCATGTGCCCCTGGCCCATTAGGCTAGGGTGCATCCCCTCGGCCCATGCTAGGCCTCCTAGGGTCGTGGGCCCACTGGTGGGACCCCGGAACCTTCTAGAACCTTCCCGGTCTTTCACCGGAAAAATCCTTTTTCGAAACCTAGAAATCAACTTTCCTTATATGAATCTTATTCTTCGGACCATTCCGGACCTCCTCGTGATGTCTTGGATCCCATCCGAGACTCCGAACAAACTTTGGACTCCATCTCATATTCCGAATCTACTTATATGACATTGAACCTTAAGCGCGTCACCCTACGGTTCGTGAACTATGCAGACATGGTCGAGACTCCTCTCCGACCAATAACCAATAGCGGGATCTGGAGATCCATAATGGCTCCCACACATTCAGCGATAACTTAGTGATCGATTGAACCATTTACATACGATACCGATTCCCTTTGTCACGCGATACTTTACTTGTCCGAGGTTCGATCATCGGTATCTCCATACCTTGTTCAACCTCGTTACCGACAAGTACTCTTTACTCGTACCGTGGTATGTCATCTCTTGTGACCCAGTCACATGCTTGCAAGCTAATCAGACGACATTCCACCGAGAGGGCCCAGAGTATATCTATCCGTCATCGGGATGGACAAATCCCACCGTTGATCCATATGCCTCAACTCACACTTTCCGAATACTTAATCCCATCTTTATAACCACCCATTTACGCAATGGCGTTTGATGTAATCAAAGTACGCTTCCGATGTAAGTGATTTACATGATCTCATGGTCGAAGGACTAGGTAACTATGTATCGAAATCTTATAGCAAGTTGAACTTAATGACTTGATCTCATGCTACGCTTATTTGGGTGTATGTCCATTATATCATTCACCCAATGACATAACCTTGTTATTAACAACATCCAATGTTCATGATCACGAAACCATGATCATCTATTAATCAATAAGCTAGTTATACAAGAGGCTTACTAGGGACTCCTTGTTGTTTACATAACACACATGTATCAATGTTTCGGTTAATACAATTATAGCATGGGATGTAAACATTTATCATGAACACTAAGATATAATAATAACTAATTTACTATTGCCTCTTGGGCATATCTCCAACATGACCATGCCTTGTAGATTTAGATGATAAGTAAAGCCTATGTGATAATCAGATACCATCCATCACATTAAAATAATAGGTATATCACTAGTAGTGCACCCTAGGCCATTCCTCATATCTTGAGTGGAGGAGTAATGACTTTGTACCTAAACCTTGCTTATCCAAACACTTGGGACAACCCTAGTATTGCCTTGATACAAGAATTCTAACATAGTGAGAAAGAGTGACCCTAACCAATAAATCATAACCATATTTATGCCATATCCCAATCCTAGTTTGTGTAACACTTGGGTGATCACAACTAAAACCCTAGACCACATTTGAGTTCCAATCCATGAATCACTTGGGATATAAGTAAACCTTACCACACCTCATCCCATGTTCCATTAGTGAAACATAACCAAAACCCTAGATCATACCACATGAACCCATGCCTAAACCCTAACTTGTGCAGCACAAGTATAAACCAAGCCATATATATACCTAAAGCCTAAATGCCATTTAGGGATTAGTGTTAAAGCCTAATGTTAAACCCTACACTTCCATAATAGTGGCCAAATTTGCTAAGTATCATTTAACTAAAGTGTCCGTTTTAAAAACTGCATGACTTATAAGAATCACATGATGTATCCAATTTCAAATCAATGTGTCAAGAAAACCATATTAATAACTTTAGAATAAAACATAAACTACATTTCAACCCTTAGAAATAATTAGGTACATGAAATCATGCCCTTCTCCCTTTGTAAATTATTACAATGAGCTCCAAAATAAAATAGTAGCTATCACTAGGAATTACTTCAACCTGAACCAAATTATTTGAAGATTTAACTTTGATAAATAGAAACCAATTTATATTATGAAATCTATTTAAAGATTTGAATAAGGCTCACCATAATAACTATATAACCAAATTTTTAGGTATCTGAAAACCAGAATAGTAACTACTGGGCAGCTGTAAGATATTTAACCAGAATTTAACTATTTCAAAACCTAAATTTTTTAGAACAATTCAAAATATAAATTGCAATGTAATACAACAACAAAAAATAAAAACTGAAATAGAAAAGGAGAAGACTTACCACAGGCAAATGCAGCCAACCCCACACCGCAGCCCAGACCAGCCCATCTGCAGCCCGACATCATCGCCACACGCGAGCCCAACCCAAACCAATATACCATAGTGAAGATTAAATCTACTCTTTCTATTGACAATACTAGTATCACCGTTGTGGTTCATGTTCGTAGGTAGATTGGATCCTACTCGAAAACCCTAAACCACGTAAAATATGCAAACCAAATTAGAGGCGTCTAACTTGTTTTTGCAGGTTTGGTGATGTGATATGGCCATGATGTGATGATGAATATGTATGAGATGATCATTATTGTATTGTGGCAACCGGCAGGAGCCTTATGGTTGTCTTTATATTTCATGTTGTAGTATTATTTCAAAGTAGTTGTAATAGTTGCTACACACGGTGAACAACCATGAAGACGGCGCCATGGACCTTGACGCTACGCCGATGATGATGGAGATCATGCCCGTTGATGATGGAGATCATGTCCGTGCTTGGAGATGAAGATCAAATGCGCAAAGACTAAAGTGCCATATCATATCACATATGAATTGCATGTGATGTTAATCCTTTATGCATCTTATTTTGCTTAGATCGCGACGGTAGCATTATAAGATGATCCCTCACATTAATATCAAGATAATAAAGTGTTCTCCCCTCATATGCACCGTTGCTACAGTTCGTCGTTTTGAAGCATCTCGTGATGATCGGATGTGATAGATTCTACGTTCACATACAACGGGTGTAAGCCATGTTGCACACGCGGAAATACTTGGGTTTGCTTGACGAGCCTAGCATGTACAGACATGGCCTCGGGACAACGGAAACCGAAAGGTTGAACACGAGTCATATGGATGATATGATCAACATGTTGATGTTCACCATTGAAGCTACATCATCTCACGTGATGATCGGTTTTGGTGTAGTGGATGTGGATCGTGTGCCACTTAACAACTATGAGGGATGTTGTATTAAGTGGGATTTCATTAGTAATTAGATTAAAACTTGAACTAATTATCATGAACATAGTCTGAATAATATTTTGAATTAAATTTGTAGAATTGGCATCCGTTTTACCATGCGCTAGTCTTGTAATTGAGATAGAAATACTGTTAAGTCTGACAAGTAACTTTACGGACTGGTACCGTATTGTTAAAGAATCAAGAAATGATTAAGTCCTATTGCAAACTTTTAGTAAACCTCACATTATTGATTCAAAGAACAATGGTTTCAATTAGTACCTAAAATCATCTTGTCTCCATGAAACTTAAAGTTCAAATCCGTTTGAAAAGTAAGGAGATGGAAATTTTGTTTTCAGAAATAAGCGAGGTATGAGATATATGTGATATCTAAGACGTTATTTCAAGATGATAGAATATAATTTAGTGAGACTACATAAACTCATAATTTTTATGGGAATGTACGAAGGTTGAAGACGCTAGACGTTGATAACGCGTGAAGCACACGTTCGTTGGGAACCCCAAGAGGAAGGTGTGATGCGTACAACAGCAAGTTTTCCTCAGTAAGAAACCAAGGTTATCGAACCAGTAGGAGTCAAGGAACACGTGAAGGTTGTTGGTGGAGGAGTGTAGTGCGGCGCAACACCAGTGAAACCGGCGCCAACGTGGAACCTGCACAACACAATCAAGATACTTTGCCCCAAGTAACAGTGAGGTTGTCAATCTCACCGGCTTGCTGAAAACAAAGGATTAAACGTATTGTGTGGAAGATGATGTTTGTTTGCAAAGAATAGTAGAGAACAATGATTGCAGTGGATTGTATTTAGATGTAAAAGAATGGACCGGGGTCCACAATTCACTAGTGGTGTCTCTCCAATAAGATAAATAGCATGCTGGGTGAACAAATTACAGTGGGCAATTGACAAATAAAGATTCATATACATATCATGATGATCACTATGAGATTTAATCAGGGCATTACGACAAAGAACATAGACCGCCATCCAGCATGCATCTATGCCTAAATAGTCCACCTTCAGGTTAGCATCCGCACCTTCCATTATTAAGTTGTAAACAACACAATTGCATTAAGTATGGTGCGTAATGTAATCAACACAAATATCCTTAGACAAAGCATCGATGTTTTATCCGTAGTAGCAACAGCACATCCACAACCTTAGAACTTTCTGTCACTGTCCCATTCAATGGAGGCATGAACCCACTATCGAGCATAAATACTCCCTCTTGGAGTTACAAGTATCAACTTGGCCAGAGCCTCTACTAGCAACGGAGAGCATGCAAGAACATAAACAACACATATATGATAGATTGATAATCAACTTGACATAATATTATATATTCATCGGATCCCACCAAACACAACATGTAGCATTAGAAATAGATGATCTTGATCATGTTAGGCAGCTCACAAGATCTAAACATGATAGCACAAGCGGAGAAGACAACCAACTAGATACTGCTATGGACCCATAGTCCAAGGATAAACTACTCACGCATCAATCCGGAGACGGGCATGATGATGTAGAGCCCTCCGATGATGATTCCCCTCTCAGGTGCCGGAGGCAAACTCTGAATCACCCAAGAGGGTTGGCGGCGGCGGCTCGCAAGGTTTTCCGTATCGTGGCTCACGGGGGGTTTTCGCGATGAAGGCTATAAGTAGGTGGAAGGGTAGGTCAAGAGGCGCGAGGGGCCCACACCATAGGGCGGCGCGGCCCCTCCCTGGCCACGCCGGCCTATGGTGCCGGGCCCTCGTGGCCCCTCTTCGTATCCCCTCCGGTCTTCTGGAAGCTCCACGGAAAAATAAGACCCTGGGCATTGATTTCGTCCAATTCCGAGAATATTTCCTTTGTAGGATTTCTGAAACCAAAAACAGCAGAAAACAGGAACTGGCACTTCGGCATCTTGTTAATAGGTTAGTGCCGGAAAATGCATAATAATGATGTAAAGTATGTATAAAACATGTAAGTATTGTCATAAAAGTAGCATGGAACATAAGAAATTATAGATACGTTTGAGACGTATCAAGCATCCCCAAGCTTAGTTCCTACTCGCCCTCGAGTAGGTAAACGATAACAACAAATAATTTCTGAAGTGACATGCTACCAACATAACCTTGATCAACATTATTGTAAAGCATACGAGATGGATGGAGTGATTCGAAGCAAAAGATTGCTAACAAAAGATAATGACTAAACAATTGAATCATATAGCAAAACTTTTCATGAATAGTACTTTCAAGACAAGTATCAACAAGACTTGCATAAGAGCTAACTCATAAAGCAATAGATTCAAAGTAGAATGCATTGAAGCAACACAAAGGATGATTAAGTTTCAGCAGTTGCTTTCAACTTGTAACATGTATATCTCATGGATATTTGTCAACATAGAGTAATATAACAAGTGCAATAAGTAATCATGTAAGAATCAATGCACACAGTTAACACAAGTGTTTGCTTCTAAGATAGAAAGAAATAGGCAGACTCAACATAAAGTAAAAGAATGGCCCTTCGCAGAGGGAAGCATGGATTACTATTTTTGTGCTAGAGCTTTTATTTTGAAAACATAGAAACAATTTTGTCAACGGTAGTAATAATTCATATGTGCTATGCATAATACTTCCTACAAGTTGCAAGCCTCATGCATAGAATACCAATAGTGCCCGCACCTTGTCCTAATCAGCTTGGATTACATGGATTATCATTGCATAACATATGTTTCAACCAAGTGTCACAAAGGGGTACCTCTATGCCGCCTGTACAAAGGTCCAAGGAGATCAATTGCATTTGATTTCTCGTTTTTAATAGATCTCAACTTAAGACATCCATACCGGGACAACATAGACAACAGATAATGGACTCCTCTTTAATGCTTAAGCATTCAACAACAGATAATATTCTCATAAGAGATTGAGGATGTATGTCCAAACTGAAAACTTCCACCATGATACATGGCTTTGGTTAGCGGCCCAATGCTCTTCTCTAACATATGCATACTCAAACCATTTGATCATGACATCACCCTTACTTCAGACAAGACGAACATGCATAGAATCTCACATGATATCCAACAAAGTAAAAAGTTGATGGCGTCCCCAGAAACATGGTTACCGCTCAACAAGCAACTTATAAGAAATAAGACACATAACTACATATTCATCACCACAACAGTTTTTAAGCTATTTTCCCATGAGATATATATTGCAAAGACAAAGGAATGAAATTTTAAAGGTAGCACTCAAGTAATTTACTTTGGAATGGCAGAAAAATACCACATAGTAGGTAGATATGGTGGACACAAATGGCATGGGTTTTGGCTCAAGGTGTTTGGATGCACGAGAAGCATTTCCTCTCAGTACAAGGCTTTGGCTAGCAAGGTTGTTTGAAGCAAACACAAGTATGAACAGGTACAACAAAACTTACACAAGAACATATTGCAAGCACTATAAGACTCTACAATGTCTTCCTTGTTGTTCAAACACTTTACCAGAAAATATCTAGACTTAGAGAGACAAATCATGCAAACCAAATTTTAACAAGCTCTACGGTAGTTCTCCACTAATAGATTAAACTACATGATGCAAGAGCTTAAACATGATCTATGAGAGCTCAAAAAATTGCCAAGTTTTAAGTTATTCCAAACCATATGAAGCATTTTCTGATTCCAACCAAATAGCAATCAACGAAGCAATTTTCAGCCTTCGCCATGAACATTAAAGCACAACTAAGAACACAAGTGTTCCATATGAAAAAGCGGAGCGTAATATCTCCAATATAAGGATGGCGGGATCCAACTTTATTCAAACCAAAACAAAAATAAAAGCAAAAAGACGCTCCAAGTAAAGAACATAAGATGTGATGGAATAAAAATATAGTTTCACTAGAAGTGACCCGATAAGTTGTCGATGAAGAAGGGGATGCCTTGGGCATCCCCAAGCTTAGAGTCTTCTTAAAATATGCAGGGATGACCTTAGACTTTTCACTCTTCTTGATCATATTGTATCATCCTCTTCTCTTGACCCTTGAAAACTTCCTCCACACCAAACTTAAAGCAAACTCATTAGAGGGTTAGTGCATAATCAAAAATTCATATATTCAGAGGTGACATAATCATTCTTAACACTTCTGGACATTGCACAAAGCTACTGAAAGTTAATGGAACAAAGAAATCCATTCAACATATCAAAAGAGGCAATGCGAAATAAAAGGCAGAATCTGTCAAAACAGAACAGTCCGTAAAGACGAATTTTCCAGAGGCACTTAACTTGCTCAAACGGAAAAACTCAAAACTAATGAAAGTTGCGTACATATCTGAGGATCATGCACGTAAATTGGCAGATTTTTTGATTTTTCTACAGAGAGTTCTATGCAAATTCGTGACAGACAGCAATTCTGTTTCTGCGCAGCAATCCAAATCTAGCATCAACTTTACCATAGAGACTTTACTTGGCACAAAAACATGATAAGGAGAGGTTGCTATAGTAGTAACAACTTCCAAGACTCAACAATACAGTAATAAAATAAAACATGGGTTATCTCCCAAGAAGTGCTTTTCTTTAACGCCTTTCAGCTAGGCGCAGAAAGTGCAAATCAAGTATTATCAAGAGTAGAAGCATCAACATCATAATTTTTCTTACAAACACAACTTGTTGCAGAGGGTACCTTAGCTGCTCCATTATCTAAATTTCCTATGGTGGTGCTAGGGGTTTTATCAATTTTAGGCCTATAATAATTCTTTGGTTTAGGCACCTTAGAGACATACATGAATTTTTGCTCTTTACCCACATAAGCTTTCTCCTTAAACTTAAGAGAAGAAAAAGTTGAACCCAAGGTTCCCATAGCTTTTTCAAGTTCACTAATCCTATTGATTTGATTATCATGGACAACACAAGTTTCTAGGACACCAATTCTTTCATCAATTCCTCCTAGGGATTTATCAAGTTTATCAGTATTATCAAGTAGCATTCCCAATTTAGTTTCAACACTTGGAATTTTTTTCTATGGCTTCCAACTTTTTCATGACATCCTCAAGAGAGATTTCAATTTTAACTTCATTAACAGGTGGTGTTCCTACTAGACTCTCAATGATGCAACTAGCTTCTAAAGCAGGAGTACCTAGGAAATTACCTCCCGAAAGAGTATCAAGAACATACCTATTCCAGCTAGATATACCAACATAAAAGTTCCTAAGAAGGATAATAGTGGAGTGTTTCTTAATGCACCTATGATGAGCATTACTAATTCTGTACCAAGCATCTTTAAAACTTTCCCCACCTTGTTGCTTAAAAGAACAAACTTCTACTTCAGGATTACTCATTTTAGTAGCAATAAAAGTAAACTAAGCAAGTAGAATAAAGTAAAGACAAGAAACTAATTTTTTTGTGTTTTGATATAAGGCAAGTAAACAATACAGAAAGTAAAGCAACTAATTTTTTTGTGTTTTTGATATAAAGCAAACAAGACAGTAAATAAAATAAAGTAAAGCAAGACAAAAACAAAGTAAAGAGATTGGATGTGGAAGACTCCCCTTGCATGTCTTGATCTCCCAGCAGCGAAAAGGTTGATAACAGCAGCAAGTTTTCCCTCGTAAGAAACCAAGGTTATCGAACCCGTAGGAGTCAAGGAACACGTGAAGGTTGTTGGTGGAGGAGTGTAGTGCGGCGCAACACCAGTGAAACCGGCGCCAACGTGCACAACACAATCAAGATACTTTGCCCCAACGTAACAGTGAGGTTGTCAATCTCACCGGCTTGCTGAAACAAAGGATTAAACGTATTGTGTGGAAGATGATGTTTGTTTGCAAAGAACAGTAGAACAATATTGCAGATTGTATTCAGATGTAAAAGAATGGACCGGGGTCCACAGTTCACTAGTGGTGTCTCTCCAATAAGATAAATAGCATGTTGGGTGAACAAATTACAGGTGGGCAATTGACAAATAAAGATTCATATACATATCATGATGATCACTATGAGATTTAATCAGGGCATTACGACAAAGAACATAGACCGCCATCCAACATGCATCTATGCCTAAATAGTCCACCTTCAGGTTAGCATCCCACCCCTTCCAGTATTAAGTTGCAAACAACAGACAATTGCATTAAGTATGGTGCGTAATGTAATCAACACAAATATCCTTAGACAAAGCATTGATGTTTTATCCCTAGTAGCAACATCACATCCACAACCTTAGAACTTTCTGTCACTGTCCCAGATTCAATGGAGGCATGAACCCACTATCGAGCATAAATACTCCCTCTTGGAGTTACAAGTATCAACTTGGCCAGAGCCTCTACTAGCAACGGAGAGCATGCAAGAACATAAACAACACATATATGATAGATTGATAATCAACTTGACATAATATTCTATATTCATCGGATCCCACCAAACACAACATGTAGCATTACAAATAGATGATCTTGATCATGTTAGGCAGCTCACAAGATCTAAACATGATAGCACAAGCGGAGAAGACAACCACTAGCTATGGACCCATAGTCCAAGGATGAACTACTCACGCATCAATCCGGAGGCGGGCATGATGATGTAGAGCCCTCCGGGTGATGATTCCCCTCTCCGGCAGGGTGCCGGAGGCGATCTCCTGAATCCCCCGAGATGGGATTGGCGGCGGCGGCTCGAAGGTTTTCCGTATCGTGGCTCTCGACGGGGTTTTTGACAAAGGCTATAAGTAGGCGGAAGGGTAGGTCAAGAGGGGCGCGAGGGCCCACACCATAGGGCGGCGCGGGCCCCTCCCTGGCCGCGCCGGCCTATGGTGCCGGCCCTCGTGGCCCTCTTCGTATCCCCTCCGGTCTTCTGGAAGCTCCGGAAAATAAGACCTTGGGCATTGATTTCGTCCAATTCCGAGAATATTTCCTTTGTAGGATTTCTGAAACCAAAAACAGCAGAAAACAGAACTGGCACTTCGGCATCTTGTTAATAGGTTAGTTCGGAAAATGCATAATAATGATGTAAAGTATGTATAAAACATGTAAGTATTGTCATAAAAGTAGCATGGAACATAAGAAATTATAGATACGTTTGAGACGTATCAGACGTCCCAATCCTCCAACTATTTGGGCACTAACGATATTCGCATATCCATGAAGTGATCGTCCTTAGTATGCACCGTTGCTAAGACTCGTCGTTTCGAAGCATCACGTGATGATCGGGTGTTATAGATTCTACGTGTGCATACAACGGGTGCAAGCCAGATTTGCACATGCGAATACGAGGTTAAACTTTACGAGCCTAGCATGTACAGACATGGTCTCGGAAAGTCGTCATGATATGATGGATAAAATTATGAGTGAAATTATTCATCATATTACAAAGTTACTAATAGTGAAATCTGGAACACTTGTCATATGATGATCAACTTCAAAGTAAGAACCTCAAGGTTATTGGTATTTGACCAATGGACCTAGAAGTTATTGAAGGTGAAGTGTTTTCTGAGAATGAGGAAAGCTAAAAGAGAAACTACAAAAGATATTTTGGCAGAAAGAAAGAAAAGACTAGAAAGTCTAGCTCAGGTGTATATAGATGATATACATGTTATGGATGTATTCCTTGTTTGGTCACATAATGAAATTCTTGGGTATTTGTACCAGATTGGTTGGTATGAGATGTCATACAATACAACGCAATACAAGAATACGATGGCCTAAGTGACTGATAAGGAATATGGTAATAATGCACGTCTGGAACATAATAAAGTGTTATTATGTTTGTCGTTGGCATTCTACCTAGCCCTTAGAATTTATAATAAAGAACTTAATAATTGTTATTTTGCTCTGGTCAAATGAAAACAATGAGTTGTTCAAATTATGACATTACTCCATGTACGATGGATAAGTTATTATAAATCTTAATGGTGAAACACACATACATAACACCGACGCTAAAATGCCATAAGGCAAATGATTTGAATTCCACTTATTTGTGGAACCGCCATTTAGGTCATGTTAGAAAGGAACGCATGAAGAAACTCCATGCAGATGGATTTTTGGAGTCATTTGATTTTTGAATCGTTTGGCATTTGCAAATTTTTTCTAAAGAGAATGACTGAAATACCGTTCATAGGCCAAGAGTTGAACGGGCAACTAACTTAGTAGAAACATACATGATGATGTATGTGGTTCACTGGACATAGTTATGTGCGGGAGATTCTTCTACTTCATGAAAACTTCCAACAATGAATTGAGTATATATATGTGGATATATTCGATAAGGAAGAAGTTTGAAACATTTGAATGGATTCAAATAAGTTTCAGCATGAAGTGGAAATCATCGTAATAGAAAAGTCAAATATCTATGATTGGATCATGGTGGAAATATTTGAATTACGAGTTTTAGCGAACATCTAAGAGAGTTATGAAATTGTTCTACAACTCACATTTCTTGGAGTATCATAATGATGATGGAGTATTCAAGAGACGTATCCAAACCTTGTTGGATTAATGATGAGATAAAATAAAGTCACGCCATTATATTTTTGTGGATTATGCTTTAAAGACTACCGCTTTTACACTGAATAGAGCATCATCATGATCCATTGAAATGACACCATACGAGTTATGGCATGGGTATAAACCCTAATAGTCCTTTCTTAAATTTTGGTATGCATAGCATATGTAAATAAGTTTACAACCAAAATCGGATGAATGTCTTTGTTGGTTATCCCAGAGATTTGATTGGGAATTCTTCCCACTATGGAGACAAAGACAAAAGTGTTTGTCAATGTTTCTTATTTCCAAGAAATTGTTTCTAGCGAAGTATTTGAGTGGGAGGACAATAGAATTTGATAAGGTTTATGAACCTGAGCATGATGATCAGAGTAGCACAACATCGGAAATGGTTCCGGAAGCAGCTACGAAGATCATGGCTCCCATGTCTACAAAGTGTTATAGTCATGGAGATCAAAGTACTTATTGAACCTTGTAGATGTGGTTTATTTTGTGATCAAATAAATGATTTGTGGACAAAGGATTGTTTTTTAACAATGATAAACCAACTACATACAAAGAAGTTATGATGGGCCCTGACTCCGTTAAAATGGCTATGCGCCATGAAATCCAAGATAGGTGAATACTTTTTGAAAGTAAATGAATCTATGAAATTGATGGACTTGGATGAAATATCATTGAAGAAGCTCGACTTTTCGAAAAGTTGTTTACGACAAAGTTCAAAGAGTTGACTACGATAAGATTAGATTTTCCGTAGCAATGCTTATAGTCTATGTGGATTATTCTAGTAATCGCTACATATTTCTTTTATGAGATATGTTAGTAGGATGGCAAAATATATTACTTAACAGAAGTGTGTATTAAAGGTGTATACAAGATACAACCAAGAGTTTTGCTAGTCCGTAGAATACTAGATAGGAATACGAACTTCAATTGGATGAAGTGAGTATTGCGGAGTTGGAATCTTCACCGGATGAAATAGTCAAAGAGTTTTTGATTTCATCAGAAACGATGAAGATGCTTGCATTTGCAAGAAATTAAGTGGGAGCGCTGAGACATATTTGTAATACTTTATGTAGCTGACATATCGTTGATTATAAATAGTGTAATTATATAATTGATTAAAAGGTTTCATTGAGAATTAGCTTCAATGAAAGGATATGGACTGAAACATATTTAGTGTCAAGATCTATGAAGATAGATTGAAACACATAATAAGTTCAATATAAAAATATTAAGAAGGTGTTCTTTTCATGTGAAGGTTTAACAAGACTTGAGTGTATATGACACTCAATGAGTAAAAACACATGAGTGATTATAGATCACGAATAATATGTACACAATCAGATGTCCTGTGCTCTAAAGTGTTATGAGCATGTACCAGAATGATTCATGAGATGATCATTGGACGACAGTAAGAATATCCTTGAGTACTTTAGAAGAACCAAGGATATATATATAGTTTTGTATGGGGTAATGACAAACAAATCGTTGTAAAGTGTTGCACCGATATTAGTTTGGTCACATATAAAAATAAATTTCAATCTCAATTAGGCTAAGTGTTGTTTAAAAGGTAGCACAATGAGCTAGAAGTTGTCTATGCTAGATTTAGATATGTTCTAAATATTGTGACGGATTCTACAAACGAAGGCAGAGTATGTCATTGTTTTGACAATGACAGAGGATGTTTAAAGTCGAGGAGTTCTTTGAGAACTTGGTGTAGTTCCGATAGTGTCAGAACTTTGAAGCTATATTGTGTATGACAATATTAGTGACATATTTCAGACCGCGGAATTAAGGTTCCACCAGAAGACTGAACATATATGATTAATGCCGACTCATTTGGAAAATGAGTGATGCGTTGAGACGCAAATGAATTGCAAAATACATACGTTTCTGAGCGTGTCAGATCCGTTGACTAAAACTCCCGTGAGCAAAACATGATAAATCACCAGAAGGCCATGGTGTTATATCTTTACAAATGTAAACTAGATTATTGACTCTAGTGCAAGTGGGAGACTGTTGGAGATATGCCCAAGAGGCAGTAATAAAATGGTTATTATATACATCTTTGTGTTTATGATAAATGTTTACATACCATGCTATAATTGTATTAACCGAAACATTGATACATGTGTGTTATGTAAACAACAAGGAGTCCCTAGTAAGCCTCTTGTATAACTACCGTGTTGATTAATAAATGATCACAACTAAAACCCTAGACCACATTTGAGTTCCAATCCATGAATCACTAGGAATCCTAAGTAGAACCCTACCACAACTCATCTCCATTTATGTTTCCATTAGTGAAACATAACCAAAACCCTAGATCATACCACATATATAGAACCCATGCCTAAACCCTAACTTGTGCAGCACAAGTATAAACCAAGCCATATATATACCTAAAGCATAAATTCCATTTAGGGATTAGTGCTAAAGCCAATGTTAAACCTGTTGGAGATATGCCCAAGAGGCAATAATAAAATGGTTATTATAATATATCTTTGTGTTTATGATAAATGTTTACATACCATGCTATAAGTGTATTGACCAAAACATTGATACATGTGTGTTATGTAAACAACAAGGAGTCCCTAGTAAGCCTCTTGTATAACTAGCTTGTTGATTAATCGATGATCATAGTTTCGTGATCATGAACATTGGATGTTATTAATGACAAGCTTATGTCATTGATGAATGATGTAATGGACAAACACCCAACTATGCGTAGCATAAGATCACGTCATTAAGTTCAAGTTGCTATTAGCTTTCTGATGCATAGTTGCCTAATCCTTCGACCATGAGATCATGTAAATCACTTATACCGGAAGGGTACTTTGATTACATCAAACGCCACTACGTAAATGGGTGGTTATAAAGGTGGGATTAAGTATTCAGAAAGTATGAGTTGAGGCATATGGATCAAGAGTGGGATATTGTCCATCCTGATGACGGATAGATATACTCTAGGCCCTCTCGGTGGAATGTCATCTGATTAGCTTGCAAGCATATGAATGGTTCATAAGAGATCACATACCACGATACGAGTAAAGAGTACTTGTTGGAGACGAGGTTGAACAAGGTATAGAGGATACCGATGATCAAACCTCGGACAAGTAAAATATCGCGTGACAAAGGGAATCGGTATCGTATGTAAATGGTTCAATCGATCACTAAGTCATCGTTGAATATGTGGGAGCCATTATGGATCTCCAGATACCGCTATTGGTTATTGGTCGGAGAGAAGTATCAACCATGTCTGCATAGTTCACGAACCGTAGGGTGACACACTTAACGTTTGATGTCGTTTAAGTAGATATGGAATATGGAATGGAGTTCGAAGTTTTGTTCGGAGTCTCGGATGGGATCCAGGACATCACGAGGAGGTCCGGAATGGTCCGGAGAATAAGATTCATATATAGGAAGTCATTTTCTAAGTTTGAAAATGATCCGGTGCATTTATGGAAGGTTCTAGAAAAGTCTGGAAGAAATCACCATGGAAAGTGGAGTCCCAGAGGGACTCCACCTAGCATGGTCGGCCAACCAAAGGGGGGAGGAGTCCCAGGTGGACTCCACCATAGGTGGCCGGCCAACCCCCAAGGAAGGGGTGGGAGTCCCACCTAGTAGGAGTCCCACCTTGGGTAGGTTTCTCCTTATGGCAAGTTTTGGTTTCGGTCTTATTCGAAGACTTGGATTCCAACTCTTGGGGGTTTCCACCTATATAATGAGGAGCAAGGGGAGGGGGCCGGCCACACAATAGCCACCTTGGCCGCACCCCTTGAGGCCGGCGCCCAAGTCCCCCTCTCCCCAAACCCTAGCCTCCCCTCCTCCACATACTACTCCCGCAGCGCATAGGCGAAGCCCTGCCGGAGTTCTCCACCACCACCGCCACCACGCCGTGTCGCCGGATTCCGATGAGGATCTACTACTCCGCTGCCCGCTGGATCGGGGAGAAGGACGTCGTCATCAACACCTTACGTGTGACCGAGTACGGAGGTGCTGCCCGACTTTGGCACCGTCAAGATCTTCTACACGCTTTTGCAAGCGGTCAAGATCTTCTACGCGCTTTTGCAAGCGGCAAGTGATCGACTACATCCACCACGAGATCTAATCTCGTTAGGCTTTGGAAATCTTCAAGGGTTAGTCTCATGATCTTCTCGTTGCTACCATCTACTAGATTAGATCTTGGCTTGTTATTCGTTCTTGCGGTAGGAAAGTTTTTGTTTTCTATGCTACGAATCACAACAAAACCCTACACTTCCATAATAGTGGCCAAATTTGCTAAGTATCATTTAACTAAAGTGTCCATTTTAAAAACTGCATGACTTATAAGAATCACATGATGTATCTGGGAATTTCAAATCAATGTGTCAAGAAAACCATATTAATAACTTTAGAATAAAACCTAAACTATATTTCAACCCTTAGAAATAATTAGGTACATGAAATCATGCCCTTCTTAGATTCCAGAAATAAACATTTGCTTTGTAAATTATTACAATGAGCTACAAAATAAAATAGTAGCTACCACTAGGTAATTACTTCAACATGAACCAAATTATTTGAAGATATAACTTTGATAAATAGAAACCAATTTATATTATGAAATCTATTTAAAGTTTTGAATAAGTCTCACCATAATAACTATATAACCAAATTTTTAGGTATCTGAAAACCAGAATATTAACTAGTGGGCAGCTCTAAGATATTTAAGCAGAATTTAACTATTTCAAAACCTGAAAAATTTAGAACAATTCAAAATATAAATTGAAATGTAACACAAAAACAGAAAATAAAAACTAAAATAGAAAAAGGAGAAGACTTACCCTGGCAGTCGAAGCAGGCCAACCTAGCACCGCAGCCCAGTTACCAGCCCATCTGCAGCCCGACATCATTGCCACATGCCAGCCCAACCCAAACCAATATACCATTTCGGTACTAAATGAGAGGAGGAAAATCACCTTCGTTCTCCTCTCCGAACTCGACACGCCGACGAAGCCACCTCACCGTCGGCGTTCTTGACCATCCACGGATGCGACGACCGGACCTAAAGCCACGCCGGATAATTCCGTGCTGATCCATATCCTTAACACGCCAAGACTCATGCCGAACCGTGCTCATCGTCGCCGCAGCATCTGCACCATCTCCGGCGAATTGCCGTCGCTCCCAAGCTCAACTCAAGCTATAAAAGCACGAGGAGACTCGCCCGAACCCTAGCCATCTTTGCCGCTCACTCAATTCCTCTCTCGTTTCCTCTAATACTCAAAATCCATCGACGGGTCTCGCCGCAGTTCATCATGTATCCGGCGATGGAGGTCACCCCGGAGCTCAGGAGGTGGTCTAGGAGGTGCGCCTGGTCGAGATGATCATCTGGGAGGGAGAAGGAAAGCAGGGGACCTTGCAATTGCCGCCATCGACCTTTTCCCCTTTCTCCGGTCATCACCGGGAACGGCGAAGTGGAGCTCGCCTCCGACTTCAATCCACCTCGTTGAGCAGTCTACAAGCATCAGGCTGAGCGTGCACATCCCAGGGACCCTTCCTCTCGCTTTAGCATCAACCCTAACCTCCGATTGGATTTTCGCCGCCGTAAGCCGCCACAGTAGAGTTCGCCGGAGCCGTCTCCGGTGACCAATACTTGTCAGAGTCGCTCCTAAATGGTCCCCATTCCGTTCTACATCGAAATAAACCGCTAGGTCATCCGCGCGCAAGCCCCGGGCTCGTCTCCGACGATCACCGGCGGCGAGAGTGTCGTTCCCTGACCAGTCAACATTTCGACTGGTCCACGACAATGTGGCATCTGACGTGGATGATGGTCCACCAGTCAGTGCTTGAGGGTAGTCCTGTCTGAGTACGTTTAGTGATTCTAGTTTATTTCCAAAATCCAGAAAAATGCTGAGACTTTGCAAATACATGTAAAATCCATTTCAAATCAGAAAAATATAAATGACTTATCAAAATGTTCACAAAAATAAACTCTATTCAATAAAAATATAATATAAAAATGTTTGTCAAAATAAAAATTCACTTATTTTAACCTTTATTGTTTATGCCTTTTCTTTTTTCCTGAATTCAAATAAAACTTATTAACTAGTTTACTTTCAAAAATAAATAATATATAATCAGTAAGTATATAAAATATCAAGATTAAATTCCTTTATCATATTTTAGTTAACTTAAATAATAGTGGTAGTTTATAAACCCTAATTTACAAATTCTAATTTACCATTTTCTTTAAATCAAGAAAATGTTAAAAACTAATATTATTATTTTCAAAAGTTATTCATTTATTTCAACTTCTTTTTAGTTAACAATTTATTATTTTAAAAGAATTTAATAACAATTATAAAACCCTGATTCTAATTAAACCCTAAAAAGTATTTAACTTAATAATTAAATATTTTAAAATTAATAAAATGTCAAACCATTATTAATTTTATTTCAAAGTACTTAATCACATTAACTCTATTACTAATTTTTATTTTAAGAATAATATCACAATTTAGAAACCTAGTTCTAAAATAAATAGCAACTGATCCCATTATTTTATGTGATCATCCTAAATTGGATTCAATTATAAAACCCTAGGGGTTTATCACATGTGATCATATGAACTTCACCTTTACCAATAGAATCTTAATAAGAAACAAATCAATGCATGATAATGATCTACTAAAATAAAACCAACTCACATGAAGTCATCATTTCATGTCTTCAATTTTTGAATAAACCTTATATGATCCACTAATACCACCTAGGTATAAACCCTAACTTGTTACTCACATATTAACACCATTGATCACCATTTCTAAATACCACACTATTAGAATCAACCTCAACCATAATACCCTAGTAGAACCATGGTGATCAACCATAATACCAATCTTGGATAGCAATCATATGCTCCTATTCAACTAAACCTTACTTATAGAATAATAAACCACCTAGCTTAGAAACCCATTATTGATTACTTAGGGAAGCAAATGAGAAGTCATAGTAAACCCTAATGTTTAACTCATGGCACTGATACGTCTCAAACGTATCTATAATTTCTTATGTTCCATGCTACTTTTATGACAATACTTACATGTTTTATACATACTTTACATCATTATTATGCATTTTCCGACACTAACCTATTAACAAGATGCCGAAGCGCCAGTTGCTGTTTTCTGTTTTTGGTTTCAGAAATCCTACAAAGGAAATATTCTCGGAATTGGACGAAATCAACGCCTAGGGTCTTATATTTCGCGGAAGCTTCCAGAGAGCCAAAGAAGGGACCAGAGGGGGGCCCTGGGGGCCCCACCCCACAAGGCGGCGCGGCCTGGCCCCTGGGCGCGCCGGCCTATGGGGGGCACCCCCTGGCCCCTCCGAGGCTGCCCTTTCGACTACTTAAAGCCTCCGTCGCGAAAACCCTATTATCGAGAGCCACGATACGGAAATACTTCCAGAGACGCCGCCGCCGCCAATCCCATCTCGGGGGATTCAGGAGATCGCCTCCGCACCCTGCCGGAGAGGGGAATCATCACCGGAGGGCTCTACATCACCATGCCCGCCTCCGGATTGATGCGTGAGTAGTTCATCCTTGGACTATGGGTCCATAGTAGCTAGATGGTTGTCTTCTCCTCTTGTGCTATCATGTTTAGATCTTGTGAGCTGCCTAACATGATCAAGATCATCTATTTGTAATGCTACATGTTGTGTTTGGTGGGATCCGATGAATATAGAATATTATGTCAAGTTGATTATCAATCTATCATATATGTGTTGTTTATGTTCTTGCATGCTCTCTGTTGCTAGTAGAGGCTCTGGCCAAGTTGATACTTGTAACTCCAAGAGGGGGTATTTATGCTCGATGGTGGGTTCATGCCTCCATTGAATCTGGGACAGTGACAGAAAGTTCTAAGGTTTGGGATGTGTCATGTTACTAGGGATAAAACATCGATGCTTTGTCTAAGGATATTTGTGTTGATTACATTACGCACCATACTTAATGCAATTGTCTGTTGTTTGCAACTTAATACTGGAAGGGGTGCGGATGCTAACCTGAAGGTGGACTATTTAGGCATAGATGCATGTTGATGGCGGTCTATGTTCTTTGTCGTAATGCCCTGATTAAATCTCATAGTGATCATCATGATATGTATTGAATCTTTATTTGTCAATTGCCCAATTGTAATTTGTTCACCCAGCATGTTATTTATCTTATTGGAGAGACACCACTAGTGAGCTGTGGACCCCGGTCCATTCTTTTACATCTGAATACAATCAGCAATCATTGTTCTCTACTGCTTTTGCAAACAAACATCATCTTCCACACTATACGTTTAATCCTTTGTTTTCGCCAGCCGGTGAGATTGACAACCTCACTGTTACGTTGGGGCAAAGTATCTTGATTGTTTTGTGCAGGTTCCACGTTGGCGCCGGTTTCACCGGTGTTGCGCCGCACTACACTCCTCCACCAACAACCTTCACGTGTTCCTTGACTCCTACTGGTTCGATAACCTTGGTTTCTTATTGAGGGAAAACTTGCTACTGTACGCATCACACCTTCCTCCTGGGGTTCCCAACGGACGTGTGCTTCACGCGTTATCAGGCACCACCTTTGATATAATACCCTATGATCAACATTAGTAATAAACATGCCAATAGTTGCTGCATATAGACCCATTCAACTTAAGAACCAACTGGCCCCTAATTGGTAAATCAAATGAACTTAATAGTGAACCCTAGTAAACCCTAAAAGTACATAGCTCCTATTTGTAGTAATCCTTGTTCTTTATTAAATATGTTCTTAAAGAGTTATTCTTTTGAAATAAACATTAACATGCTCTGTAGAACTTAAAACTGACAACTGCTCTTTACATATTATGCAACCACTATTCCTTTGTGTGTATGATTGTTATGATGCCTTATATCACTTGGTTATGATGCTAATATAACCAAACCTTAATAAGAACCTTGTTTGAGAACCATTCTAAAAGTGCAACACACCTTAAAGAAATCTTTACAACTCACCAATCATAAATCATCGAAGTTAGGTTACGCTCGGGGCGATTGCATCTCATACTATGCATTATAGCATCTTTGCCAGTTCTTTAAACATTGTCCTTACCGGACGATGATGGTATTTCAGAATTTGGAGTTATCACGTATTGAAGCTTTTTCCTGCATAATCTTGCAGTCAAGAAAGGCAATTTCATCGCTTGCTCATGTCATTTGATTATTTTTATCAAACTATATGAAAAGTACTATACTTATCACTCTTGCATTTAAAAGCAAAATATTATTTTACAATCACTACAAGAAAAGTTCTGATAGACAACGTCCCAAAATCGTCCACTAAGGGGTATTTTTCGTCGCCTATGGGCCTAACCCGACGATATGGGTTCTGTCGAAACTGCGTCAGGCAAAGTCCTACGACGTTTTTTCGGTCCGTCGCATTTGGGCGCCCTTCCGCCACGGAAAATCGGACCGTTGCGCAAGTGTTTTCGGGAGCCCGTTGACTGCTGACGTCATGCAAACTAACACGTGGCAGACGCCGTTAACTAGAAGTTAACGGCGTTAACCGGCTGAAACCCCGTGGTAGATGGTAGGCCCACACGAGGCCTGCCACGTCTTAAGCGGGCCGAGATGACATAGTTTGACCGGTCAACTATATAGCCGGGCTGGTCCATTAGTTACGTGGGCCGGGCCTAACTCTAAGGTTGACTCGGTCAAAACTTAAATGGGCGGCCCATTTAACATGTGGGTCCACCTTACAACAACTCGGCCGCCCAAGAAGCAAGTGGGCGGCCAAAACACAGGTGGGTCCCACTTTCTGTTAAAGGGCCTCCCATTTAGTGCTGGGTCCACCATATAGAAGTGGGCCACCCAACAAGCTAGTGGGCGGGCCAAAACACAAGTGGGTCCCACTTTCCGTTAAAGGGTCGCCCATTTAGTATGTGGGGTCCACCATATAGCAAGTGGCCGGCCCAACAAGATAGTGGGTCCGGCCAAAAACACGGGTCCCACCTTCTGTTAAAGGCCGCCCATTTAGTATGTGGGGTCCACCATATAGCAGTGGGCCGGCCCACCAAGATAGGGCCCAAAACACAGGTGGGTCCCACATTCCTGTTAATGGTCCCGCCCATTTGGTATGGGGGTCCACCATATAGAAGTGGTCGGCCCAACAAGATAGTGGGTCGGGCCAAAAACACAAGTGGGTCCCACCTTCCTATTAAAGGGCGCCCATTTACCATGTGGGACCACCATATAGCAAGGGGTGGCCAACAAGATAGCGGGCCGGCCCAATAAGCATGTGGGGCCCACTATCAGAACGTACTTACTAAAGAAGGGCCGCCCAAAATGTAAGTGGGTCCCACACTCGTAGCGGCCTACCAAATAGAAAGGGTCCCACACTACCGTAAGTGGACCGGCCCAATCGTAGGGCCCTACTTGTTTGACTAGTCAACTTGCATTAAATTTCATGAGCCTAAAATCTGATTTCAATGATACACACAATTACATACACAAATAAAACAAATAGGAAAATTACAAGGCAATTAATGTGCCCAAATAAAAAAATTACATAGAATCATTGAGGACTTCTATTAGCATCATCAATAACACGTTGACATTTGGCAATCGCCTTGATTGAATCTTGTGTACTCTTTGTCAACATATCAGCTACAGATCTTAAAGCAGCAATACCATGTCTTTTATAAAGTACAACCTTGAGATATTTACTGTTTGATGAAAGAAATGGTCTAGGTTGACGGCTATGAGAAGATGCATCAGAAGAAAGATCAGAACTTTTTGTGGGCCTCACTTCTAATGAAGATTGCTTCATCACAACTGCATTCTGATAATAATGCAAAAAGAGTTAAACGATGAACTATGCAAACATTTATTATGCAATGTAGATATAAGATAATAACAAGTTGCATAAATAAGACATGTATGGAACTTGTACTAAGCACAAACTTACATCATAATGTTGCACAGGGTCGCTACAGATCCTTTTTTGGCGACTATCTTCTAATGATGACTGCTTCATTAAAACTGCATTCTGGTAACATTGTAAACATAGTTACAACAATTAACTATTCAAACATGTATTACGCAATGTAGAGATCAGATAACAGCATGTAGCAGAAATAAGCACAAGATAAGATAAGATGCATGTACTAAGCACATACTGGCTCACTGCAGGTCCTTCTCTTGCGTGCACTAGTCGTGGTCAACATGCCTATCATTTTAGGTTCAGCCATCAAGTGAAATGCTAATCCTCCTGCTCCATTGTCCTTAATCTGTGTTTAGATATCACATTTAAGACCAAGTCAGCTGGTTTCAAATAACAAAAAACTTGAGCTGCCAAATGAATAAGCCAATATTTACCAGATATCAGATTAAAACCAACTAGATGTTGCTTTGCATGAGATACGAATTTCAGACATTCAGATTTAGAGTAGGGTAATGCCAAGGTTTTCCACATAAAGTAAACTGGCATTAAGAATGACCAAATGTCAGGTTCAAATCACCTTCGCAGTTTCTCCAAGACAAGCATATCAAATAGGCAGAAACATAGTAAAGCATGAATGGCATTGCTATGGCAGGGTTCCAAGTGTTAATCTCTTGCATAAGGAACAATGCATATAGGTTATAGATAATAACGGAAGTAAACTGCCAAAATTACCAACCAAGAACTCAGATTCCAACCTTCCCTAGCGTCCCCGCTGTTAATGTTGGATGTTCTAATAAGTGGTTCGCATGATCAATCCCTAGGAAAAATAACATTGACAAGTCAGTCTACGATAATACAAAGACCAGACATGCACGCAGCAATAACTATATAAGCTAAAGACGAGGTATAAGAGCAAGCAGATTGGAAATGCACATAGCATGATTATAAAAGCAGTGTGAGAATAGCAGACACGAGAAAACAGCTAGCGGTGAGCTAATGACGTGGTATAAGAACAAGCAGATTGGAAATGCCCATAGCATGACTATAAAAGCAGTGCGACAATAGCATGCAGTACAAAAACAGTTGGCAGCAAATGAATGGGTACAAGGCTATAAATATGTGGATGCACACATGTGTCAGTAGAATGAACAGGATGGTAGCGACCGGATAATGCTTTTGTACTGTACAATATTTAAACAAACTTCATGCGAAGCAACACATCAAGAAAGTTAACGGCATATGAGATCTGCAAATAACTACACAAAACATGGCTAAAGAAACACCGCGATCTAACGGGCCAGCGTACTAACCAAGCTGCGGCGGGGTGGACGGGGGCGGCAACTTGCATTCCAGCGGCGGCGAACGCGGGAGACGATGAATCGACCCTGTTTCAGTAGAAGCGGGCGTTAGTGAAGCAGATCTGGTTGGCTGGCAAGGTATTCGGTGAAGTTGATACAGCCGCTGCGGCGAGGTAGTCGGTGGCGAGGTCGGCGGTGAAGCAGATCCGTCGGTGGCGAGGTCGGCGGTGAAGCAGATCCGTCGGTGACGAGGGCGGCGGGGGAGCGGATCAGGTGGGTGGACAGCCAACACGATCAAGGCTACGCTGTGGAGGAGTATGCCGGCGGCGAAGCAGATCTAGTACTGTAGAGAGTCAGAGCTTTGGCGTGTGAGAGTATTTTTGAGCTAATGGGGCGAATGGTTGGTGGGTGGGTGTGGGCCTGTGGGGAGGGTTCGGGATCTAGGCAAGATATTTCATTGTTACCGAATGAGCCCTCCATGGTCGGTGGGTTGTAGCTTCCGGACCAGGGTTAAAAGGGTAAAACTGGTCACGGGATTTTTGAATGGATGCGGCGGGATGATTTGGCGCGCGGCCGAAATTTTCAGTTTCAAGCTACGAGCAGAACGACAAAAATAATGTTCTTCCCCAGGGAGCTCTCATTTCTTCCTCTTCTCTTTCTCTCTCGAGTCTCTCCCACTCCCCCGGCTCCTCTCCCCCTTCTCTCCGGCGGCCTCGCCGGCCGGAGACGAGGCCGACTTCTCTCTGTATATTGTACACCCTCCGAACTAAATTAATTGATTCAACTTTCCTTAGACGTGTATGTATCTAGAGTAAAAACATGTGTGGATACATCCATATTTAGATAAGCAAAGTTGAGTCAGCTAATTTGGATCCGAGGGAGTTAGTGTTGTTGTAAGCTTAGATCCAGTGTTTCCCATGAGCAGAATGGCGCAATGGAGTCGGGGATCTCGTCATCGGCTTCAGATCTGGCCTATGGTGAATCTGGCGGATCTTGCCGGCCAAACCCCGATCTGGTGCCATCAATGTGATGGCGCTAACGGTGAGGCTTGCTTTGGTCAGTGCTTCAGATCTGGCCAATGGGGAAGTCAAGCTGCTAAAGTTCACAAGCTCGGGGCATACGACGGCGTCATCCGTCTTGCCCGTGCACATCTTGGCCTTTCAGCGGCCCTTCTCAGAGCCAATATGCCGTTGCTGAGGCCCTTCTTCTCCTTCGTCCTGGCGACTACCGGCGACACCGTCCCAAGTGGTGCGTCCCCGGCGACGGAGTTGCTGGAAAGGATGCGGAGCAGAGATCTGATGTGCGGTCGAGAAGGACTCGATTGATTTTCTTCTATATGTTTTGGGGTCCTTTTTGTAAAGTTGCAGGTTCTATTAGTTATTGTCTAGTACTTTTGGTCCTCTATGTAATTTTTTGGACTAGTTTCCATTGGCACTGATAAACTTGAATTTTGACAAGTTCACGGGGAAAAAATTCCTTTGCACATATGGCCTATCATGTATAAACATTCTTGAGATTTAAACTATATGTAATGTGCCATGCATTAACCCTAAACCATATATATGTAACTAACCCTAGCTGATCAAACCCTACTTAATTAAAACAAATAACCCTAAACTATACGCATGCACTTTATGCGCAAAGGCGCGGTGCCTCTAATAATGTGTGTGCGCACTCGATCGATGATCCCTAAACCTTATACAACCCTGAAACCCTAATCCCTAATCCCTAAACCCTAAACACCCTAAACACTAAACCCTAGACCCTAAACCCTAACCCTAACCCTAAACCCTAATTAAACCCTATATATAGGCCAACGACACTTAATTGTGCATCAAGCAGGCCAGGGGTGCCTCGCGGTCCTCTAATTAAATTAAATGTGCCATGCATTAACCCTAAACCATATATATGTAACTAACCATAGCTAATCAACCCTACTTAATGAAAACACATAACCCTAAACTATACTAGCTATAACCCGATCTAATAAAAACATGCTCTATATATAGCAGCTAGCTAGCAAACCGTAGATTAACACCAATTAATATATACATGGCCTATATCGATCATGTTGTATAACATATCCCTGAGATTCATTAATTAATTATATAATTATCGTGATAAATTAATTAACTTTAATTTTGACAAGTTCTCTCGAATGAAAACACATTTGATTAAGTTGCCTCATAATATATATATAATTAGTGTGCATGCATGGCCTACCATGCATTCGTGCATATATTTTAATGTATATTTGAACATATTCTTGGGGATTTCAATCTCTCTCTCGATCATCTATATATCGTTGGTGGCCAAAAAACACACATATATATATGCATGCAATTTATGCGTAAAGGCGCGGGTGCCTCTAATAATGTGTGTGCGCACTCGATCGATGATCCCTAAACCTTAAACAACCCTAAAACCTTAAATCCCTAATCCCTAAACCCTAAACACCCTAAACACTAAACCCTAAACCCTAGACCCTAAACGTACCCTAACCCTAACCCTAACCCTAAACCCTAGCTAACCCTAAACCCCAATTAAACCCTATGTATAGGCCAACGACACTTAATTGTGCATCGATCGAGCGGGTCAGGGGTGCCTCGCGGTCCTCTAATTAAATTAAATGTGCCATGCATTAACCCTAAACCATATATATGTAACTAACCCTAGCTAATCAACCCTACTTAATTAAAACACATAACCCTAAACTATACTAGCTAGCTATAACCCGATCTAATAAAAACATGCTCTATATATAGCAGCTAGCTAGCAAACCGTAGATTAACACCAATTAAAATATACATGGCCTATATCGATCATGTTGTATAACATATCCCTGAGATTCATTAATTAATTATTGTTATCACCGGATTTTGGCCAAATCAGGAGATGGGCCGTAAGTGAAGATGGGCTTGAAGGATATACGCGTGGAGCGTCTTTGAAGCGGCCTTGCACGAAGAGTTTGGGCTAGATTGCCCGTGTATCTGTAATATAGTAGATCGTATCTTAGTTTAGAATTAAAAGATAGAGTTTAACCCGTGCACGGTTAGGTGCACGCCCGAATTAGAAAGTCCCTTGGACTATAAATATGTATCTAGGGTTATCGGAAAAGGAGGACAATCACGTTCACAACAAACACAAATCAGGCGCATCGCCACCCCTTCTTTCGAGGGTTTTCTTCCGGGTAAGCATCATGCTGCCTAGATCGCATCTTGCGATCTAGGCAGTATACGTTTATTCGTTACCTTGTGTTGCTCGTGCTGAAGCGTTGTTGATGGCGAGTAGCACTATTTATCATAGATGTTTTGGGGCTTGCATGGATGCTTTTCTTATGCATATTTGCTTAGCTATGCCGTCCCTCGATATCTAGCTGCCCTTATACCTATCTAGGTGTAAGGGCAGCACCTTGCTTGTTCGTTATTTAGTAGATCCAATCTGTTATAGTTGCTCCTTGATTCTTCAAGGATTGGTTTAATATCCGTATGGTTAGGCCTTGCAAACGGGTTGAACGATCCGGTAGTACGTAAGGTATGGTTTGTTAGTCCTAAGAGGGATGTTCCGGGAATTAACTTAATGTTGGTTTTTAGGCCTCTTTTAGGGTTAGTTTTCCATTATCTTTCGTGTCTATTAGGCTCAACTACGCGTAGGATGTTCCGATCATACGGTGAAAACCCTAAACTATCGTAGATTGGTTTAACTTTATATTGATCAAGCAGGAGCCCCATGTCATCGTTAACCCGACGTGAACCATGGGGCGATCGGCTCTTTGAGCCGATCCACAGGGCAACCTGAGAGCCGATCGGGCTCGTATTTAATGTTTACGTGTCTGCCATGCAGGAAACTAATCGAAGCAATTCAACACCTTCCTGACCAGGTATAGGTCAGGTGGCACGCCCTTGCAACCGCTAGGACGTGTGCCGGAACATTTGCGGGACGACGTCGAGGGACCAGGGCCCCCTGCAGCCTTGGAAGCCTCCCGGCTCTTCGTGTTGCTTAACCACTGCTCGCCGGTGGGTTTTGGCAGGCAACACATTCTGGCACGCCCGGTGAGACCATCTTCTGCAACAACCACGTCAACATCCGAGATGGCGGAAGAACCGGTCAAGTATGAAGATCTGCCTGCTGAGCACAAGAAGAAATATGATGATCTCAAGGCCATCTTGGAAGCCGATCTCATCGGCTCTTTTGAGAGGACCCGTTCGCACGGCATTAAGTTCAAAGGGTTCCAACCCGAAGGCGCGTTAGAGGGACTAGATCTATCTCTCCCTTCGGAGGAACGTACCAGAGCCCTGCGACAGGAAATTGACTATGCCGTGGCTCATTCCCTTCATCGGCATTCTGAGAGCCTGGTGAACACTTTGGAGCGTGTTGCGCTTAATGTGGTGCAAGAAATCATGAAGCATAAGTATTCTCCGTCAGGTCCTGCTCTAGGAACTCACCAGGGGGAGATACCGCTCTATACTAGGCCACCACTGCAATACACGTTTGCAGCTCCACATCAACAAGGTTCACCGGCGTACGTCGTCTACAAAGTTGGAGGCGATCCTGGCGATTACCATTTCCTGTATGAGCCGCCCAAGGAGATTCCGCATGGATACGTGTGCACGTACGTGCCGGACTGCAACAACGGCGAACCAGATTACGGCAGGAGGAGTCACTGCAGCAGGAGTAGTCGCTGGAGCAGGAGGCAGTTCTGGAGCAGTGAGAAACAGGCGTGGCTAGCTAAATGCGCCCACCGAACAAGTCATGAACGCTCAACCTCTCTGCAGCTCCTACGGCGGATCAGATTACGCAATCTTGAGAGACCAGTTGGCATCCTGCCAAGAAGAGAATGATCGGCTATTCCAAGCCGTATCCCAACGAGTATGACCTAATCCCACTACCGCCTAAGTATCGGCTCCCTGACTTCACAAAATTCAGTGGATCAGGGAACCAGCTCAATTGAGCACGTGAGCCGATATTTGGCACAGTTGGGCATGGTCTCAGCTTCAGACGAGCTACGTGTGAGGTTCTTTTCACAATCTCTCACGGGTCCGGCCTTTGGGTGGTACACCTCGTTGCCACCAGATTCGGTTCGGACGTGGAAGCAGCTGGAAGAGCAGTTTCCACACAATATCATTCAGAAGCTACTGAAGCTGGCATTGCCGATCTGACCCAGGTTCGGCAGAGGCGAGGAGAGACGGTGTCTGAATACATCCAGCGCTTCAGGACCGTCAGGAACCGATGTTATTCGGTTCGTTTATCTGAGAAGGAAGCAGTCGAGCTGGCGATAGCAGGCCTGTCAGCGCCGCTCAAAGATGTGACCTTCCAAGCAGACACAATTCACTGGCGCATATGGTTCAGAAATTGACATCGTATGAACAGCGCCACCCAGAATTGTATCAAGACAAGTTCAAGCGCGTCGCCCTGATCGAGAGGACGAAGATGAAGATTCTGCAGGAGATCAGGAAGTCGCTGTAGCTGAATGGACTCGGGGGGCAAAGCCCGTGTCCTGCAAGTGGGTGAAACAACCAGGGCCTGCAAAAGGGTTTGACTTTGATTTAAGCAAAACGGAGCAAATTTTTGATTTGCTGCTGAAGGAAAAACAGCTGAAGTTACCCGAAGGCCACAAAATCCCCACGTTACAAGAGATGAACGGCAGGCCATACTGCAAATGGCATCACACGTTCACTCATGCCACCAATGACTGCAAAGTCTTGCGCGGACAGATTCAAATGGCGATAGAACAAGGCCGATTACTCTTCGGTCAGTTTGCCATGAGAGTTGACACACATCCGTTTCCTGACGTCAACATGGTGGATCTCAGTCACTGCATAAGACGCGAGCCAGGTTTCTCTTTTGATATCAACATGGCAGGGCTTGCAGATCGCCATAGCAAGGATAAGCCAGAGAGCAGTCACTCCCGTGGCAAAGATGAAAAGGAGGCCGATCCACGCGACCGGCCCCAGCATGATGACAGACGGTATTTGACTGAGGAAGAGGTGAGAAGCGTGCGGTATCAACGACCACTTTCCGCGCACCTCCTTAACAAATATGAGCAGCAGTATGACCGACGTCGGCGCTACGACGTAGATGATAAGAGAGATCGTCGGTCTGATGCAGATGACAGGAAATACCGTCGATATGATAGAAACAATGAAGGGTATGAGCGTCACGCTAGAGGGAGGTCAAGAGAGCAAGAGGACATGGATAGGCATTGGAACTGTCCTTTCTTCAAACACTGCTGGGACTCAGGAATGAGCCGATTGCCTACAATCGAGAACTGCCCAGAATGTAAACAGAAGAGGAAGGGAACAAATGAAGTTTCAGTGTTCAAGCGTCTAGGACCTCTCCCACCTCAGAACAAACGAGCTGAGTCATCTCAAGATGAAGACTTCGAGGAGTCAGAGGAAGAAGATAGATATCACCGTCCAAGGTGGTGCCCTGATGGACTCAGCCACTCCCAAAAGCGCAGAGTGCAACGGCTACGAAACTTGGAGGAAGCCGAGGCGCAGTACCTGTACACGTTGAGGAAAGCACGGCCCGATCTGGCCGTGAAAATTCAGCAAACATTGGAGATGGAGGCTCGCCCACCAAAGAAAGTGTGGCGACCCAAGCAGACAAAAGCCGATGCAGAGGCATCGGCTGATACAAACATGGTGTTCATTCTCCCGTCAGAGTTTTGTGCTCCAAGAGACGAGGAAGTGTCAGTGGCACAGTTTGATTGCGGCCCGCGGCCAGTCATCTTTGAGAAGCCACGAGAGAGGAGCTACAGGCATCTGAAAGCCCTATACTTGAAAGGTTATATCAATGGGCAGCCTATCAGCAAGATGCTGGTTGACACGGGAGCAGCGGTCAACATAATGCCGTACTCCATGTTGCGACGTTTGGGACGATCCAATGACGATCTGATCAAGACCAACGTCACGCTAAGCGATTTCAACGGCCAAGCGTCAGAAGCCAAGGGTGTTCTGAACGTAGACTTAACTGTCGGCCGAAAAACCATCCCTACGTCGTTCTTCATCGTCGACAGCAAAGCACTTACGCTGTCCTGCTAGGAAGGGATTGGATCCACGCTAACTGTTGCATTCCATCCACAATGCATCAGTGCATCATACAATGGGATGGAGATGAAGTGGAGGTTGTTCATGCAGATGACTCGATCGAGATCTCTTTGGCTGGCATGAACATTTGGGATGCAGACGACCAAGAGCCGCTCTCTGGAATCAATCTGGACGGCTGTGAGCGCATCGAAGCTTCAAAAAACGGGGTGAGGCTGGTCTTATCCACTGGCCTGACAGAGTAGCAAGATCCGAGTCTATGGACGTACGTGGCAAGGCCGATCCCTGCGATCGGCCCCAAAAAATGAAAAGCAAGGATCTCACATCAAGCATGTCACGTAGCTATAGCAGAGAACCAAGAAGTTGTAAACCCTCATTAAGCGTTGCAATGAAACAGGAGGCCGATTCTAGCAATCGGCCAAAATTAGCCTCAACATGCCTTCTGCCTGTGTTCAGCATTGATTTAGCAGGCGATGGAAAGCTGGGGTATGGGTTTACATCAGCTGATGAACTAGAAGAGATTGACATTGGTCCTGGGGATAAGCCACGACCAACATTTATCAGCAAATAGTTGGATCAACAACTGCAAGGGAAGCCGATTCCAGCAATCGGCTAAAATTATTCTCACCACACGTGTTCACTGATGTGCTATTTAGCATGGTGAGTGGTGTGACAGGCTTAATTGGCTGGAAAGCCGATATCTTCAATCACTTGAAGGATTCGGCTCGGGGGGCATACACACAGAGAAGGTACGAGGCCACGAAGTATGTACCCAGGAGGAGCCGATTCATGAAATCGATCGGCTAATAAAAAATCGAAAATAGAAAAAATTTAAGCACAGCCGATGCTCGGACATCGACTTAAGAATAAAAAGCCGATGCACAGCCATCGACTTTAGAATTACAGAGTTTAAGCTGCCACTTGAGCAGGCCTCACTGGAGGAAAGTTTCTAAGGCAGAGTGCACGTAGGGACGTGATCCACCTCTCGCGATCTCGGCCAAATCATCATCCTTGACCCGAAGGCACAACGTCACAACCGGCCAGAGCTTCAACTGCAGCGTCACTGGGACGTGGGGCTGGATGTCTTCAAGGATGTTCTTCACCTCCTCGGAGTTTTCGACCAATGTCTCAATGAGTGAAGAAAGCAGAGCTTTGAGGCGTTGGAGTTGGAGAGCGATGACGCTGGACTTGGTTCATCACGTGCTGTGGGAGAGGCCGGTTCGATAGATTCAGGGTCGAACGACAGCAAGCCTGAGAGATCACAACCCTGACAAACAACAAGAGCAGCATAAGCATGCAGATCAGGGTAAGGGCGAGCCCAACAAAGGGAGCATACCTCTCCTAGGACCATGGGAACAGCCGATGACGAAGCAATCGGCTGTGGCGTTTTTGCCTGGGGTTTGGCCAAGGTGGCAACTTGGTCGATGTCACCTTTAGAGGTTGTTACGTCCAGAGTTGTGGAGGGCATCAGAACTTCATCAACATCCCCACTGGAAGTTTCATCAGTCTGCAAAAAAGATGGTGAGCCGATCTGAGCAGCAAAGCACAAGAATTGAGCTAGGAGGAGTTGGAGAGCCATTACATTTGAAGCTTCTTGGTTCGAGGAAGGGGTTTGCTGATCCTTCCGAGCCCTCTTGGTACATCGACTCCTTGTGCGTAAGTTTCCCTACCCTGTTTTGATGGGAGTGAGGGGCAGCAGGTTCTGACCTTTTCTTGGAAGCCGATGGTGGCACATCTGGCTGGTTTTGTGGTGGTGTCCTCGGAGGTGCCCGAGCTTGAGCTTTCGGCTGGACTGCCTCCTCGATGGTATTATCTTCTGCTTTCTTGAGCTGCAGTGGTTGTTGCCCTTCAAAGTTTTCCTGGCAGCCATCTTTCTCACTTCTCGCCCTGACTGAGGCTCGGGGGCAGCTGGCCCTGAAGATTCTTTGCTTTTGGGAGCCGATCTTGTCGGAATCGGCTGGCTCTGCATCACAACCTTGTAGAAAGGTGGTGAGTTCTTGCAGAAGAGAACCACCGGAGCTGGTGGGAGGAATTTGAAGAGGGAGCCATCATCATTGATAGGCTTTGGGCCATCTTGTTGCTACAAAGAAACAGAGCAGGGTTATAAACATTACTGTAAACTATCACAAGGAAATTTGTGGGCAAGTGGTACCTGTTCTGCAGAAGTATCAGCTTCAGCATCAAGTGTTCAGCAACGGTCCTAGAGCTTTCCTGAAGGCATTAATTCAGGAGTTTTGCCGTTAAATCTAACATTACGCTCAGGTGGTTTGGAGCGGTCAAAGATTACCTTCAGGCCAGAGACCGTGGCATTGGGGGTCTGAATTTGAGCAAGGGTTGAAGGTTACCGTTGAGGGGATAACTGAATTGACCTGTCTCACAGTTTATCGTGAAGGACTGATGCGTTGCCATCGGCTCATTGAGCATTGACCAAGTTGACAATCGGCAAAGTCAGTATGAGGGGAAATCGGCTAAATTAGCATAAAGGAAATCGGCAAAATCAAATTAAAGGAAGTTCTTCATTGATAATGGGATTTCTTACATAAAAGAGCTGATTGCTCTCAAAAGGAAGAACTAGGGGATACATTGCCCCATCTACTACTACTGATCCTATACTAAGGATCCTATCTATGGGACGTCGCTGCCCTCATCATCGCCGTCGTCGCCACTTTCGGCGCTACTCCCGGCGGGCTCGTCGCCGCCGCCGCGGCCACCGGCAGGCCCTCGTCCTCGTCCTCCTCGTCGCGTCGTCGTCGCTGTCGGTCGCTGAGGTTTCCCGGCCAGGGGAAGAAGCGCTTGGCCGGCGGCTCGTCGGAGGAGGTGTCGTCCTCCTCCTCCTCTTCCTCCTCCTCCTCCTCGAAGGAGGTGAAGTCATCCCAGGAGAAGCGATCGTCATCGCTCTCCTCCTCCGTTTCCCCGTCGGCGAGGAAGCGGAGGTCACTCTCCCCGTCGGTCAAGGATTTGTCATCCTCGGACCAGACGAGGAGTCGGTCCTCGTTGTCCCACGCCGTTGGGGCGAGGATGTCGTACGCCGCCTGCGTACCCCACTCTGGTGTCGACTCTCGAAGGGGAGAGGACACGTAGGAAAGACCCGACGAAGAGGAGGAAGAAGAAGAAGACATGGTGGCAGAGGAGGGCTTTTGGAGTGCTAATGCGAAGGGGATGAAGAAGGGAACTGCAGGATGCGGTTAAAATAGAGGCGATATAGTGGAGATTTAATGCTCAAGCAGTTTTCGAGGATGTGGTGCCAAAACTGTCAAATCGTGCAGAGAAGTTGAGAAGGCAAGGCATCATGATGAAGAATACTGCGACGGTTCTGCTCTGCCGACCCTTCGAAGGAAAAACAGAGTGGTTTTGAAATTATCATTGCCAAAACCAGGGGGCATGTGTTATCACCGGATTTTGGCCAAATCAGGAGATGGGCCGTAAGCGAAGATGGGCTTGAAGGATATACGCGTGGAGCGTCTTTGAAGCGGCCTTGCACGAAGAGTTTGGGCTAGATTGCCCGTGTATCTTAGTTTAGAATTAAAAGATAGAGTTTAACCCGTGCACGGTTAGGTGCACGCCCGAATTAGAAAGTCCCTTGGACTATAAATATGTATCTAGGGTTATCGGAAAAGGAGGACAATCACGTTCACAACAAACACAAATCAGGCGCATCGCCACCCCTTCTTTCGAGGGTTTCTCCGGGTAAGCATCATGCTGCCTAGATCGCATCTTGCGATCTAGGCAGTATACGTTTATTCGTTACCTTGTGTTGCTCGTGCTGAAGCGTTGTTGATGGCGAGCAGCACTATTTATCATAGATGTTTTGGGGCTTGCATGGATGTTTTTCTTATGCATATTTGCTTAGCTATGCCGTCCCTCGATATCTAGCTGCCCTTATACCTATCTAGGTGTAAGGGCAGCACCTTGCTTGTTCGTTATTTAGTAGATCCAATCTGTTATAGTTGCTCCTTGATTCTTCAAGGATTGGTTTAATATCTGTATGGTTAGGCCTTGCAAACGGGTTGAACGATCCGGTAGTACGTAAGGTATGGTTTGTTAGTCCTAAGAGGGATGTTCCGGGAATTAACTTAATGTTGGTTTTTAGGCCTCTTTTAGGGTTAGTTTTCCATTATCTTTCGTGTCTATTAGGCTCAACTACGCGTAGGATGTTCCGATCATACGGTGAAAACCCTAAACTGTCGTAGATTGGTTTAACTTTATATTGATCAAGCAGGAGCCCCATGTCATCGTTAACCCGACGTGAACCATGGGGCGATCGGCTCTTTGAGCCGATCCACAGGGCAACCTGAGAGCCGATCGGGCTCGTATTTAATGTTTACGTGTCTGCCATGCAGGAAACTAATCGAAGCAATCCAACACCTTCCTGACCAGGTATAGGTCAGGTGGCACGCCCTTGCAACCGCTGGGACGTGTGCCGGAACATTTGCGGGACGACGTCGAGGGACCAGGGCCCCCAGCAGTCTTGGAAGCCTCCCGGCTCTTCGTGTTGCTTAACCACTGCTCGCTGGGATTCATTAATTAATTATATAATTATCGTGATAAATTAATTAACTTGAACTTTGACAAGTTCTCTCGAATGAAAACACATTTGATTAAGTTGCCTCATAATATATATATAATTAGTGTGCATGCATGGCCTACAATGCATTCGTGCATATATTTTAATGTATATTTGAACATATTCTTGGGGATTTCAATCTCTCTCTCTCGATCATCTATATATCGTTGGTGGCCCAAAAAACACATATATACGCATGCACTTTATGCGTAAAGGCGCGGGTGCCTCTAATAATGTGTGTGCGCACTCGATCGATGATCCCTAAACCTTAAACAACCCTAAAACCCCTAAATCCCTAATCCCTAATCCCTAAACCCTAAACACCCTAAACACTAAACCCTAAACCCTAAACCCTAACCCTAACCCTAACCCTCTACCCTAGCTAACCCTAAACCCTAATTAAACCCTATGTATAGGCCAACGTCACTTAATTGTGCATCGAGCAGCCCAGGGGTGCCTCGTGGTCCTCTAATTAAATTAATTGTGCCATGCATTAACCCTAAACCATATATATGTAACTAACCCTAGCTAATTAACCCTACTTAATTAAAACACATAACCCTAAACTATACTAGATATAACCCGATCTAATAAAAACATGCTCTATATATAGCAGCTAGCTAGCAAACCGTAGATTAACACCAATTAAAATATACATGGCCTATATCGATCATGTTGTATAACATATCCCTGAGATTCATTAATTAATTATATAATTATCGTGATAAATTAATTAACTTGAATTTTGACAAGTTCTCTCGAATGAAAACACATTTGATTAAGTTGCCTCATAATATATATATAATTAATTAGTGTGCATGCATGGCCTACCATGCATTCGTGCATATATTTTAATGTATATTTGAACATATTCTTAGGGATTTCAATCTCTCTCTCGATCATCAATATATCGTTGGTGGCCAAAAAACACACACACATATATATATATATATATATATATATATACGCATGCAATTTATGCGTAAAGGCGCGGGTGCCTCTAATAATGTGTGTGCGCACTCGATCGATGATCCCTAAACCTTAAACAACCCCTAAAACCTTAAATCCCTAATCCCTAATCCCTAAACCCTAAACACCCTAAACACTAAACCCTAAACCCTAGACCCTAAACCCTAACCCTAACCCTAACCCTAACCCTAAACCCTAGCTAACCCTAAACCCTAATTAAACCCTATGTATAGGCCAACGACACTTAATTGTGCATCGAGCAGGCCAGGGGTGCCTCGCGGTCCTCTAGTTAAATTAAATGTGACATGCATTAACCCTAAACCATATATATGTAACTAACCCTAGCTAATCAACCCTACTTAATTAAAACACATAACCCTAAACTATACTAGATATAACCCGATCTAATAAAAGCATGCTCTATATATAACAGCTAGCTAGCAAACCGTAGATTAACACCAATTAAAATATACATGGCCTATATCGATCATGTTGTATAACATATCCCTCAGATTCATTAATTAATTATATAATTATCGTGATAAATTAATTAACTTGAATTTTGACAAGTTCTCTCGAATGAAAACACATTTGATTAAGTTGCCTCATAATATATATATAATTAATTAGTGTGCATGCATGGCCTACCATGCATTCGTGCATATATTTTAATGTATATTTGAACATATTCTTAGGGATTTCAATCTCTCTCTCGATCATCAATATATCGTTGTTGGCCAAAAACACACACATATACATATATATACGCATGCAATTTATGCGTAAAGGCGCGGGTGCCTCTAATAATGTGTGTGCGCACTCGATCGATGATCCCTAAACCTTAAACAACCCCTAAAACCTTAAATCCATAATCCCTAATCCCTAAACCCTAAACACCCTAAACACTAAACCCTAAACCCTAGACCCTAAACCCTAACCCTAACCCTAACCCTAACCCTAACCCTAAACCCTAATTAAACCCTATGTATAGGCCAACGACACTTAATTGTGCATCGCAGGCCAGGGGTGCCTCGCGGTCCTCTAGTTAAATTAAATGTGACATGCATTAACCCTAAACCATATATATGTAACTAACCCTAGCTAATCAACCCTACTTAATTAAAACACATAACCCTAAACTATACTAGATATAACCCGATCTAATAAAAGCATGCTCTATATATAACAGCTAGCTAGCAAACCGTAGATTAACACCAATTAAAATATACATGGCCTATATCGATCATGTTGTATAACATATCCCTCAGATTCATTAATTAATTATATAATTATCGTGATAAATTAATTAACTTGAATTTTGACAAGTTCTCTCGAATGAAAACACATTTGATTAAGTTGCCTCATAATATATATATAATTAATTAGTGTGCATGCATGGCCTACCATGCATTCGTGCATATATTTTAATGTATATTTGAACATATTCTTAGGGATTTCAATCTCTCTCTCGATCATCAATATATCGTTGGTGGCCAAAAAACACACACACACATATATATATATATATATATATATATATATATATATATATATATATATATATATATACGCATGCAATTTATGCGTAAAGGCGCGGGTGCCTCTAATAATGTGTGTGCGCACTCGATCGATGATCCCTAAACCTTAAACAACCCCTAAAACCTTAAATCCCTAATCCCTAATCCCTAAACCCTAACCCTAACCCTAAACCCTAGCTAACCCTAAACCCTAATTAAACCCTATGTATAGGCCAACGACACTTAATTGTGCATCGAGCAGGCCAGGGGTGCCTCTAGTTAAATTAAATGTGACATGCATTAACCCTAAACCATATATATGTAACTAACCCTAGCTAATCAACCCTACTTAATTAAAACACATAACCCTAAACTATACTAGATATAACCCGATCTAATAAAAGCATGCTCTATATATAACAGCTAGCTAGCAAACCGTAGATTAACACCAATTAAAATATACATGGCCTATATCGATCATGTTGTATAACATATCCCTGAGATTAATTAATTAATTATATAATTATCGTGATAAATTAATTAACTTGAATTTTGACAAGTTCTCTCGAATGAAAACACATTTGATTAAGTTGCCTCATAATATATATATAATTAATTAGTGTGCATGCATGGCCTACCATGCATTCGTGCATATATTTTAATGTATATTTGAACATATTCTTAGGGATTTCAATCTCTCTCTCTCGATCATCAATATATCGTTGGTGGCCAAAAAACACACACATATATATATATACGCATGCAATTTATGCGTAAAGGCGCGGGTGCCTCTAATAATGTGTGTGCGCACTCGATCGATGATCCCTAAACCTTAAACAACCCCTAAAACCTTAAATCCCTAATCCCTAAACCCTAAACACCCTAAACACTAAACCCTAAACCCTAGACCCTAAACCCTAACCCTAACCCTAACCCTAACCCTAACCCTAAACCCTACCTAACCCTAAACCCTAATTAAACCCTATGTATAGGCCAACGACACTTAATTGTGCATCGAGCAGGCCAGGGGTGCCTCGCGGTCCTCTAGTTAAATTAAATGTGACATGCATTAACCCTAAACCATATATATGTAACTAACCCTAGCTAATCAACCCTACTTAATTAAAACACATAACCCTAAACTATACTAGATATAACCCGATCTAATAAAAGCATGCTCTATATATAACAGCTAGCTAGCAAACCGTAGATTAACACCAATTAAAATATACATGGCCTATATCGATCATGTTGTATAACATATCCCTCAGATTCATTAATTAATTATATAATTATCGTGATAAATTAATTAACTTGAATTTTGACAAGTTCTCTCGAATGAAAACACATTTGATTAACTTGCCTCATAATATATATATAATTAATTAGTGTGCATGCATTCATGCATATATTTTAATGTATATTTGAACATATTCTTGGGGATTTCAATCTCTCTCTCTCGATCATCTATATATCGTTGGTGGCCAAAAAACACACACATATATATATACGCATGCAATTTATGCGTAAAGGCGCGGGTGCCTCTAATAATGTGTGTGCGCACTCGATCGATGATCCCTAAACCTTAAACAACCCCTAAAACCTTAAATCCCTAATCCCTAATCCCTAATCCCTAAACCCTAAACACCCTAAACACTAAACCCTAAACCCTAAACCCTAACCCTAACCCTAACCCTAACCCTAAACCCTAGCTAATCCTAAACCCTAATTAAACCCTATGTATAGGCCAACGACACTTAATTGTGCATCGAGCAGGCCAGGGGTGCCTCGCGGTCCTCTAATTAAATTAAATGTGCCATGCATTAACCCTAAACCATATATATGTAACTAACCCTAGCTAATCAACCCTACTTAATTAAAACACATAACCCTAAACTATACTAGATATAACCCGATCTAATAAAAGCATGCTCTATATATATAACAGCTAGCTAGCAAACCGTAGATTAACACCAATTAAAATATACATGGCCTATATCGATCATGTTGTATAACATATCCCTCAGATTCATTAATTAATTATATAATTATCTTGATAAATTAATTAACTTTAATTTTGACAAGTTCTCTCGAATGAAAACACATTTGATTAAGTTGCCTCATAATATATATATAATTTTAGTGTGCATGCATGGCCTACCATGCATTCGTGCATATATTTTAATGTATATTTGAACATATTCTTGGGGATTTCAATCTCTCTCTCGATCATCTATATATATCGTTGGTGGCCAAAAAACACACATATATACGCATGCACTTTATGCGTAAAGACGCGGGTGCCTCTAATAATGTGTGTGCGCACTCGATCGATGATCCCTAAACCTTAAACAACCCTAAAACCCTAAATTAATTATCGATCTCCCTGTGATTCATTAATTAATTATATATATAATTATCGATGATAAATTAATTAACTTGAATTTTGACAAGTTCTCTCGTATGAAAACACATTTGATCAAGTTGCCTCATAATATATATATAATTAGTGTGCATGCATGGCCTACCATGCATTCGTGCATATATTTTAATATATATTTGAACATATTCTTGGGGATTTCAATCTCTCTCTCTCGATCATCTATATATCGTTGTTGGTGGCAAAAAACACACATATATACGCATGCACTTTATGCGCAAAGGCGCGGGTGCCTCTAATAATGTGTGTGCGCACTCGATCGATGATCCCTAAACCTTAAACAACCCTAAAACCCTAATCCCTAATCCCCTAAACCCTAAACACCCTAAACACTAAACCCTAGACCCTAAACACCCTAAACACTAAACCCTAAACCCTAGACCCTAAACACCGTAAACACTAAACCCTAAACCCTAAACACCCTAAACACTAATTAAACCCTAAACCCTAGACCCTAAACACCCTAAACACTAGACCCTAAACCCTAGACCCTAAACACCCTAAACACTAAACCCTAGACCCTAAACACCATAAACACTAAACCCTAAACCCTAGACCCTAGCTAAACACCCTAAACACTAAACCCTAAACCCTAAACCCTAGCTAACCCTAAACCCTAATTAAACCCTATATATAGGCCAACGACACTTAATTGTGCATCAAGCAGGCCAGGGGTGCCTCGCGGTCCTCTAGTTAAATTAAATGTGCCATGCATTAACCCTAAACCATATATATATAACTAACCCCTAGCTAATCAAACCCTAGTTAATTAAAACACATAACCCTAAACTATACTAGCTATAACCCGATCTAATAAAAACATGCTCTATATATAGCAGCTAGCTAGCAAATTAAACGGTAGATTAACACCAATTAATATATACATGGCCTATATCGATCATATGTTGTATAACATCTCCCTGAGATTCATTAATTAATTATATAATTATCGATGATAAATTAATTAACTTGAATTTTGACAAGTTCTCTCGAATGAAAACACATTTGATTAAGTTTCCTCATAATATATATATAATTAGTGTGCATGCATGGCCTACCATGCATGCATTCGTGCATATATTTTAATATATATTTGAACATATTCTTGGGGATTTCAATCTCTCTCTCTCTCTCGATCATCTATATGTCGTTGGTGGCCAAAAAACACACACATATACGCATGCACTTTATGCGCAAAGGCGCGTGTGCCTCTAATAATGTGTGTGTGCGCACTCGATCGATGATCCCTAAACCTTAAACCCTAAATAAACCCTAATCCCTAATCCCTAAACCCTAAACACCATAAACATTAAACCCTAAACCCTAGACCCTAAACCCTAACCTCCTAACCCTAAACCCTAAACCCTAATTAAACCCTATATATAGGCCAATGACACTTAATTGTGCATCAAGCAGGCCAGGGGTGCCTCGCGGTCCTCTAATTAAATTAAATGTGCCATGCATATATATGTGTTTAATTTGGGGATTTCAATCGCTCTCTCGTATGTAGCTCTCTCTACCTCTCTCTCTCTGTCTCTCTCTCTCTCATTGGTGGCCAACAACACACACATGCACTTTGTGCGCAAAGGCATGCGCCTCTAATAATGTGTGCGCAGTCGATCGATCTAGTTTTGATTAATCATAGCACACAAATAAAGAAGTTGTATTTGAATCCACACAACCTAATCTAAAACACATAACCCCTAACATGGCCTAATTAATTAACCCTTCTCGATCTCTACCTAATTAGTGGAAATTGCACAAAATCAAAAGGGGTCCCTCACTAATTATGCATATCTGCTAGATTGTGATAAACTTTTGCCCCATATATATTTGGTGGATGGGTGCATCTTGGCATGTAAAACAATTAGTGTTTGCAAATGGCGTTGTCAAAATTTATGTACAAATGATTTCTTTCCATCCAAAGTGCATAAAATGGGAGTTTTAATGAAGAAAGTACAAATAAAACAGCTCAACATGCTTCCACACCCCGATTTTCACACGAAGTAGAGCATATTTAAAGGATAATTCCAGAGTTTTACTATTTTTCAAGCAACTTTGCTAATTTTCCCCCACTCACATGACTTTATGTCGATTTAACGAAAATATGGCGAATTTAAACTACATGGGCGGGATAGTTTGAATTGTGCGCGCGGCAAAGGGAACCGCCTATTCCTCAACCTTGTGCACGGCAAATTACACACGCAACTCCATTAAACGCCACCTACCGACCTTAATTATCACCCCGGCGGCCCGGCCGCATGACCCCCCACCCACCCCTACACAACTTATCCCCGTCCGTGCGAAGAGCTTCCCCTCCCCGTCCCGTCCGTGCGAAGAAGAAGCTTCCCCTCCCCGTCGTTCTTCTCGAGACGCACCGGCGGTCAAGTTGATCCACGGTAGGGCTGCTATCTCTAGCTCAATCATGTATCGGGCAAGACAGCCTAACGATTTATATTTTCTTGATGCTGCTAAAAAAATCGTCAGTATGCTCGAACTAATTGGCACTTTATAGTTTTCCGCTCGATTTGTCATCGATCAATTTGTTCATTTGCGTGGGCATATAGAGTCAGTTCTGCACTCGATCCGTTAATTTGCTGAAATGCCATGGCAGAGTTTTGTACACGATCTGTTTGCTAAAATGTCGATGGGCATTTTTTGTTTTGTACTCGACATGATTGCTGAAATGCATAATCATGTAGTATAGTTTTGTACTCGATGGATATACATTTCCTACTTCGCCTTAAATTAATCACCAACCACTGTATCTCATAATTAAACAGATGGACAGAACTTGGATACTGCATGGACACTTATGTTCCCCTTCATATATAAATGGTGTTCAACCCTTTATGGGGTTTATTAGAGCTCATGATGGTCACAACCTGGACGTGTATTGCCCGCGCTGCACATGTATGAATGGTGAGAAGAGGCCTCACCCTGTAGTGGCAGATCATTTACACATTTTTGGGATGGACCGCACATATGTTAGGCGGGTTTAGCATGGTGAACCATAGAAACCCACCGGCGGGCAGCGACTGGCCAACACGGTAGAGCCGGGAATGACTAGGGCTGCGCTGGCCCCAGTCCCTCAGAGCGACGGCCCGCAAAGCCTCCTCGCGCGCCGATGCGGGTCGCAAGGGCGTGCCACCTGACCTATACCTGGTCAGGAAGGTGTGGATGATGCCTCGCTTAGTTTCCTGCAGGGCACACACGTACACGTTAAATACGAGCCTCGATCGGCTCTCAGGTTGTCCTGTGAATCGGCTCAGGGAGCCGATTCACCCATGATTCGTCCAAGGTGGCCGAATATATGGTGGTCCTGCTTGATCAATATAAAGCGTATGAGATCCACGACGATCTAGGGTTTTCACCGCATAATCGGATCATCCTACTCACGATTGGGCCTCGCGCTCACGCACGGTAAACGTAAGCCAGCCCTAGACAAGGCCTAAAAACCAACACTAGGTTGATCCTCGGAACGTCCTGTCTAGGGGCAGCAAACTACACCCTGCATGCCGCTGGATCCTCCAACCCTTTGTAAGGCCTAACTATTGCAGATATTAAACTAATCCTTGATGAATCAAGGAGCGACCATAACGGATCAGATCTACTAAATAAAGATCAAGCGGGGTGCCGCCCCTGCACCCATGATGAGGCACAAGGACGGCTAGACGCGCAAGGGTTGCACTACGCGAGCATATGATGCTAAGAACGATGCTAACCCTAACGCGTCTATGATAACTACGTTGCTCGCCATCAAAAAGGCTTCAGTACGAGCAACGCATGAACAACTAGGCAGGCTTGTGCTGCCTAGATCGCGAGATGCGATCTAGGCAGCATGATGCTTACCGGAGGAACCCTCGAGACGAAGGAGTTGGCGATGCGCCGAGATTGGTTTGTGTTGAACGTTGGTTGTTGTTTATTCCATAAACCCTAGGTACATATTTATAGTCCAGGGGACTTTCTAATGCGGGCGTGCACTAAACCGTGCACGAGACAAACTCTACGTAACCTACTAAGTAAAGATACACGGGCTAACTAGCCCAAACTTGACACACAAGGCCGATTTACATATCTCTCCACGCATATATCTTCAAACTCGTCTTGATCGCGGCCCACCTCTGGCTTGGTCAAATACTGGTGATAACACATGCCCCCCTGGTTTTGGAAATAACATTTCCAAAATCATTATGCTCTCTTTTCGTCGGGTCATGTCGTGGCAGAGCAGAAACGTCGCAGAGTCCTTCATCATGATAACTTGCCTTCTCAACTTCTCTGCGCGATTAGACTGTTCCACCACCTCCTCGGGAACTGCTGTGGCATTGAATTTTTACTATGCTCCCTTTTATTTAACCGCAGCAAACAGTCTTCTTCCTCATCCCCTTCGCACTAGCCTCCAAAAAACCCTCCTCTGCCACCATGTCCTCGTCCTCTTCTTCTTCTCCTCATCGGATCTCTCCCACGTGTCCTCTCCTATCCGAGAGGAGACGCCCTCGTGGGGCACGCAGGCGGCGTACGATATCCTCGCCCCAACGAAGTGGGACAAAATGACCATGACTCCTTCGTATGGTCCGAGGATGACAAATCCTTGACCGACGGGGAGAGTGACCTCCGCTTCCTCGCCGTTGGGGAACCGGTGGAGGAGAGCGACGACGACAACTTCTCCTGCGACTTCACCTCTTCCGGGGAGGAAGGGGAGCAGGGAGAGGAGGAGGAGAGCGACGATGACAGCTCCTCCGACGAGCCGCCGGCCAAGCGCCATTGCCCCTGGCCGGGAAATCTGAGTGACTTCGACAGCGACGACGACGACGCCGACGGAGAGGATGAAGACGACGAGGGCCCAGCCGGCGGCCATTGGAGCGACGACGAACCCGCCGGGAGCAGCGCCGACGGCAGACGAAGGCGACGATGAGGGCAGCGACGGCCCATAGAATAGGACCAGCAGTAGTCTTTTGAGAGCAATCAGCTCTTTATGTAAGAAATCTTGTCTATCAATGAAGAACTTTTTCTTTTCCCCAATTTGATTTTGCCGATTTCTTCTGAGCTTAATTAAGCCGATTCCCTCTTCTACTGACCTTGCCGATTCGTCCCCTTTGCCAATGCGTAATGAGCCGATAGCACCGCATCGGTCCTTTGAAACTCGTCCTTCCCTTCTTCAATGCCCATCATCTATGAAGAAAGTTGCAAGGAAGGATCAGCCGATGATAACTCAATCGGCTCGAAGAAAATAGAGCAAGGCAGAACATCCACCAGGCCTGCTGCCCCCCGAGTCTTGGCCAAAGCAAAACTTAGCCGAATTAGCCTGGGCTTGATCATGCAGAGTCAGCCGATTTGCACGTAAATCGGTTTGCAGAGAACCTTCAAGGTGGGCTGCCCCCCAAGTTTCCTCAGTGCGCCTCTTTGCCCTCGCGAGTCAGATCGGCTCCCTTCCTTTGGTGGATCTGATGCGACCCACCTTTAACCTGATCTGGACACCCAAGCTGCCCTTAGCACTGTTCTTGAAGAGAAGATCTGAGCTGTTAAACCTCTCTCTTGAGGTGCTTCTCAATTCTAAAGTCGATGGCCATGCATCGGCTATGAAAAATTTAAAAATTTCAGGCCGATTTGTGTATCGGCCTCCATACTTAGTGTTTTATCCATCTAGGTGCCCCCCGAGCCGATTCTGTCAAGAGAATTGATGGTATCGGCTCTTCAGGTAGTCCCTGTTGGGTCAAACGTTGATCCCAGGCAGAATGGATGGTGAGGATAATTTGGGCCGATTGCCGGAATCGGCCTCCATGTTGCTTGTTCGGTGAAGGTTTTGTAATATCCCTTCATCAGTTTCGGAGGGCCGATCGCAAGGATCGGCCTCGCCATGTTGCTTATCGACGTAGTCTTGCTACTCGTCCATGTCGGCGGATAAAACCAGCCCAATCTCTGACTTTAGCACGTTGGTGTGCTTGCTGTTATCCATGTCGGGTGCACTGTGTAATCGTGGAGCACTACACTCCGCCGGACGAATGAACACCATGTTTGTGCCAGCCGATGTGTCATCATCGGCTCTCTTTTGCTTGGGGCGCCACTCTTTTCTTTGCGGCAGTCCCTCCTCATCCAGGGTCCTCTGGACTTTTGCAGCCAGATCAGGTCGTGCCTTCCTCAGCGTATGCAAGTACATCCTTTCGGCTTCCTCCAGACCGCGCAATCGCTGAACCCTGCGTTTTTGTGTATGGCTGAGACCGTCAGGGCACCACCTTGGACGGTGGCACCTGTCTTCTTCGTATTCCCCTTCGTCTTCTGAATCCTCGAGATCTTCCAACGGAGGGGTCTCAGCACGTCTGTTTTGCGGTGGGAGAGGCCCTAGGCGCTCGAACACAGACACGTTGGCTGTCTCCTTCTTTTTCCGGTTGCATTCTGGGCAGTTGCCGATTGTTGGTAATCGGCTCATTCCTGAATCCCAGCAGTGTCTGAAGAAGGGGCAGTGCCAATGCCTGTCCGTATCGTCCTGCTCCCTGCCGTGGCGCTCCTGCCGCTCCTCATCATGATTATGCCGGCGATGTCTTCCGTCGTTTATGGTCATCCGACCTCTTTCATCATTGTTGTTGTATCGCCGGCGTTGGTCATATCGACTAACATACTTGTTGAGGAGGTGATCAGAGAGGGGTCGTTGGTATCTTATGTTCTTCACTTCCCCCTCTGTGACGTAGCGCTTGCCATCTTGACGGAGCCGATCGCATGGAGCGGCCCCCTCAGTGTCCTTGCTCTGAGAGCAGCTGTCCTCATCCCCGTCCTTCTCAGAGCGGTGTCCAAGCTCTACCATACTGATGTTGGCTGAGAAATCAGGCTGGCACCCTCCAAGGTGGGTAAACTCCACCATGTTGACGGCGGGGAAGGGGTGTGTGTCGACCTTCATGGCGTACTGGTTAAAAATTAATCGCCCATTTTCTATCGCCACTTGGATCTGCTGACGCCACACCCTGCAGTCGTTGGTGGTGTGGGTGAACGTGTTATGCCACTTGCAGTATGGCTTTCCGTTCAGCTCTTGCACCGTAGGAAACTTGTGGCCTTCGGGTACCTTTATGTGCTTCTCCGCGAGTAAGAGGTCGAAAATCTGCTCGGTTTTCGTCACGTCGAAGTCGAACCCTCTTGGAGGCCCTGGTGGCTTTACCCATTTGCAGGTTACTGGGCCTGCAGCTCGAGTCCACTCAGCTACTGCGACCTCTCGCTCTCCCGTAGGACCTTCATCTTCGCCTGCGTCAACCATGGTAACCACGCGCTTGAATTTATCTTGGTAGATATCCGGGTGGCGTTGCTCATATGCTGACAACTTCTGCACCATGTGTGCTAATGAAGGATAGTCCGCCTGGGAGGCCACTTCCTTGATCGATGATGATAGACCCACCACCGCCAATTCGACTGCTTCCTTTTCGCTTACATGAACCGAATAGCATCGGTTCCTAACGGTCCTGAAGCGCTGAATGTATTCGGACACCGTTTCTCCGCGCTTCTGTCGTACTTGGGCTAGATCGGCAATGCCAGCCTCGGAAGCCTCTGAGTGATATTGCTCGTGGAACCGTTCTTCCAGCTGCTTCCAGGTCTGGATTGAGTTCGGTGGCAGCGACGTGTACCATCCGAAAGCCGATCCTGTGAGGGACTGCGAGAAGTACCTCACGCGCAGCTCGTCTGACGCTGAGATCATGCCCAGCTGTGCCAAATATCGGCTCACATGCTCGATGGAGCTGGAGCCATCTGATCCGCTGAACTTTGTGAAGTCCGGGAGCCGATATTTGGGTGGTAGCGGGATCAATTCGTACTCATTGGGGTACGGCTTGGTATAGCCGATCGCCTTTCTCTTCGGCATCATGCCGAACTGATCTTTCAGGATCGTACAAATTTGATCCGCGGTGATGGCTGCAGGTGCCGAACCCTGAAGATTCGTCGGAGTGGCGTACTTAACCAGCCATGCCTGTTTCTCTGGTTCTGAGCCAACTGCAGGAGCTGGGCTCGGGAGTTTCGTCGGGGTGGCGTATTTAGCTAGCCACGTTTGCTTCTCAGGGTCTGCCTCCGACGCTCCTCCTGTTGCCCCAGAAGTCCCTGCTATAGCAACCTGGTTCGAGGGTGCCCAGGTGCTGCAGTCTGGCACGTATGCACATGCGTATCCGTGCGGGATCTCCTTGGGCGCGTCCTGTAGGAACTGGTAGTCACTGGGGTCACCACCAATCTTGTAGACGACAAAAGCCGATGAGTTCGGCGCTTCGGGCGCTGCCAACGCGAATGGCAGCGGGGGACGGGAATGGAGCAGCGCTTCCCCTTGGTGAGTCCCTAGGGCCGGTCCTGACGGAGAGTACTGATGGCTCATGATCTCCTGGATCACGCGCAGCGCGACGCGCTCCAACGTATTCACCAGGCTCTCAGAATGGCGGTGCAGCGAATGAGCCACCATGAAGTTGATCTCCTGACGCAGCGACCTGGTGCGTTCTTCGGACGGGGTGGACAGGTCCACTCCATCAAGCGCGCCTTCAGGTGTGAACCCCTTCCATCTGATGCCATGGGAGCGGGTCCTGTGGAAAGAGCCGATTAGGTCGGCTTCGAGGGCAGACTTGATCTCGTCGTACTTCTTCTTGAGCTCGCCAGTGAGATCCCCGTACGTGACCGGAGTTTCTTCTGCCACTTCTGATGAAGACGGTATGGTGTCTTTCGCCATCTCTGATGTGGATGGCGAGATGGTTGTCGTTGAAGATTGTCCCACCGGGCGTGCCAGAATGTGTTGGCGTCAGAAACCCACCGGCGGGCAGCGACTGGCCAACACGGTAGAGCCGGGAATGACTAGGGCTGCGGCTGGCCCCAGTCCCTCAGAGCGACGGCCCGCAAAGCCTCCTGGTCGCGCGCCGATGCTGGGTCGCAAGGGCGTGCCACCTGACCTATACCTGGTCAGGAAGGTGTGGATGATGCCTCGCTTAGTTTCCTGCAGGGCACACACGTACACGTTAAATACGAGCCTCGATCGGCTCTCAGGTTGTCCTGTGAATCGGCTCAGGGAGCCGATTCACCCATGATTCGTCCAAGGTGGCCGAATATATGGTGGTCCTGCTTGATCAATATAAAGCGTATGAGATCCACGACGATCTAGGGTTTTCACCGCATAATCGGATCATCCTACTCACGATTGGGCCTCGCGCTCACGCACGGTAAACGTAAGCCAGCCCTAGACAAGGCCTAAAAACCAACACTAGGTTGATCCTCGGAACGTCCTGTCTAGGGGCAGCAAACTACACCCTGCATGCCGCTGGATCCTCCAACCCTTTGTAAGGCCTAACTATTGCAGATATTAAACTAATCCTTGATGAATCAAGGAGCGACCATAACGGATCAGATCTACTAAATAAAGATCAAGCGGGGTGCCGCCCCTGCACCCATGATGAGGCACAAGGACGGCTAGACGCGCAAGGGTTGCACTACGCGAGCATATGATGCTAAGAACGATGCTAACCCTAACGCGTCTATGATAACTACGTTGCTCGCCATCAAAAAGGCTTCAGTACGAGCAACGCATGAACAACTAGGCAGGCTTGTGCTGCCTAGATCGCGAGATGCGATCTAGGCAGCATGATGCTTACCGGAGGAACCCTCGAGACGAAGGAGTTGGCGATGCGCCGAGATTGGTTTGTGTTGAACGTTGGTTGTTGTTTATTCCATAAACCCTAGGTACATATTTATAGTCCAGGGGACTTTCTAATGCGGGCGTGCACTAAACCGTGCACGAGACAAACTCTACGTAACCTACTAAGTAAAGATACACGGGCTAACTAGCCCAAACTTGACACACAAGGCCGATTTACATATCTCTCCACGCATATATCTTCAAACTCGTCTTGATCGGGATGGACCGCACATATGTTAGGCGGGTTTAGCATGGTGAACCATATAATGATCCTTTAGCAGGAGAAGCAGATCTTGCTCACACTGTATGTGTGCTGGCATATGTAGTTAATTATTTATATTGATGCTGCCGCTGTTTCAATCAATAGTTTGCATTGCTGTGCAAGGTTCTGTACTCAAATTTAACTTGTTGCAGATGGATGGACGGGAAGGAGAGAAAAAGCGCTTGCTTCAGGAAACGGGTTTCAGCTCTGGGACATGTGCTGTGCCAGATGAGAAGGTAAATATGTAAAATGGCATTTGTTCAGGTTGCATCCCTTAGATGTTTGTCTAATCGGTTGATGTACTAATTGCAGAAGCATAGAGTTGAAGAGGTCTCTCAGTTTGATGGGAGATTTGAAGATGAATCTCAGTTTGATGCACCTGTGGATGGTACTGATGACGAGCCTTTCATAGACGAAGGTCCTGCACCTGAGATTATCCAGCCTACAGAAGGAGGCCGTGGACCGAGTACACAGCTTTGCGTTGAAGTGGATGCACGCCCGGAGATCATCACGGGCGTCCGGGTAGTCTCAAGACCACCCAGCCCTGATGCACCTGTGGATGGTACTGATGACGAGCCTCTCATAGACGAAGGTCCTGCACCTGAGATTATCCAGCCTACAGAAGGAGGCCGTGGACCGAGTACACAGCTTTGCGTTGAAGAGGATGCACACCCGGAGATCATCAGGGGCGTCCCGGTAGTCTCAGGACCACCCAGCCCTGATGCAAAATGTTGAGCTACTTTATGATTCGTACTCTTATGTTCTGGTGATGTAGTATGTTATGATTTGTACGCCTTTGGCGCTAGATTAAGCATTCAGTGGATGATCGCGTTGCAAAATTCGACACCCACACAATCAGTTCATCGTATGAGTAGTAGCACAATTACTTCTACAGCGATTCCTGCCAGCGCATTAGTTGGTAGCATGAAACACTTTCAGGTACTCCCCTCTGATTCATATTAATTGACTCAATTCTGTCTAGATATGGATGTATCTAGATGCATTTGTTAACTAGACTAACAAACTTGAGTCAGTTAATATGAATCCGTGTAAACCGCCCAAGTCCTCGAGCAGCTAGTTTATTGACTCTGGACTCCAAGCCTCTCGCGGCAAGCCATCGACGAAGCTTTGACCAGATCTTGGCCCGCAATTTTTTTTGTGTGGCGAATAGCAAAGCTTTGACCAGTTCCTCTCGGGATACAGCACGCCGGTGAGCTTGCACGGTTGCCATGAGCACTTTCCGGCGGAACTTCCTCTTCAGCGCCCTCAAGCCGCTGCTGCGAGACAGCACGCAGTGCCTCGAGGTGGACGGAATTCTGGATCTCAGGGCGGGTGGTCCGCATCGTCCGGGAACGATCTCCAGCGGGTTAACGAGGACATGCATGGCGGCCAGGGGATTTGTTTGTTTTTTTTTTTTGGTTTGAGCTTGGGATTTGGGGTTTTTTCGGATAGGGGAGGAGGAACCGAGGAAGAGGAAGGAACAGCCGCGTGCTTGGCGCGTGGCGGTGTGCTTGAATTTCGAATTTTTGTGAAATGTTTCATTTCCCCGCTACAATTCGGGGGTTTCTTGACGCGCCAATGCGTCCCGCCGGGCAGCTTCAAGTGAATTTGGGGTGCCACACTATGGGCCCTAGTTTCAGTGAGACATGTAATGACTAGTCACATCAGTAAGTTCACTGTGTAATAAAATATGTTACCCCTCCCCTTTATGTAGCACCCCTTCTCTCCCGATCGAGTGCCGATTGCCGACGGATGCAAGCCGCTAGCTCGATCCCCTCCTTTCGCCTCCACCGTCCAGGCATCCAGCTTGGAGGGGCAAGCTGCATCTAGACCAAGCGGATTAGGTAGGACTAGTAATGTTCTTTCCTTTCTCGAGATCGGTTCTTTTTTCCTCTCCTCGATATCTTGCGCATCTCTTTCCTATTCTGGGCGAAGGGGTGTCTTTCTGGTCACCCTCGAGCTGGGAGTGATTGATGGGGGTGGGGGGCGGGGGCTACCTTTGCTTGGATTGGGGTGTTCGTTACTTTCGATTAAGAGTGTCGAACCCAACGAGGAGCAGAAGGTGTTGACAAGCAGTTTCGATGAAGGATTCACTGTAAATGCTCACAGACAAGTATTCAGGAGGTTTTGATATTGCAGATAAATAAAGTACGAGTAAGTAAAATGCGAGAGAAATAATTGCAGCGAGTGGCCCAATCCTTTTTAGCACAAAGGACAAGCCGGTTTGATTACTTATAATGACCAAACGTTCTTGAGGACACACGGGGATTTTAGTCTAGTGCTTTCGCTTCATGTAGCTAAATAATCTTCATTGTTTTGATAAGTGTTGTGTGGGTGAACCTATGCTAATGCACCGCCCTTCCTAGGACTAATACATACTTGTGATTATACCCCTTGCAAGCATCCGCAACTACAAGAAAGTAATTAAGATAAATCTAACCACAGCCTTAAACTCTGAGATCCTGCGATCCCTCTTGCATCGATATACTAACGGGGGCTTAGGTTTCTGTCACTCCGGCAACCCCGCAATTAGCAACCGAATACAAGATGCACTCCCCTAGGCCCATAAATGGTGAAGTGTCGTGTAGTCGACGTTCACACGACACCACTAGAAGAATGACACCACAACTTAAATATCATAACATTGAATATTACTCAACCATAATTCACTACTAGCATTTAGACTTCACCCATGTCCTCAAGAACTAAACGAACTACTCACGAGACATCATATGGAATACAATCAGAGGTGATATGATGATGAATAACAATCTGAACATAAACCTTGGTTCAATGGTTTCACTCAATAGCATCTATAACAAGTATAGAATAACACCGGGAGAGTTTCCCCTATCGAACAATCAAGATCAAACCCAAATTGTTACAGCGGTGACGAGGTGCAGCGGTGGTGATGGCGGTGTAGATGGTGGAGATGATGATGATGATGATGGAGATGATGTCCCGCTCGATGACGATGACGATGGCGTCGATTTCCCCCTCCGGGAGGGAATTTCCCCGGATTCCTGCCCGCCGGAGAGCTCTTTTCTCTCTGGTGTTCTCCGCCCCGCAGAGGCGGCTGTAACTCTTCGTGAGGTCCTCTCTGTGGCTTAGGTTTTCGGGACGAAGGAGTACGCGAAGAAAAGGAGGCGAAAGGGGTCGTGGGCCCCCCAGACCACATGGTGGCGCGGCCAGGCCATGGGCCGCGCCACCCTAGGGTCTGGGCCCACCTTGCTCCTCTCTGCTCCCCCTTCTGGCTCCCTCCGTCATCTGGAAAAATAGGAATTTACGTGAAATTTCCTTCCACAGTTGATCTTCCGAAATATTGCGTTCTGACGGTGCTTTTTCCAGCAGAATCCTGGCTCCGGTGCTTGATCCTCCAATGATGATGAAACATGCAAAATAGATGAAATAACATAAGTATTGTGTCCCAATATGAAATATATCAATGAATAACAGCAAATTATGATACAAAATAGTGATGCAAATTGGACGTATCAACTCCCCCAAGCTTAGACCTCGCTTGTCCCCAAGCGAAACTGAGCTCGATAAACAAGACCACATGTTTATGGAGTGAAGAGTCGATAAATAAAATACGGACAAGAAGCATCATATTCATTCACACAAGACATTCTAGTAAACAACTTCCTCATATAACTCATCTTGAAATAGGTAAAGAGAAATCACAAGTAAAGGTGCATAAGAAATCATAGTTGGTGATGGCAAACTTTGTTCTTGGTCAGAGAACTACTAACGGATTGTACTTCTAAGCAAAGCTTTCATATTAGATTTTATAGCTGAGCCTTCATATTTAAGCATGACAATCTCTTCATAATCATTGATAACTTCAAAGTCATATTCATTCAAATAAAATTGGTACTAAACAAGAAAGCATAAAAGACATGATTAACTGAATCATAGCATAAATGATTGGTTCACAACAACTCAATTGCTTGCTTGAGATAGAGAGAAATAGGTTTACTGACTCAACATAAAAGTAAAAGATAGGCCCTTCACAGAGGGAAGTGATACGTCCCCGACGTATCCATAATTTCTGTCGTTCCATGCTTGTTTTATGACAATACTTACATGTTTTGCTTGCACTTTATGATGATTTCATGCGTTTTCCGGAACTAACCTATTAACAAGATGCCACAGTGCCAGTTCCTGTTTTCTGCTGTTTTTGGTTCCAGAAAGGCTGTTCGGGCAATATTCTCGGAATTCGACGAAACGAAGACCAAACATCATAATTCACCGAGACGGACCAGGACACCGAAGGGGAGTCAGAGGGGAGGCCTGGGGCCCCCACACCATAGGGCCGCGCGGCCGGCCCCTGCCGCGCCGGCCTATGGGGAGGGCGCCCTGGTGCCCCTCCTGCGCCGCCTCTTCGCCTATTTAAGCCCTTTCGACCTAAAAACGCAGTACCACTTGACGAAACTCCAGAAAGACTCCAGGGGCGCCGCCACCATCGCGAAACTCCAATTCGGGGGACAGAAGTCTCTGTCCGGCACCCGCCGGACGGGGAAGTGCCCCCGGAAGCCATCTCCATCAACGCCACCGCCTCCATCATGCTCCGTGAGTAGTTCCCCCATGGACTACGGGTTCTAGCTGTAGCTAGTGGTATTCTCTCCCCCATGTACTTCAATACAATGATCTCATGAGCTGCCTTACATGATTGAGATCCATCTGATGTAATCGGTGTTGTGTTTGTTGGGATCCGATGGATGATACATTATGATTAGTCTATCTATAAAGTTTGTGAAGTTATTGTTGCTGCAATCTTGTTATGCTTAATGCTTGTCACTAGGGCCCGAGTGGCATGATCTTAGATTTGAGCTCTATAATTATTGCTTAGATTGTATCTACAAGTTGTATGCACATGTCACTGTCCGGAACCAAAGGCCCCGAAGTGACAGACAACCGGAGGGGATGGCGGTGATGTGAGGGACACATGTTTTCACGGAGTGTTAATGCTTTGCTCCGGTGCTCTATTAAAAGGAGTACCTTAATATCCAGTAGATTCCCTTGAGGCCCGGCTGCCACCGGCTGGTAGGACAATAGATGTTGTGCAAGTTTCTCATTGCGAGCACGTACGACTAAATATGGAAAACATGCCTACATGATTAATGAATTGATGTTCTTTCTTAATGCCTTATCAATCCTATCAATTGCCCAACTGTAATTTGTTCACCCAACACTTGTTATTGGAGAGTTACCACTAGTGTAGATAGCTGGGAACCCCGGTCCATCTTTCATCATCATATACTCGTTCTACATGTCAACTATTTTCTGGTACCATTGCTTTCATATTACTACTACTGCTGCTGTGTTACTGTTACTACTGCTCTCATATTACTGCTACTTTCACATCACCCCTGTTGCTAGTGCTTTTCCAGGTGCTGAATTGACAACTCAGTTGTTAAGGCTTATAAGTATTCTTTACCTCCCCTTGTGTCGAATCAATAAATTTGGGTTTTACTTCCCTCGAAGACTGTTGCGATCCCCTATACTTGTGGGTCATCAAGACTATTTTCTGGCGCCGTTGCCGGGGAGGCATAGCTCTACTCATAAGTTCACCTGGGGAGTACACTCTACCTCTCTCTCTGCTTTTATTTTATTTTGTCTTGCTAGTTTATTTCTGTCTAGTTTATTTGTGCTTAGTTTATTTCTGTCTAGTTTTACTTTGCTTAGTTTACTTTTGTCTAGTTTATTTTTGTCTTGTTTTATTTTCCCTATATACCCGAAAATCCATAAAAATTTGAAAAACCTAAAAATTAAAAACTGCTGTTATGGGAGAACCTACAACCTACTTGGAGCTTATAGAATGTTATAATAATTATAGAGAATCAAGAACTGGTAAAATAATGAGTGCTATGATAGAAAAATTGAATACAATTGCTAGAATCTTGCTTAGACGCCATGATATAAACTGTTGCTCTCAACATGATACTAAACATCTTAAATTTCAATGTGGCTTTAGTGAGGAATTTTTAATTAAGAACTATAATCGGAATTGCTATATTCATTATGGGTTCGAAGAGGTAGAACAATTTGTCTTATTTATGGGAGCCTCCGAGATAGAATCCTTCATGGTTGAGAATTATGAAACTTGTGCTATTTGTAAGGACCTTAAAGATTATGTCTCTACTATCCTTAATTCTTGCATAGAATGCTACAGTAGGAATCCTTATATCCTTGATTATAAAGAGAGACGCATTAATGCACAAGAATGCACTCACAATTTGCAGGAACCTGTGGAAGAAGAAATTGATGAACCTGAAAGCTCATTGGATGAAAAAGAAGAGGAGAGTGATGAACAAAAGGAGGAAGAATGGATTAGCTACCCATGCCAACCTTCTAATGAGAGTAACTCTTCATCTCTTACACTATTTGATTGTCCTCCATGCTTACCGAAAGAGGTTGAATGTTATGTTCCTGTGGATTCTCTTGAAATATTTCCTATAAGTAAAACTTGTGAGAATGATTATGCTACTGTTATTTATGATAATCCATGCTACTTTGATAAATCTTATGATAATGCTTTGTTTGTGCCTGATGTCGAAATGCATGGTACTAAAGAATTTTGCTTGGCAAATGTTTATGATAAAGCTCTAGATGATGGTCCTATGTTACTTGATAATATTAATTGTACTACTAATGAAAATGGGATTGGAGAGTTCTTGACATTATCTATGTGTCCCATATCTCTTGAGATTGATCATTCATCTTGCTATATTATTGATAAAAGTGTGTTCGAAAGTTTTAATTCCACTATTTTTGAGCTTGATAAAAATTATATGTTTGTGGATCATGAAAAGTATGCTGCATGTGATAGTTATATTGTTGAGTTTATTCATGAAGCTACTGAAAATTATTATGAGAGAGGAAAATATGGTTGTAGAAATTTGCATGGTACTAAAACACCTCTCTATATGCTTAAAATTTTGAAGTTACACTTGTTTTATCTTCCTATGCTTGTTACTTTGCTTTTCATGAACTTGTTTATTTACAAGATTCCTTTACATAGGAAGCATGTTAGACTTAAATGTGTTTTGGATTTGCTTTTTGATGCTCTCTTTTGCTTCAAATACTATTTCTTGCGAGTGCATCATTAAAACTGCTGAGCCCATCTTGATGGCTATAAAGAAAGAACTTCTTGGGAGATAACCCATGTGTTATTTTGCTACAGTAATTTGTTTTATATTTGTGTCTTGGAAGTTGTTTACTACTGTAGCAACCTCTCCTTATCTTAGTTTTGTGTTTTGTTGTACCAAGTGAAGCCTCTAATCGAAGGTTGATGCTAGATTTGGATTTCTGCGCAGAAACAGATTTCTATCTGTCACGAATCTGGGCTGTTTTCTCTGTAGAAAAATCAGAAAAATATGCCAATTTACGTGCGTGTTCCTCAGATATGTACGCAACTTTCGTTAGTTTTGAGTTTTCTGATTTGAGCAACGGAAGTATTTTATTAAAATTCGTCTTTACTGGCTGTTCTGTTTTGGCAGATTCTGTCTCTGTTTTTTGCATTGTCTCTTGTGGACTTTAAGCGAGGTTTTCTAGACGTGGAGAGCTGTAGCTAATGTTTTATTGAGTTCTTGCAATGTGTCACTACAGGACCAAGGTGGATTCAAATTTTTTGAGTACTAACCCCTCTAATGAAGTTTATGAGAAGTTTGGTGTGAAGGAAGTTTTCAAGGGTCAAGAGAGGAGGATGATATATGATCAAGAAGAGTGAAAAGCCTAAGCTTGGGGATGCCCCCGTGGTTCATCCCTGCATATTTCAAGGAGACTCAAGCGTCTAAGCTTGGGGATGCCCAAGGCATCCCCTTCTTCATCAACTTATCAGGTTTCTTCTATTGAAACTATATTTTTATTCGGTCACATCTTATGTGCTTTACTTGGAGCGTCTGTGTGTTTTTATTTTTGTTTGTGTTTGAATAAAGATGGATCCTAGCAATCCTTGTTTGGGAGAGAGACACGCTCCGCTTTTTCATATGAACACTTGTTCTTCGTTTTACTTTTAATGTTCAATGAATAAAAGTTGGAAGCTACAATATTTATCTTTATTTGGTTGGGAAAAGAAAATGCCTCATATGTCTTGGATAATTTGATACTTGGCAATTGTTTTGAGCTCTCAAGTAGATCATAAGTTTTTGCATGTAGTTTAAACCTATTAGTGGAGAACTACCGTAAAGCTTGTTAAAATTGGTTTGCATAATTGATCTCTCTTAAGGTCTAGATATTTTCTGGTAAAAGTGTTTGAGCAACAAGGAAGACAGTGTAGAGTATTATAATGCTTGCAATATGTTCTTATGTAAGTTTTGCTGTACCGGTTCATACTTGTGTTTGCTTCAAACAACCTTGCTAGCCTAAACCTTGTACTGAGAGGGAATACTTCTCGTGCATCCAAAAACCTTGAGCCAAAACCTATGCCATTTGTGTCCACCATACCTACCTACTATGTGGTATTTCCTGCCATTCCAAAGTAAATTGCTTGAGTGCTACCTTTAAATAATTCAAAATGCTTCTCAATTTGTGTTAATGTTTCATAGCTCATGAGGAAGTATGTGGTGTTTAGCTTTCAACCTTGTCATTTACTTTTGACAGACTTTCACAATGGACTAGTGGCACATCCGCTTATCCAATAATTTTGCAAAAAGAGCTGGCAATGGGGTTCCCAGCCCCAATTAATTAACTTTCATTAATAATTCTCTTCACATGTTTTGCTCTGATTCATCAGTAAGCAACTTAATTTTGCAAATAGACACTCCTCCATGGTATGTGAATGTTGGAAGGCACCCGAGGATTCGGTTAGCCATGGCTTGTGTAAGCAAAAGGTTGGGAGGAGTGTCATCCATAAATAAAGAAAAACTAAACTAAAGTACATGTGTAAACAAAAGAGAAGAGGGATGATCTACCTTGCTGGTAGAGATAACGTCCTTCATGGGAGCCGCTCTTGAAAGTCTGGTTGATGAGGTAGTTAGTGTACCCACTACCATTCGTTGACAACAACAAACACCTCTCAAAATTTTACTTTTATGCTCTCTTTATGTTTTCAAAACCAAAGCTCTAGCACAAATATAGCAATCGATGCTTTCCTCTTTGAAGGGCCATTCTTTTACTTTATGTTGAGTCAGTTTACCTACTTCCTTCCATCTTAGAAGCAAACACTTGTGTCAACTGTGCATTGATTCTTACATACTTGCTTATTTGCATTCATCATATTACTTTGTGTTGACAAATATCCATGAGATATACATGTTGAAAGTTGAAAGCAACCGCTGAAACTTATATCCTCCTTTGTGTTGCTTCGATGCCTTTACTATGAACTTATTGCTTTATGAGTTAACTCTTGTGCAAGACTTTTGATGCTTGTCTTGAAAGTACTCTTCATGAAAAGTTTTGCTATATGTTATCTATTTGTTAGCAACTATAGATCATTGCCTTGAGTCACTTCATTCATTTCATATGCTTTGTAATAGTATGATCAAGGTTATGTAAGTAGCATGTCACTACAGAAATTATTCTTTTTATCGTTTACCTGCTCGGGACGAGCAGGAACTAAGCTTGGGGATGCTGATACGTCCCCGACGTATCCATAATTTCTGCTGTTCCATGCTTGTTTTATGACAATACTTACATGTTTTGCTTGCACTTTATGATGATTTCATGCGTTTTCCGGAACTAACCTATTAACAAGATGCCACAGTGCCAGTTCCTGTTTTCTGTTTTTGGTTCCAGAAAGGCTATTCGGGCAATATTCTCGGAATTCGACGAAACGAAGACCAAACATCATAATTCACCGGGACGGACCAGGACACCGAAGGGGAGTCAGAGGGGAGGCCTGGGGCCCCCACACCATAGGGCCGCGCGGCAGGCCCCTGGCCGCGCCAGCCTATGAGGAGGGCGCCCTGGTGCCCCTCCTGCGCCGCCTCTTCGCCTATTTAAGCCCTTTCGACCTAAAAACGCAGTATCACTTGACGAAACTCCAGAAAGACTCCAGGGCGCCGCCACCATCGCGAAACTCCAATTCGGGGACAGAAGTCTCTGTCCCGGCACCGCCGGACGGGGAAGTGCCCCCGGAAGCCATCTCCATCAACGCCACCGCCTCCATCATGCTCCGTGAGTAGTTCCCCCATGGACTACGGGTTCTAGCTGTAGCTAGTCGGTATTCTCTCCCCCATGTACTTCAATACAATGATCTCATGAGCTGCCTTACATGATTGAGATCCATCTGATGTAATCGGTGTTGTGTTTGTTGGGATCCGATGGATGATACATTATGATTAGTCTATCTATAAAGTTTGTGAAGTTATTGTTGCTGCAATCTTGTTATGCTTAATGCTTGTCACTAGGGCCCGAGTGGCATGATCTTAGATTTGAGCTCTATAATTATTGCTTAGATTGTATCTACAAGTTGTATGCACATGTCACTGTCCGGAACCAAAGGCCCCGAAGTGACAGAAATCGGGACAACCGGAGGGGATGGCGGTGATGTGAGGGACACATGTTTTCACGGAGTGTTAATGCTTTGCTCCGGCTCTATTAAAAGGAGTACCTTAATATCCAGTAGATTCCCTTGAGGCCCGGCTGCCACCGGCTGGTAGGACAATAGATGTTGTGCAAGTTTCTCATTGCGAGCACGTACGACTAAATATGGAAAACATGCCTACATGATTAATGAATTGATGTTCTTTCTTAATGCCTTATCAATCCTATCAATTGCCCAACTGTAATTTGTTCACCCAACACTTGTTATTGGAGAGTTACCACTAGTGTAGATAGCTGGGAACCCCGGTCCATCTTTCATCATCATATACTCGTTCTACATGTCAACTATTTTCTGGTACCATTGCTTTCATATTACTATTACTGCTGCTGTGTTACTACACGCTCTCATATTACTGCTACTTTCACATCACCCCTGTTGCTAGTGCTTTTCCAGGTGCAGCTGAATTGACAACTCAGTTGTTAAGGCTTATAAGTATTCTTTACCTCCTTGTGTCGAATCAATAAATTTGGGTTTTACTTCCCTCGAAGACTGTTGATAGGCCCTTCGCAGAGGGAAGCAGGGATTAAATCATGTGCTAGAGCTTTTCAAGTTTTGAAATCATATAAAGAGCATAAAAAGTAAGATTTTGAGCGGTGTTTGTTGTTGTCAACGAATGGTAGCGGGCACTCTAACCCCCTTGCCAAACGAACCTTCCAAGAGCGGCTCCCATGAGGGACGGCATCTCTACCAGCAAGGTAGATCATCCCCCTTCTCTTTTGTTTACACATGTATTTTAGTTTTATTAAGGATGACACTCCCCCCAACCTTGGCTTTCTCAATCCATGGCTAACCGAATCCTCGGGTGCCTTCCAACATTCACATACCATGGAGGAGTGTCTATTGCAAAATTAAGTTGCTTACTGATAAATCAGAGCAAAACATGTGAAGAGAATTATTAATGAAAGTTATTAATTGGGGCTGGGAACCCCGTTGCCAGCTCTTATTGCAAAATTATTGGATAAGCGGATGTGCCACTAGTCCATTGGTGAAAGTCCGCCCAACAAGATTGAAAGATAAAACACCACATACTTCCTCATGAGCTATAAAACATTGACACAAATAAGGAGTAGTAGTTTGAATAATTTAAAGGTAGCACATGAAGTATTTACTTGGAATGGCAGAAAATACCATGTAGTAGGTAGGTATGGTGGACACAAATGGCATAGGTTTGGTCTAAAGTTATGGATGTATGAGAAGCATTCCCTCTCGATACAGGTCTTTGGCTAGCAAGGTTTGATAGCAAGCATAAAGGTTGAGGGAAACAAACAAATATACATATGATAGAAACAATCATGCATCTTTCTCATAAGCACAAGCAATTTTAACTTCAGAATACTAAACTCATTAGCATAGAGATAATAGAGTAGTATATCTAAGTGTATTTCTCTCTTTTATTTAAACATCAGGGTGTTGTTGCTATTGACCAATGCTAAGTTTGCCAAAACCAAATAGATTTACTTGATGCTCCCAAAGTGATATCAATACTTATGTCAAGAGTAATCATATAATGGAGATTGCAAACTAAAATAAGGTGTGCAAAAAGTAAATGATAAGACTTCTCATTAATATTCCATAACGATAACTCACACCAACGGATACATAGATAACTAACTAAGAGAGATACTTCCACATTGCATACTATTCCATATGATAACTTCCCTACTCATGATATGACACTACTTGATAGTAAAAGATAAAGGTAATGATGATGTGATACCGCGGCACTCCCCCAAGCTTGGAACAAACCAAGGGGATGCCAATACCGATGATGAATTACTCCTTCGGTGATGATGGTGATGGATTCTTCTCGACAAGCTTCTTAACCAGCTCCTTTAAATCTTCAATCTCATAGGTGAGGTTGCGAATCATCTCCGAGTTGTGCTCAACGCGGCTCATAATCATGTCCGGTGGTGAATTCCAACTCTTAGAGTTGTTTCCCCATCCTTCAGCTTCAGATTTCATCTCTCCTGCAATGTCAGAACGATCTATATCCCAATTACTTGGCAACACTACCTTGGGGGTCCTTTCAGTTTGACGATCATAGATTAGATTGCGGTAAGGGTTGTAATGGCTCGGAGAAGATGTCCTTGGAGCCAAGTAATGACGTGGAACCGCTCCTCCGGTAGCGATTCGTGCACTCCTCTTGATGTTGGATGGATTTGATATCACGCCAATACTTGCAACGGTGGCTTGCTGGTGTTCCTGCGGAGCTTCCTCCACTTCTTCCTCATCCTCTCTTGCGTCTTCTTTCTTCAGCTCCGGGTCTTGAATATTTTCCTTCAAAGGTTCCTTGTCCTTGTTGTTGGAGGCCATGGTGCTTCTAGATCAAAACAAATCTGGCAGAAAACAGCTCGAAACAAAACACGACGAGAAAACGATATTACGGACCTCCAGGGGTCCGGGGGATTATATAGCAAATATTTTTACGACAAAAGGAAGGTTCCAGATCGAACCAGAGTCGGAAAGGGGCAACGAGGCGGCCAGACCATAGGTCGGCGCGGGCCCGCCGCGCCTATGGTGGCGCACCTCGTGCGTCCTTTCCACTCCGTTTCGAACTCATAATTTTTCATATTTTCTAAAAACAGCAGAAATAATGTTCGGAAAGGTAAACGCGGACTTTTTATTACCTGTACTGTTACCTATTCAAAGTCCAGTTCTGGCGGACTGTCAATTTGTCCTTTGATGAAAGCCTCCGGTGTTTCCACTTGAATAATATCAACATCAACATTATAAGAATCACCCGAGATATAATGCTTGAGTCTTTGTCCATTCACCACTTGTGTGGCATTGCCTTGGAGAGAGCTAATTTTAATTGCTCCTGAACGATACACCTCCTCAACAACATATGGTCCTTCCCACTTCGAGAGTAATTTCCCTGCAAAGAATCTGAGACGAGACCGATACAATAGAACTTTATCTCCAACATTAAATTCTCTTTTGATGATCCTTCTATCATGCCACTTCTTAACTTTTTCTTTAAAGAGTTTAGCATTTTCATAAGCTTCACTTCTCCATTCATCTAGAGAACTTAATTGCAGCAACCTCTTATTACCGGCTAATTTAGGATCTTTATTTAGTTCTCTAACAGCCCAATAAGCTTTGTGCTCTAGTTCTAAAGGTAAATGACAAGCTTTTCCATAAACCATTTTATAAGGTGACATTCCCATAGGATTTTTATAAGCAGTTCTATAAGCCCATAGTGCTTCTTTCAATTTGCTAGCCCAATTCTTCCTAGATTTATTAACAGTCTTACCCAAGATAGCTTTAATCTCTCTATTTGATAATTCTACTTGACCACTAGTTTGAGGGTGATAAGCAAGCAATTCTATGATTAATACCATACTTAGCAAGAGTTTTTCTAAAACCTCCATGAATAAAATGAGAACCTCCATCAGTCATAATATATCTAGGTATTCCAAATCTAGGAAATATAACATCTACAAGCATTTTTATAGAGGTCTCACCATCAGCACTTTTTGTAGGTATAGCTTCTACCCATTTAGTAACATAATCAACAGCGACAAGTATATGAGTGTTACCATCTGAAGAAGGGAAAGGACCCATGAAGTCGAATCCCCAACAATCGAATGGTTCAATAACAAGAGTATAATTCATAGGCATTTCATTGCGTCTAGAGATATTACCAACTCTTTGACATTCATCACAAGATAAAATAAATTTCCTTGCATCTTTGAAGAGTGTTGGCCAATAAAAACCTGATTGTAGAACCTTTTGCGCGGTTCTATCTCCAGCGTGATGTCCTCCATAAACACTTCCATGACATTTATTCAATATCTCCTGTTGTTCATATTCAGGAACACATCTTCGCATAATACCATCCACTCCTTCTTTATATAAGTGTGGGTCATCCCAAAAATAATGCCTCAAGTCATAAAAGAATTTCCTCCTTTGCTGAGCTGAAAAGGTTGGAGGCAAGTACTTCGAAACAATAAAGTTAGCATAATCTGCATACCAAGGGCTCTCTCGCGAGCTCACCTTTATTACAGCCAATTGTTCATTTGGAAAACTATCATTAACAGGAACAGGATCATAAGCAATATTTTCCAATCTAGACAAATTATCAGCAACAGATTATCAGCACCTTTCCTATCTATAATATGTAAATCAAATTCTTGCAAGAAGTACCCATCTAATAAGCCTTGGCTTAGCATCTTTCTTTGTCATAAGGTATCTAATTGCAGCATGATCAGTATGAATTGTAACTTTTGAATCAACAATATAGGGTCTAAACTTATCACAAGCAAAGACTACAGCTAACAATTCCTTTTCAGTTGTAGCATAATTTCTTTGAGCAGCATCAAGAGTCTTACTAGCATAATGAATAACATTTAATTTTTTATCTACCCGCTGTCCAAGAACAGCGCCTACAGCAAAATCACTAGCATCACACATAATTTCAAAAGGCAAATTCCAATCAGGAGGTTCAACTACAGGAGCAGTTGTTAAGGCTTTCTTTAAAGTTTCAAAAGCTTCCTTACAATCATCATCAAAAACAAAAGGTACATCTTTTTGAAGAAGATTAGTAAGAGGCTTTGAAATTTTAGAGAAATCTTTAATAAATCTCCTATAAAACCCAGCATGACCAAGAACACTACGAATACCTTTAACATCCCTCGGATAGGGCATCTTCTCGATTGCTTCAACTTTAGCTCTATCAACTTCAATACCTCTCTCGGAAATTTTATGTCCCAATACAATTCCTTCATTAACCATAAAGTGGCATTTCTCCCAATTAAGAACAAGGTTAGTTTCTTCACATCTCTGCAAAACTTTATCGAGGTTTCGCAAGCAATTATCAAAAGAATTCCCATAGACAGAAAAATCATCCATGAACACCTCTACAATACTTTCACAAAAACCATGAAAAATAGCAGACATGCATCTTTGAAAAGTAGCAGGAGCATTACATAAACCAAAAGGCATACGCCTATAAGCATAAGTTCCATAAGGACAAGTAAATGTGGTTTTCTCTTGATCTTTAGCTTTAACAGCAATTTGTGAAAACCCAGAATAACCATCAAGAAAGCAAAAATGAGTATTTTTAGATAACCTTTCTAGCATTTGATCAATAAAGGGTAAAGGGTAATGATCTTTCTTAGTAACTTTATTAACTTTTCGAAAATCAATGCACATTCTATAACCTACAACTATTCTTTGAGGAATAAGCTCATCATTATCATTAGGCACAACAGTCATTCCTCCTTTCTTAGGAACACAATGCACAGGACTAACCCATCTACTATCAGCAATAGGATATATAATACCAGCTTCAAGAAGTTTTAATACCTCATTTCTTACCACCTCTTTCATCTTCGGAATTAGACGACGTTGATGTTCAACAACAGGCTTTGCATCTTCTTCCATATTAATAGCATGTTGGCAAATAGAAGGAGAAATCCCTTTCAAATCATCAAGAGTATAGCCAATAGCTCCTCGGTGTTTCTTCAATATTTCCAATAACCTTTCTTCCTCAATCTCTGAAAGCTTAGAACTAATAATAACAGGATATATTTTCTTATCATCAATATGAGCATATTTAAGATTATCAGGTAAAGGCTTTAAATCAAAAACAGGATCTTCCTTTGGTGGCGGTGTTGTACCCAAATCTTCCACCGGTAAATCATGCTTGAGAATAGGTTGGCGAAGAAAAATTTCCTCAAGCTCATCTCTTTCTTTCCTAAAAGCTTCACTTTCACTATTCTCCAAATGTTGCTGCAAAGGATTATTAGGAACAAGAACAATAGATGCACACTGCTCCATTTTAAAATCATTACTAGGCAAGTCAGCTTTATAAGGAGTTTTGGTAAATTTAGAAAAGTTAAATTCATAAGGTTCACCAGCAAATCTAGTCAAAATTTTCTCTTTCTTACAATCTATAATAGCTCCACAAGTATTTAGAAAAGGTCTACCAAAAATGATAGGACAATGATCACTAGCAGCAGAACCAAGTACCAAAAAGTCAGCAGGATATTTAATCTTACCACATAAAACTTCCACATCTCGAACAATACCAATTGGAGAAATAGTTTCTCTATTAGCCAGATGAATAACCACATCAATATCTTCAAGTTCACAAGAACCAATTTCGTGCATAATCTCCGTGTAAAGCTCATAAGGAATAGCACTAACACTTGCACCAATATCACATAAACCATAATAGCAATGATCACCAATTCTAACAGATAGCATAGGAACACTAACTTGTTTGGGTTTATTAGGATGTGAAACAATATTAGAAGCATCTTCACAGAAAATAATATGACCATCCTCCACATTTTCAGTCACAAGATCTTTAACTATTGCAACAGCAGGTTCAATTTTAATTTGTTCTTCAGGTTCTTTAGGTTTCTTTTCACTTTTATTAACCGCACTAGATATGACAGAGTACTCCTTCATTTTAGCAGGGAAAGGAGTTTTTTCAATATAAGCTTCAGGAATAACATTATCAACAGTTTCAATCACTACACATTTGTTTACAGATGAATCAACTTTATCTTTATACGGTTCATGATACTTATCAAAATTCTTCTTAGGCAATTCATAATGAGAGGCAAAAGCTTTATAAAGATTTGCAACAACTTGGGAATCAAGACCATATGTAGCACTCATATTACGAAATTTATCAGTATCCATAAAAGCTTCAATGCATTTATAATCATAAATTATACCTGATTCTCTATCTTTGTCGTTCTCCCATCCTTCAGTATTTTCTTGGATCCGATCAAGAAGGTCCCTTTTAAACTCTTCTTTGTTGCGTGTAAATGATCCAGAACAAGAAGTATCCAACAAGGTCTTGTCTTGAAAAGAAAGTCTTGCATAGAAATTATCAATAATAACATTACCAGGAAGCTCATGAATGGGGCATTTGAGCATTAAAGACTTCAATCTCCCCCAAGCTTGGGCAATACTCTCTCCATCATGAGGCCAGAAATTATATATGCGGTTCCGATCTTTGTGAATTTCACTTGGAGGATAGAATTTGGAATAAAATAAAGGCACAATGTCCTCCCAATCAATAGAATCACCATTCTTCAGCAATTTATACCAGTGCGCCGCTTTACCAGACAGCGATATAGTGAATAGTTTCTTCCTAACTTCATTCATAGAAATACCTGCACATTTGAATAACCCGCATAATTCATGCAAAAACAGTAAATGATCACCAGGATGAACAGTTCCATCCCCTTCATAGCGGTTATCCATAACACGTTCAATAATTTTCATAGGTATTTTATATGGTACTACTTCCTCACCTGGCGCTTCATCCACTACCGTTGCAGTAGTAGTAGATTTCCCAAATAGAAATTGAAGAGAAGATCTCTCCATAATGATTTATAGCAGCAGGCAAAATAAAATCAGCACAAACAGTAAAGGTTTTCCTTACCAATTCCGCTTACCAATAGCGCTTCACTCCCCGGCAACGGCGCCAGAAAATAGTCTTGATGACCCACAAGTATAGGGGGTGTATCGTAGTACTTTCGATAAATAAGAGTGTCGAACCCAACGAGGAGCAGAAGGTGTTGACAAGCAGTTTCGATGAAGGATTCACTGTAAATGCTCACAGACAAGTATTCAGGGGTTTTGATATTGCAGATAAATAAAGTACGAGTAAGTAAAATGCGAGAGAAATAATTGCAGCGAGTGGCCCAATCCTTTTAGCACAAAGGACAAGCCGGTTTGATTACTTATAATGACCAAACGTTCTTGAGGACACACGGGGATTTTAGTCTAGTGCTTTCGCTTCATGTAGCTAAATAATCTTCATTGTTTTGATAAGTGTTGTGTGGGTGAACCTATGCTAATGCACCGCCCTTCCTAGGACTAATACATACTTGTGATTATACCCCTTGCAAGCATCCGCAACTACAAGAAAGTAATTAAGATAAATCTAACCACAGCCTTAAACTCTGAGATCCTGCGATCCCTCTTGCATCGATATACTAACGGGGGCTTAGGTTTCTGTCACTCCGGCAACCCCGCAATTAGCAACCGAATACAAGATGCACTCCCCTAGGCCCATAAATGGTGAAGTGTCGTGTAGTCGACGTTCACACGACACCACTAGAAGAATGACACCACAACTTAAATATCATAACATTGAATATTACTCAACCATAATTCACTACTAGCATTTAGACTTCACCCATGTCCTCAAGAACTAAACGAACTACTCACGAGACATCATATGGAATACAATCAGAGGTGATATGATGATGAATAACAATCTGAACATAAACCTTGGTTCAATGGTTTCACTCAATAGCATCTATAACAAGTATAGAATAACACCGGGAGAGTTTCCCCTATCGAACAATCAAGATCAAACCCAAATTGTCACAGCGGTGACGAGGTGCAGCGGTGGTGATGGCGGTGTACATGGTGGAGATGATGATGATGATGATGGAGATGATGTCCCGCTCGATGACGATGACGATGGCGTCGATTTCCCCCTCCGGGAGGGAATTTCCCCGGCGGATTCCTGCCCGCCGGAGAGCTCTTTTTCTCTCGTGTTCTCCGCCCCGCAGAGGCGGCTGTAACTCCTCGTGAGGTCCTCTCTGTGGCTTAGGTTTTCGGGACGAAGGAGTACGTGAAGAAAAGGAGGCGAAAGGGGTCGGGCCCCCACCACATGGTGGCGCGGCCAGGCCATGGGCCGCGCCACCCTAGGGTCTGGGCCCACCTTAGCTCCTCTCTGCTCCCCCTTCTGGCTCCCTCCGTCATCTGGAAAAATAGGAATTTACGTGAAATTTCCTTCCACAGCTGATCTTCCGAAATATTGCGTTCTGACGGTGCTTTTTCCTGGCTCCGGTGCTTGATCCTCCAATGATGATGAAACATGCAAAATAGATGAAATAACATAAGTATTGTGTCCCAATATGAAATATATCAATGAATAACAGCAAATTATGATACAAAATAGTGATGCAAATTGGGGTGGGGGCTACCTTTGCTTGGATTGGGGTGTTCTTCCTTTATTTGTCGACATTTGCAACCTTTGTAGTTTCTGCTGATCCTCACTGTATCTTTTGTCAGCTTGTACAGGAAAGGAAAGACCTCGGTGGTGGGGGCAATGGAGCGTAAGGCCACCACGCATGTGGGCAGTTGGCTGAGCCTGAGCTGCGTCCCCAGCCCCGCGAAGCAGGTACTCCGTTTGCTTATCCACTCTTTACCTTTTAAGTGTCTCTCTGCATCCTCAATCTGTTCCTGTTCTGGAATATGCTTAAAGTAGCACATGTCTTCAGCTGTTTGTGCGTAAAGCCTCTGTGAAACCATGCTCTATATTCTCTGTATCAGGTTGGTACCTCCAGGTTCCGTGCTGAGGCTATGGGGAACGAGAATAGCGCCCCACCTGCTGCAGGAGCATGGCTCGATCTGCAGCACAAGAAGCGAAATGCCACTGCCGAGCTGGGCAGGGACCGCCCAGGGGTAATTTTTTTAACCAACTTACCATGATGTAGTCTGAATCTGATACTCCCTCAGATCCAAATTAATTGACTCAACTATCTGTAGATACGGATGTATCTAGATGTGTTTTAGCTCTAGATACTACTGCCTCCATCCCAAAGCTTTGGGCTTATATTATTTTTAGAAAGTCAAACTATACCATGTTTGACTAAGCTTTTACCAAAAATCAGTAACATGAAAAATACAAAATTAATATCATTAAATAGATAATAAAATATATTTTCCTACGGTATCTACACAGTATTATATTTGTTGATAGAATGTTCTAAAATTTTGGTCAAACTTTGCTTGTTTTGATTTCTCAAAAATAAATAAGGCTTAAGCTTTTGGATGGTGGTAGTACATTCATATCTAGACAAAGCTGAGTTAACTAGTTTTTTTGTCTGTCCATAGCTAGTGTTCACGCTGCAAAAGGCTAAGAGCATCCACTATATGCATCAGTCTATCTCATACAGTAATTCAATATCACTGCTGAGGTCTGCCTTTTGTTTTGCTATTCATATGCAGACTGAAACTTTAGGGCCTTTACTCAAAAGGAAGATCAAAACTGCGGCTGATCAGGCTGCCAGTATGTTGATGCCGCCCCATCTTCTAAATGCCTCTACAAGCACAAGGCCACGCGCCAGCTGGGTGGTGATCTTTTAATGAATATGGTATATTTTCTTAATCCACAAAACATGCCTTGATTTTTCTCTGTTTATTGTCGGTTTTTTCTATGCTTGCCAAAAGTTTACAACAACAACAACAACAACCAAGCCTTTCAGTCCCAAACAAGTTGGGGTAGGCTAGAGTTGAAACCCATAAGATCTCGAAGCCAAAAGTTTAGAAACACCAAATTCGTTTGCTTACAATCATCATACAGTAATGTTCATCTACTCCAGTTCCCCTAACCCAACAAAAAATGATGTTAATTACGATTTTTAGATTAAAAGAGCACCATTAGGTGCTGTTAATTACGACTTTGAGATTAAAATGTCATTTGCAATTGTTAATTACAATTTTGAGACAAATGGTTAGTTTAACCTCGATCTCTTCTGCTCTCCATTTTTCCCAACCGAACAAAAATGTAACCATTCCATTCCTCTGAAATGGAACCATTCCATTCCATTCCACGCTGTTTCAGAACCGAACACACCCTTGCATTGTTGTGAACTGTTGTCCATACACGGCCATACCCTTCCACTTACATCCAGCACTATATGCATCAGTCTGTCTCAGAGTCATTCAATATCACTGCTGAGATCTGTTCCCATTCTTATGCAAAACTGCTGCGCCTTTACTCAAGTGGATGCAAAATGAGGCTAATGAGGCTGCTGTGAGGACGATGGTGCCGGCACCATCTTCCGAAAACCTCTACAAGCACGAGGCCATGGGCCAGCTGGGTGGTGACCTTTTAATGAATCTGGTATATTTTCTTAATCCACATACATGATTTCATTATTATCTGTTTAATTACTGTTGGCTTTGTCTAATGCTTACCAAAAGTTCAGAAACATTGCGTTTGCTTACAATCATCATACACTAATTTTTCACTTTTCAGTCTGTCTCATCCAGTATATAAACTGTTGATTTCCATTGGCTTCTTTTGTAATCATTTGCATTGTTGTCAACTGTTCTCTATGCACAACCCTATTCTTCCACTTACACCCCGCACTATTTGCATCAGTCTATCTCATAGATTTATTAAATATCAATGATGAGTTCTGTTGCTATTCATATGCAGGATGAAACTTCTGTGCCTCTACTCAAATGGATAAAAAATGATCCTGATGAGGCTGCTGTGAAGACGATGGTGCCGCCACCATCTTCTGAAAACCTCCTCAAGCACAAGGCCACGGGCCAGCTGGGTGGTACCCTTTTCAGTAAGCAGGTATATTTTCTTAATCCTCATACATGATTTGATTTTTGTCTGTTTATTGCCGGCTTTGTCTAATGCTTACCAATAGTTCAGAAACACACACACCTATTCTTCCACTTACATCCAGCACTATATGCATCAGTGTCTCATAGATTCATTTTATATATCACTGATGTCTGTTGCTCTTCAATTTTCATATGCAGACTGAAACTGCTAAGCCTTCATTGGTCAAAAGGATTGCAACTGCTGCTGATGAGGCATCTGCAGAGGCTGCCACCAAGTTACTGTCAGCCCCACCTTCTGGATGCTTATATAAGCTCAAGTCCAAGGACCAGCCGGGCCGTAACCATCCAAGGGTTCGGGTATATTTTCTTAAGCCACATATACATGCCATGATTTATGTCTGATATTATCACCGGCTCTGTCTAATGCTTTTTGGAATTCGGAAACACCAAATTAGCATGCTTATATTCATCATACACTAATTTTTCACTGTTCAGTTTGTAACATAGTGTTATGCACTCGCTTGTCAACATTTGCATTGCTCTGAACTATGCACTTTACACAACCTAATTCTTCCACTTACATTCAGCGCTACGCACCAGTAGTACCTCCCATGTTTCCTTCACCATCCCGATGCCGAGCTTGCGGGAATATGGCGGGCCCATGTACATACCCCGCATATAACACCTCCTATGGCTCTATCTACCTTTCTAGTAGCTCCTTCACAGAGTTACAGGTATGTATTCTCAGTGGTTTAGCATGAATTGGCATATAGTAAAGTCTTGTTTTTAGTCTTCCTGCTTCTTACATTTGTATCAATTTTCACATGCAGACTGTACCTTGTGAACTTCGTCCAATGATTAACTAGATGTGTCCGCATGAAGGATCTTTCACTATGCATGGCAATGGCAAATTGATGAACACCTACACGGTCTATGAGGTGTATGTCTACAAGACGCAGGCCATCACATATTTGTATGGACATGATTGGAGAAAGTTTGCTTTTGACTACGGTCTGAAGAAGGGCGACGAGCTGAGGATCAGAAACTCAAACGGGCAGATATACGTAACTGCTTACAGAGTTGGAGACACTTCCAAATATATAATATGTAACTTTTTTCTACTCATATCTTTTGATAACTGCATTCTGAGCAGTTGTTCTAAACCATTCCCTCTGTTCTAGCTTGCTGGGTTTAACATGATCAAAGCTGCAGATCCCCTGATGGAACAGGAGCGGATGTCACAAAGGGCAACCACACCAGCACCGGCACCGGCTTCCCACTCTCCCCGCATCAGCACCGGTTCCTGTACCAGCTCCGTTTCGCACCTACCCAGCAGTCCCCTACATCAGCATTGGTTCCTGTAGAGGCCCCATATACTACACATGCCCAGCAGGCTCCTGCATCGCACTGGTTCCTCTAGCTGCACCGTTTACTGCACCTGCCCAACAGTCTCCTGCATCAGCACCGGTTCCTCTAGAGGCACCGTTTCGCACCTGCCCAGCAGTCTCCTGCATCAGCACCAGCTGTGTACAGCCCAGGCTCATGCACCTGCCCCAGCCAGATCACCGAGGTCTCAGCTCATTGCTGTGGCCACCCGTGTGGTGACCAGGACGCATCTGAAGGCTATGTTCGTGAGTATATGACAACATAACTGCTCTTATCTTGATGTCTTCTCTGCTCAAAGTCTCACATGGTTCAGTGCATTGGTGCCATTGACTAATTTTTGGTGGTATCTCTTGCTTTGAATCAGAAATTGCCTAAAAGTATCTCCAAGGATCTCAATGCTGGCCGAAGGGGCAAGATATCCCTCGTCATGGAGAGTGAAGGTCTCACCGTGGAGGGACGGTACTCTGTCAGTCCCACAGATGGCCGCTTGGCTGTTACTTCCAGGTGGAAAAAGTTCATTGACGGTGCCAAACTTCGCATTGGATCAAAGTTGAAGGTCAAGATCTTTCGATGCCGCTGTGACATGCTGGTCATAAAGTTCGCGGTTGTCTAGTTCTGTTGTCCCATGAGCCCTTAGCAAATGCATTTGTAGTTATACTTATATAAGGTTATCTTATCTGAACTGCTAATTAATTGTATGGGTGGTAAAACTCTGGCAAGCTTTTGCTCTTAGCAAGTATGTATGTATGATCAACTATTATGATAACTAATGTTTGTGTTCATCTTAATTTGCATTTCCGTTTTAGAAAAAAACTTAATTTCTATTTTGGCTGACCTGTTAGAGAACTATCAGATTGAACCCACAACATGATTCATATAGATTCATTACACCGAGCCACATGTCTTGACCTTGCGATACACTACTTCCATTAATCAGTGCAAGAAGGCTTACCTGAGCTGCCTGAACCATGGCAGATTCGAATCCACCTTATCTATCTAGAAATACAACCTTTGCAGAAAGAGGATTTGCAGTATGGGGAGGCTGACATTGGGGACCCATGAGCCAGCAGCGTCGTCAACGTTTTAAAGGTGGCAGGAGATCGAAAGAAAAAATAAGCCAAAAATCAGTTGGTAAACAAATTCAAGAAAAGAAACATTTACCTTTCTGAGAGGATGACATGCGGGACCCATGAGGCAGCAGCATCCTCAACTATTTCAAGGCGGCAGGGGATCAAAATAAAAAAGGAAATAGCCAGAAATTAATTAGGGTCAAAAATAAATCCATCAAAGGAAACTTTTATTGTTCATAGAGGATGACATGTGGGACCGACTTGCCAGCTGCGTCGTCATCGTTTCAAAGGGGGCAGGGGATCAAAAGAAAAGGCAAATAGCCAGAAATTAGGGGGAAAAAATAAATCCAACAAAGGAAAGTTTTATTGTTCATAGAGGATGACATGCGGGACCCATGAGCCAGCAGCTTTCAACGTTTCAAAGTCGGCATGAGATTGAAAGAAAAAGGCAAGTGACATAATATCAGAGCCAAAAATAATCCAAGAAAAGAAACTTTATTGTACATAGAGGATGACATGCGGGTCCCATTTTGTAGCAGCGGTCTCAACGCTTCCAAGGCGGCACAGACCGAAAGAAAATGAAGTAGAAATCAGGGGGTGAAAAAATCCAAGAAAAGAAAGATATCAATTGGGCTGTATCTGGACATCTGGGCCTTCAAACTATCCTGCTAGGCCTTTTGACTCGTACAATTTCAGCACTCCAAAACAGGAAAGGTCGGATTTTTCTCAAGAAAACAGGAAAGTCTTATGCTTCGCAAAAACAAAAAACAAGGAGATTCAACATATAAGTTTGTTTATGTAGATATAAAGATTTAATTTATCCGTTTGCAATAGCTCAGAGCGAAATACAACGTTTATTGTCTGCAAAATAAAATATCACATGTTTCTTGTACGGGGAGGCCGACATCGGGACCCATGAGCCAGCGTCGTCAACGTTTCAAAGGCGGCAGGGGATCGAAAATAAAAAAAGCCAAAAATCAGTTGGTAAAAAAATACAAGAAAAGAAAACATTTATCGTTCGAGAGGATGACATGCGGGACCCATGAGGCAGCAGCATCCTCAACGTTTCAAAGTCGGCATGAGATCGAAAGAAAAAGGCAAGTGACATAATATCAGAGCCAAAAATAATCCAAGAAAAGAAACTTTATTGTACATAGAGGATGACATGCGGGTCCCATTTTGTAGCAGCGGTCTCAACGTTTCCAAGGCGGCACAGACCAAAAGAAAAATGAGGCAGCAACATTCTCAACGATTCCAAGGCGGCAGGGGATCAAAAGAAAAAAGGAAATAGCCAGAAATTAATTAGGGGTCAAAAATAAATCCACCAAAGGAAACTTTTATTGTTCATAGAGGATGACATGTGGGACCGACCTGCCAACAGCGTCCTCATCGTTTCAAAGGGGGCAGGGGATCAAAAGAAAAAGGCAAATAGCCAGAAATTAGGGGTCAAAAATAACTCCAAGAAAGGAAACTTTTATTGTTCGTAGAGGATGACATGCGGGACCCATGAGCCAGCAGCTTACTCAATGTTTCAAAGGCGGCATGAGATCGAAAGAAAAAGGCAAGTGACCAAATATCAGAGCCAAAAATAATCCAAGATTTATTGTACATAGAGGATGACATGTGGGTCCCATTTTGCAGCAGCGGTCTCAATGTTTGTAATGCGGCTTGAGATCAAAAGAAAAAGAAAGTAGCTAGTAATTAGGGGGTGAAAAAAATCCAAGAAAAGAAAGTTGATGGACACAGAGGATGACATGCGGGTCCCATTTAGCAGCAGCGGTATCACCGTTTGAGAGGCGGCAGGGGATCGAAAGAAAAAGGCAAGTGACCAAATATGAGGTGCCAAAAATAATTCAAGAAAAGAAAGTTTTATAGTACATAGAGGATGACATGCGGGTCCCATTTAGCAGCAGGTATCACCGTTTGAGAGGCAGGGGATCGAAAGAAAAAGTCAAGTGACCAAATATGAGGTGCCAAAAAAATCCAAGAAAAGAAAGTTTTATAGTACATAGAGGATGACATGCGGGTCCCATTTAGCAGCAGCGGTATCACTGTTTGAGAGGCGCAGGGGATCGAAAGAAAAAGTCAAGTGACCAAATATGAGGTGCCAAAAAATCCAAGAAAAAGAAAGTTTTATAGTACATAGAGGATGACATGCGGGTCCCATTTAGCAGCGGTATCACCGTTTGAGAGGCGGCAGGGGATCGAAAGAAAAATGCAAGTAACGAAATATCGGGAGCCAAAAATAATCCAAGAAAAGAAAGTTTTATAGTACATAGAGGATGACATGCGGGTCCCATTTAGCATCAGCGGTATCACCGTTTGAGAGGCGGCAGGGGATCGAAAGAAAAGGCAAGTGACCAAATATGAGGTGCCAAAAAAACTCCAAGAAAAGAAAGTTGATAGCTCATAGAGGATGACATGCGGGTCCCATTTAGCCGCAGCGGTCTCAACGTTTCCAAGGCGGCAAGGGATCAAAAGAAAAGGAAGTAGCCAGAAATCAGGGGGTCAAAAAAATCCAAGAAAAGAAAGAAATTTGGTTCATAGAGGATGACAAGCGGGACCCATGATCCTGCATCGTAAACGGCTCGATCGGAGAGCGTTGAACGAGATGGCGCGATCGAGAAAAAAACAATGCTAGAGAGGCTGCCATGTGGGCCCTACATCCCTGGGCGGTGTGGATTTGCGTTGACTCGGCCGGCGAACCCGAGAATTCGCGATGCACCACGTCCCGGGCCACCATACGCGACATTTTGGCCGCTTTCGTCGGTGGTGGCCTCAAAAACGAGAAAAAAAAAGTTTTGACATGAACCACGGAGGGACCAAAAATCGTCGGCCTTGGTGCACCACCAACCACGGCGCGACTTCAACTTCGTTGGCCATGGCAACTTTTCTTGTAGTGAATTATGAATATGACTATGTGGTGGGCAATGGAACCATGGTATGTGTTGATTGGTGGAGGTTCCATTGCAAGAGTTCTACTCATCTAGGACTAATCACCAATGTCGTCTAGTGATTCTAACGCCGTACATTTCGCGTTAACCATGAGATCTATAATGGCTCTGGGGAAGTCAGCTGTATCTTTTTCCTCTCGCATATCAACGAATCAGTGATAAGGGTTGCCTGTATCAGTCTATCTATTTGGTAAAGGTGAGGACGGTGGTCCGTAACAGTCTACCAATAGATATAGGAGAGGGCAGACTTGTTAAAGGTCTATGATGGATTGTAAGGGTTGTCCGAGCTAGTCTATCTATAGTGTATAGGACAGGGCATGTGAATTGTTCGGAACATTCTACCGTAATGGTAAAGGTGAGAACAAATGCATGGGTCAGTCTACCTATAGATAAAGGGCAGGACAGACTTACAAAAGGGTGGGTATGCGGGGTCGCGGAAAAGACAGTGATTGACTTGGATCTTACACCTGGCCTCACACCAAGGAAGTGTGGACGGGAAAGCCGCGCCTGGTTGGCAACAAGGATAAGGTCTCTTATGGAAAAAGTAATGCACCTCTGCAAAGTGTATTGAATTGTGATTGCCACTCCCGGTTCCGGGAAGGGAATTTCGAACGCGGCAGGAAAGGAACTCCGTGAAGTTCTGGTCAACCTGTGAAGACTGACGGACATAGTTTTCAGAATAAAATAAACCTTTTGAAGAAATGTTTACGAAAACTTGCATTCGCCTATGACTTTCTGGTCTGTGGCGGAAGCTAGTGCATGATACACCTATTTCCTATAATGAACTTGTTGAGTACACTCGTACTCATTCCCTCCCTTTTGAACCCTCTTCTTAGATCAAATTCACTGAAGGAGAAACTACCACGAAACTCGAAGACAATGGAGTCAACTTCCACAAGATGAAGAATCCAATCAAGGAAGTCCATGTAGTCAACTTCTGCATCAGCTAGAGTGGAAACTTAGACTAGTAATAGAAGGGAACCTTTCCCTAATCCTAACACCTAAGTAGCTAGAGTTATATAGCAAGCCAAGTATCTCTAGAGCTAGAGGTGGCAATAAGATAGTTTACGAGTCATTCTTCTGAAGCTCTATTTGAAGTTTTACCTCACTATAAAGCAGGAGGCTATGTTGATCTTCTGTAAACAGTTCGTGTATCCTTCTATAGACATGCCTTGGACTCGCATATGTTTCTGTTGTACCACTCTGAGGAATGTAATAAGAGTGGAACGGTGTTTCACTTGTGTTATGTCAACGACTTGCGCACTACACCATGCAGTGGTATGCTGGGTCACCGCACGGACCATGTGAAATTTTCACTTTTACATTTAGATTTGAGCCCCCCTATAAAAGCCATCTTATTCTCCAAGGGCGTGCACCTCTTTTTATTTTTCTCCCCCATTAATGTCTAGGCTCACTTATTGCATATCCCCCATAGTGTTGCAATCTCCTTGATATTTTGAGATTTGATGTGGAAATTTTAGATCTAGGTTTTCACCAAAGGAAATTTGATTCCCCCTAGTAGATATTGCTTGTGGATCTTGTTATTCTTGGGTATTTGGGCACCATAGATGGAAGAGGTCACCGCGGAGCTCAATCTTGGCGGTGTACATATTAGTGGTATTATTAGGAGTCTCTAATTTGGTTGTAGAGATTTCCCATGTTTTTTTGTATAGGTCTCTTTGCCGCCTCCAATGGCATCACATAGTGAATCGTGACACCTTGCATTGTACATGGGTGTGAGGATAATAAGGTGAGCCTTTTTTCTTATTGGTGGACATCGTACCACCACACCTCTCCAGCGAAGATGTACCTCGCCCAAAGGAGGGAACTTCGGGATACATCATCGCCTCCACCATGCGGTTATTCCTATCATTTACTTGATTGTTATAACTCGTATAATCGCCTATCATATTTTGCTAGTTGTATCTTGTATGCTTATGCTTGTCCTTATCATATAGGTTCCCCACCTAATTGCATCGTGTAGATAAACTAATTATTGTTGTTCTCCTAAATCTGAAAGGAAAACAAGAAAATGGAAATCACATATTCCCCCCAAGCCTACTCTAGTCAACCATCTCAACCCTTTCGACGTTCTCCTCAGACATGACTTGAAATTGACACAATAGTCACCAGCTTTGACAACCCTGATAACCTCGTGGGTTGCAATGTAGTGGTGGCAAGCAGTGTCATGCATACTCTAGACTACCACTAATTCTGTAGGAATGGTTTCAGAAAAATATCTTCTCGTCTTGAACAAGGCAACAACATCCAGTTTATGGCTTTATTATGCTATCGAATTGTATCAGCTATGAAGCAATGTTTGGGACTGGTAACCAAGACCTCAACTATTTGAAAACAATCATGTCATAGCAAAAACTCACCGTATTTCCAGAGCCCCGCCGTCGAGCTCTAACTTAGATGAGGTTTAACTTCCAAGATAGTGTGACCCCCTGCCTTCGCAACCTCTCCCAGATTGTCTATCTAACCATCAATCCCTCCTCATCATCAGCCATATAACTACTCCCTCGATTCACAATTACCTCGTGATCTAGGTTTAGCCAAAGTCAAAATTTGTAAATTTTGAACAAGAATAGAAAATATCAACATTCATAATATTGAATTCATATTATTTGAAAATATACTTCATGACGATTCTAATAGAATAGATTTTATATGATATATGCTGATATTTTTTTCCTATATTTGTTTAAAGTTCATAAATTTGTATTTTATTAAACCGAAAATGTGAGGTAACTGCAAATAGAGTGAGTACCAAGATTACATAATAAATCTTGAAATAGACGAATAGTTGGGGCCATCTTTCCAAATACATGTGTCTGATTTAAATTTCGACCATCACGGGTATGTACTCCCTCCATTCATAATTATTTCCCGTTATGGTTTGATTAAAGCCAAACTTTGTAATTTCTAATTAAATATTTATAAATATTAATATTTTAAAATATTTTTGTATTAAATTCATCATAAAATACATTATATATTTGATATTATATATATTAATATTTTTCCTAATTTTTTATCAAACTTTGTAAATTTTGATTTTGACTAAATTTAGAAGGCAAACGGAAGGAGTATCAGCAATAACGCTTTCTGGACTTTTGAAGAAAGTTATTTTTTTTAAATAGACTTTTGAAGGAAGTAGTTGGAAGGGGTTTCCTGTTTTAGATAAGCCGTCAGCGTCATGGATGGGCACTTATCGTAATTTGTTGTGAATAAAAATAGATATCTCCTTGACTCAATATATAGAGACGATACAACCTATACACCAGCCGGTGTCTACATGTGCTGATGCATCGCCTGCACTACACTTGTCACAATATGGGTTTTGGTCCCTACAGGGTTAGATCCTGCTGCCTATAAATAAGGCGCTGTTTCACTTGAAGCACTCTGCAGCCAGCAAGCACAGTCCTTTCGGCCTACTCCCTAGCTACCCTCTAGGTCTCCGGGGAACGGGCGAAGCCGACCATGTCGTCGTCCATGGCCGCGGTCGTGTCGTCGCTCCGCGCCCTCCCACTCCCCGTCCTCGTCCCGCTTGTAGCCTCGGCGCTCGCCTTCGTCGTCACCGTCCTCCGCCGCGTGCTTTGGCGGCAGCGGCCGGTGTACCTGCTCAACTACAGCTGCCACCTCCCGGACGCGGAGCGGCAGTGCAACCTGGAGGTGTGCGAGTACTTCGGCCTTCGGTCGGGCCGCTACACCGACGAGACGGCCGACTTCATGCGGCTCATCTTCCGCAAGTCCGGTCTCGGGCAGGAGACCTTCGCGCCGCCCTTCATCTTCTCCGGCAAGTTCGAGAAGACGCAGGCCTTCGCCATACAGGAGGCCGAGGAGGGGCTCTTCACCGTGGTATCGCAGCTGCTGGCCAAGTCCGACGTGCACCCGCGCGACGTCAGCGTGCTCGTCGTCGCCTGCTCCATGTTCTCCCCGAAGCCCTCCCTGGCGTCCATGATCGTGCGCCGCTTCAAGATGAAGGACGACGTCAAGTCGTACAGCCTCGCCGGGATGGGGTGCAGCGCCGGCACGGTGGGCATCGACATGGCGGCGCGCGCGCTGCGGGTGCAGCGCAGGCCAGGGTACGCGCTGGTGGTGGTGACGGAGAACACCAGCCTCAACTGGTACTTCGGCAACAACAAGCACATGCTGGTCACCAACTGCATCTTCCGCGTCGGCAGCGCGGCGGCGCTCATCACCGACGTGCCGGCCCGCCGCGCCGACGCCAAGTACGAGCTGCTCCGCACGCTGCGCACGCACCACGGCGCCGACGACGCGGCCTACAACGCCGCCGTGCAGATGGAGGACGAGGACGGCATGGTGGGCGTCGCGCTCACCAAGGACCTCGTGCGCGTCGCCGGCGCGGGGCTCCGCCAGCACATCGCCACGCTCGCGCCCTACGTGCTCCCTGTGTCGGAGCTGCTCAGGTACGTACCTTACGTGTTGCATCTCCACTGCGTTGCAGTAAATTGCGTGTCTCGGTGCTTCACTTGTGGTCTCTGTGTGTGCATTTACGGCTGCAGCGCCGTCCACTGATTTCACACGCCAGTAGTAACTTTGCTGCTCTGTTATCTCTGCGACGCTGCGACTAGATAAACAACTTTTCACCCAAAGACAGCAATGCTTGCTCTGCTCTAACATGGAGTATTAATTTCTACCATACTGACGACAAGATCACCTTTGATCTACTGTAGTACTACGTGCTTATTACTACTCGTATAGAAGAAATATAGCCGTCCTTGTCACTAAAACAATTTCAGGACTGAGAATGTGCACAGTATGAAAGTCCTCTGATCTGGCTTATATCATTGTGAGCCATCTGTAGATCCGAGAACTATATTTCCTTTGCTCTACAATGTGAGCTCTTTTAGCACATTTAACCTTGGCCAAAATGCAAGTCATTCGACACTCTCAACAATGTGTATTTGCGCATGTCGTTCCTACATAGTATTGGGTATTTTGGGGTCTTCCAGACCCGTTCGTGTTGAAAAATAACTTAGTATTGGGTATTTTTAACTTGTGACTAATCACATCTCTAGTTGTCTAAGCATTTTTTTTTGGAAACACAGTACAGATTTAGACACTCAAACATACACATAAACACTCATCCCTATGAACGCACGCACACCCTACATATATGAACACCTCCAAGAGACTGGGTCAAAGAAACTTTATCTGACGGGTCCTGAAATTGACGAAGTCACCATAGGCGCCTCGCTGTCTCGACGGGAACGTCGCCTCTCACTAAAAAATATTCCAACTTATGAAACACTAAAGTGTCAAACCTGGAGTTTAAACTTTGGTGAGCTGGGGATGCCACTGCCCTCCTAACCACCCTCTCAAGCATTGATTATTTTTTACAACACACCTCTAGTACTGATTATGGTTGGGAGGAAAAGATAAGGTTGTAGCAATAACTTAAGAGTAGCAGTGGCATTTAGACCCTTAATAATTTTGTACTCAAGTCTATAAGGATACCCCGTCCAATCCATATCATTTGGATCGGCCGGAGTGTATAGTTTGGAACGGAAGTAGACATGCTAGAACATTTTGTGAAAGAAAATGGGCAGCTTCAGAGTAATTATTATGGATTTATGGACCGTGCACTAGGGGCGTCCCTCTAGTTGTCTACGTTTGACAAAAAAGACAAAAAAAAAGACATCGAGAAACATAATTACATAAAACAAAAAAAAGATCGTGTGTAGTATAGAACATCAATTGTTCGTTGCAATTAAGTTTCAGATGAAAAAATAGACAAAAGAAAGTAAGATATTTCGTATTAAAAGAAAAAAACTTAACTTGAACTTTGGTTATTCAACTTATTTTTGGATTGTTCCTTGTTGATTTTATTGCTATGACAGAAGAAGTATCTTGGGAGTTCTCTTTAGACAATGTTTTCCACTATCGATCATGAATTGTACAGACAGTAGTTGCGATGTTTCTACCAACATAAATGTCAAACTTGACTTCTGGTTTCACCATTTGAGGCATAGCTGCAAACTTGTACTAATTTCGTATTCAGCACTTGAGATTTCCATACTAAGCGTAGCACACTACACTGCACACCCCACATGCATATTCAGAGATTCAGAGCAGCAATAGGAAAACTTAATGGAACCATGAGCGTTCTGAATTTCTAGCCCTCAATAAATGTATGGTCGTTGTTAACGGACTATCTACATCGTGTTCGGTACGACTCTCACTATTTGGTTCTCTGTTATTTCCATACATGTCTCTGAACATTATTGTTACACAGAATGGTGATCCGAGACCTATGATGTCTCTGAATATTATTGCATAACTTTGTACACTAATATGCTTGGAGATGTATACTTTTACACACTGAACATTATTGTTATGTTTTCATCGAAATAATTATTGGTGTTTTTGTGCTATAACTAAATATACATAATGGTGATCCATGCTAATTGATGTCAATATATGTTAATGGTTTATGTACTAAGGAACGAATCTAGGAAACTCAAGAGGCTTTTGGCCAAACTGTGACATTAGCTGATAGATTTATACCACATATTGCATGTACCACCGACACTGCAGTGGCCTGGAACTCTCGGTCACTAAAAACTGTACATCCATTTAGTCCGAAATTGCGCAATTAGAAGTGTTCAGCGTCAGTAACACATGCTACTCCAGCGCAAGTGCAGTATATGGAGTTACGTGGCGATGAGGATGATCCTCTGACGATGTTAATTACGTGAAGTATGTGATTGAGGTTTAGAGTAACTTCAGCCCAACTTATCAATACCAAGTGCATCCGTAAAATTACCATGCATTTTCAAGATTCAGTTAATAGTATACTGACGCGATCTCGCGGGACATACTTTGCACGCATATATACTGCAGGTACGTTTACCGCGTGGCGTGGGCGTACAGCGGAGGCAACCCGAAGGCGGCGGCGGCAATGGTGCCGGACTTCCAGCGTGCGTTCGAGCACATGTGCATCCACTCCGGCGGGAAGGCGGTGATCGACACGGTGGCGAAGCTGATGGCGTTCGGCCCGTCCGTCGTAGAGCCCGCCCGCGCCACGCTGCACCGGTTCGGCAACACCTCCAGCAGCCTCGTCTTCTACGAGCTGGCCTACTTCGAGGCCAAGCGCCGCGTCCGCGCCGGCGACCGCCTCTGGATGCTCGCCTTCGGCACCGGCTTCAAGGCCTGCAGCAACGTCTGGCGCGCGCTCCGCGACGCCGCGCCCGACGCTGACAACCCCTGGAACGGCTGCGCGCACCGTTACCCGGCGGCCTTGCCCGTGCCGACCCCGCGCAGGGCGAACTACCAACCCCAGCAGCAGCACGAGCAGCCGCCGCCGCCGCAGCAGCAGCAGCAGCAGTGAAGACCCCGTATGGCCGTACGTCGCCGTCGATCATCGGCCATGGAATAAATTGTGCTGCTGATTATAACTAGGAACCGGTCGATGTATGAACCGTTGGTTTTCCGTCATGATCTAAGTCGATGAATCGTGCACTCGTTTTATTTCATTGTAGCAAACATACCTGTCATGGTTTGCCGATTATGCAAGGAGGCTTTATCAAAAACAAAAAAATGCAAGGAGGAAACTCGAGTCTACGGCACATCTACTCTTCAAATGTCGCTAGCCTTTACATCCTTTCTTGGCTTGGGATCATTTCGGTGGAAACCATGAAGGTCAAGGATTGGTGACTTGGCTTTATATTCGTCAACGGCATAAGGCAGAAGTCCTTAAAGTCCCTCATCATACTTACCTCTTCAAAAAATTGGAATACAATAATGCAAGACTTACGGGCAGGTTTGTTACGGAAAAAAGTTACGGGCTAAGTTCAAAAAAGAAAAAAGTTACGGGCTGATGTGGAGCCATCGGGCTGGTTCAGTTTTTTCGACGCCCCGTAATTATAGGGCCATGATTCTCTGCCTTTTCTCCACGTAATCCCGGATCCTGATTTCGTAAGTGTGAGTCCGTAGGTGTAGCATTGTTGTTTGGAATAAGCATAGTACAAGCATTTTCATAATGTATCCACTATGCCGATATTGGTTGTCAGCGCCGGATGTACCTTAGCCAGGGGGTGCACATGACCTCGGTAAAAAAAACAAAAACCTTTGTTAAATAGCATTTTTTAACCACTCATGCAATCCTAAAAAAAAATTATCTTTTGAGGAATCCCCTAGGCACCCCGGTCCAAATGCTCTAGCTCCCCCCACTAGTTGTGTCTAAAATTATGGGAGAATCGGGCTCTTTCGAGCGTCAAGGGGGCAAACCATTAAGTTCCATAATGGCGCTAGAGTGATTCTTTTGTACTCCCTTTTTCCCGATCCCGGTGGCCTACGCGTATCCCTAGATAATTGTCATTTTGACCAACATAATATAAGGCGAAAGTCCTTAACGTCCCTCATTATACTTACCTCTTGAAAATTTTGGAATAAGCATAATACGAGGATTTTCATAATGTATCCACTATGCGGATATTTGTTGTCAGCGCCAGATGTACCCTTAGCCAGGGGGTGCACATGACCTCGGTAAAAAACAAAAACTTTGTTAAATAGCATTTTTTAACCACTCTTGCACTCCTAAAAATCTTTTTTTATCTGTTGAGGAATCCCCTAGGCACCAAGGTCCAAATGCTCTAGCTCCGCCACTAGTTGGTGTGTCTAAAATTATGGGAGAATGGGCTCTTTCGAGCATCAAGGGGGCGAACCATTAAGTTCCATAATGGCGCGAGAGTGATTCTTTTGCACTCCCTTTTTCCTGATCCCGGTGGCTTACGCGTATCCCTAGATAATTGTCATTTTAACCAACATAATATAAGTTGTACAATATACAAATTATAAAATCAGAAAGTAGAATATTTAAACTTCCTATCATATATTTTGTTATATATATCTTATATCATGTTGGTCGAATTCATAATCTGGAGATACGCACATGCTCTATAAACCGGGAAGGAGGGAGTAACCCGAGCTTGGCTCGCTTGTAACAAAATTAAACTCCTTAATAATTAATGAATGGGCAAAGCATTTGCCCTCTTGAGGAAAACATTCATGTTCCCCTCAAAAAAAAAGGAAAACATTCCTGTCATTTCGTACGTAACCTACAACAGCAAAAAAAAATGCAGTTACGTTTTGCTAAAACTACAACATTTCAGACAACCTGGCATTAGTAATACTGTGTTGGCTGGATCGCTCGATCAATGACCCACCCAGGCAGGAAATGGTCCACCCTGAGCTTCAAGCAAGATCGTGGCACATGTCCTCCAATCAAGACGAAAGATGTACAGCACCGCGCATCATCAACAGGTTTTCGCCTGTGCTCTCCACGCAGTTACTGAAGGGAGAATGTGATCCTGTACCCTACATCAGCAGCGCTAGTTAGGTTCACGCAATAAACGGCCTACTTACGCTTAGGATCGACGCATCCAACTGGGGGGATTGATGGCAATGCAAAGCACTCCATGTGGGTGAAATTGATGGAGGTATGGAGGACGCGCACAGCATAGCATATGTTTCACCATGGCCGGCGATGCTAGCCACTTGCTGACACTCCGGTCACTTCACTGCTACTAGCTCCGTCAACGGCAGAGAGCACTCGGCGTGTACACTGCATAGGCAGAGCCTTCAATGAGGCCTAGCTAGATGGCAAGTGGGATTGATTGGAGCTTTATGCTGGACTTGTTGCTTGTAGTAGCTTGGTGGCGCGTAATTGGTTCTATCAATGGGCACTTGGACATGTCATGCATGTCTCTGCTTTTCTGTATGAGTGAGGAAATCCTTTTCTTCTCATTAATTGTAAGAGCAGACGTTCCTTTTAGAAGAGCAGAATCCAAACATAATGTTGAACAAGTAGGTGAAACGGTAGAGTCGGCAAACTTAATAAAGTAAGTACTTTTGATCATGCTCCTGTAGAGAAAAGTTCTTAACTAAGAGATTTTTTAATTTACAGCAACCTAATATTAATTTGATGGTGCTTTTCACAACAGTCCAAAGGGTTGGTCCACATTTACTTTGCTCTTTTTTTGTCACATTTGGCGTGGCGGTAGAAATTCAGCTGCGGAGTTTTGTTACTCGACAATGTGTTGGAGCTTTAAGTTACAATCGTTCATGCTCCTCCCCATATCTTCTTCCACTGCAACATAGGCTCGTGCAAGGTAGACCCAGAGTAACATAGAGGCAAGGATGGAAGTGGAGCCGAAACCAAAGAGGTTAGTGTTCATCATTTCTAGGTTCGACTTAGAGATGGGGCTGCTCACTGCTCCTAGCTCGGAGAAATGACCAACATGTTGCGGCAATACACAAGAGGGCTATTGGTGCCCCTATGGTCAAGGGAGGGGTAGTTTCATATGTCCACATTCTGAAGTCGAAGGAGGGGTGTAAAAGGATGTGGCGGCAATAGGTCAAAGGAGAGTTTGAGAGTATGTCTGCCCATGGGCAGCCTGGTCCGAGGCCCGGCCTGAAAATTCTGGGCCTGAGCCTACAAGTGTTGGCCCAATGGCCGGGCTGGGCTTGGGTAGTCCAAAAACGCAAAATAGTGAAGTGGGCCAACCCGACAGCCCAAGCTTTAGAGGTTTTTGGCAGGCTAGGCTTGGGCCTAGTTTTTGCACGTCGGTCTTTTTCCGGCCCGCACCGAAGGATCCCAGGTATACGAGAGATACACGTACGGTTATGGTTGAGACAGATGAAGAGGAAGAAGGAAACTATGAATGCCATGTCGAATGTAGATCTATCGGTAACAACAACAACAACAAAAGACTCAAACCACCTGTATTTCTGGACGACTGAAAATGGTTCTCTTCACTCCCTAACTTGCTCAAGAAACACCTTGAAACTGTTGATGGACCATTCTTCTTCCATGTCAACGTGGGAGGTGGCAGGATGTTCTCAAGCACATGTGAGTGTTGTTAGATTATTAGGCAATTTCCGAGTGAGATTAATTACCGAAAGCAACATTACATGCACAAGCATATTTAACCATACACATCAGACTAAGCACATGCATCAGATCTGAACATGGAACAAGTAGCAGTGCAAAATGGGAGAGGAAAAGCACGTACATCGCGACCGGGAAGGTCGCACCAGCAGCACCACCATGGGAATGGCTGATGTCGCCCATGATGTCGTCGGAGTCGTTGAGGTAGCAGTCGAACCGGCGAAAAGGAGCACGAACAACAGCGAGCAGTCGCGCCGAGACGCTCCCCAAAACCTTATCGCCTGCCTCCCGCAGATCTCAACGGACGGGGTTTCGGAGGCCTGCTCTCCCGGACGGCTGTGCACGCAGTCGCCGGGATGGGGAAGACTAGAGAGTAGCGCAACAAAAGGAACTTCGTGAGAGAAAACGAACTACAGAGTTGTATCCTCCAGATCTGATCTGTCTCCTGGTATAGCTTGGGAGGAGAGCCGTGACACGCGAGGGACACGCGGCGAGCATGCACATGCAGGTCGACACGTACCCAACTCAGTTGGTGCACCAAGCAAAAATTTAGGCTTCCTTGAGTGTGTCTCGAACTCGAACTCGAGTCACGAAACACGACGTGCGTGCGAGACGAGACGAGGCGAGGCGAGGCGGGGCGGGCGGAGGAGGAGTGCGCGAGGGCTCCTTCTATTCTCACTCACTTGGAAGGAGTAGAACAGCAGCCCTTATATACCACTCCAACTCACTCCCAACTAGCAATGTGGGACTAAACTTTGTCCCCCAAGGCTGTCCCAAGCTGCCAACGTGATGGGTCTTGAGATTTCAGGAATTGTAGACTACATGGGCTGCCTTACTGGGCTGCAGCCCATCTACATTCAACAATCCCCACCAGATCTCATATGCACATCGGATGACACATTAGTTTCATTCACTGTTTAATATACCTGCACTTCAGCGGAGACTGTTAAGTTGAACTTCCACTTAGGCAAGGAGCTACACTTGACTACAACTGAACAATGGACTATGCCTTGAATTGTCAGTCTTTGTGCAGCAAGTTTCACTCAATGCCGGCACGGTACTAGGCTACCATAGCCTTCCCCTCGGGTGGAGCTTATAAGTCATACTCCTCGGCCCTTCATGAGCTTACTAGAGATTCACCCAAATCTCCCACACTATGACAAGTAGTGTCACTCATATAGGTGTGTTCTTCAAAGATCGCCCTGTAGGCCAGCGTCTTCGCTCATCAAGAGCCGCTCAAAACACATTAAGACATTGTCAACCTGCCTTACAGTAACTATGAGAGAATTGCATCTGCAGCGGAGTGGGAGTATTAAATTTTCTCTCAACTCAGTTACTCCGGTTTGTTTTCCCAGATCCTACTTCACGGAATTTCCGATTACATAGGTTGGGTTACCCCCTCGGCAACTCAAGTGGGTCTCAAACCCATCTTCCTTGATGCAAGGTCTATCGTATTTCTTGATAGTCCTTTTGTGAAAGGATCTGCCAGATTTTAGCACTTTAGATATAATCCAATGCTATCACTCCGGAGTTTTTCAGTTTTCTGACAGACTTCAATCTCCTCTTGATATGTTTGGAACTTTTCATATTATCCTTAGAACTTTTCACTTTGATAATCACAGTTTGATTATCACATTTCATGAGGATAGCCGGTATTGGTTTTTCAACCATAGGCAAGTCCATCAAGAGCTCACGAAGCCATTCCGCTTCGACAGTAGCTGTATCTAATGTTGTGAGTTCTGCTTCCATAGTTGACCTTGTTAAGATGGTCTGCTTGCAAGACTTCCAGGAAACAGCGCCACCACCAAGAGTGAAAACATATCCACTTGTGGCCTTCATCTTAGCATCTGAAATCCAATTGGAATCACTATACCCTTCAATTCCTCTTGGATACCCGGTATAATGAATTCCATAACTCATGGTTCCCTTTAGATAGTGCATCACTCTCTCAAGAGCATGCCAATGATCATCTCCCGGGTTGGCCACAAACCGGCTAAGTTTGCATACAGCAAACGAGATATCAGGCCTCGTAGCGCAAGCTAAATACATGAGTAAACCAATGATTTGAGAGTATCTCAACTGATCTCTAGTTGCCTTTTCATTCTTTCGAAGCAAGACACTAGGATCATAAGGCATGAGAGAAGATTTGCAATCAGCATAGCCAAATCTATTCAACACCTTCTCAACATAATGAGATTGCACAAGTGTAATCCCATTATTCTCATCTCTCAATAACTTGATGTTCAATATAACATCAGCTTCTCCAAGATCTTTCATCTCGAAACACTGAGATAAGAAGGTTTTTACCTCCTCAATCACTTTGAGACTTGTCCCAAAAATTAGTATGTCATCCACATACAAGCATAGGACAACTCCCTCACCCCCACCATGGCGGTAGTACACACATTTGTCGGCTTCATTAACAACAAAGCCCACAGATGTTAAAGTTCTTTCAAATTTCTCATACCATTGTTTGGGCGCTTGTTTGAGACCATACAAAGAATTCTTTAATTTACACACCTTTCTTTCTTGACCTTCTAGTACGAAACCATCAGGCTGTTCCATGTAAATTTCCTCGTCCGACTCTCCATTTAGGAAAGCCGTCTTAACGTCCATTTGATGAATGAGAAGACCGTGTGAGGCAGCCAATGATAGTAGTCACGAATTGTGGTCAATCTCGCCACAGGTGAGTAGGTATCGAAGAAATCTTCGCCTTCCTTTTGGGTATAGCCTTTGGCTACAAGCCGAGCTTTGTACTTCTCAATAGTACCATCAGCTCGAAGCTTCTTCTTAAATACCCATTTACATCCTACAGGTTTGCACCCATAAGGACGCTCAGTTAACTCCCACGTTCCATTAGCCAAGATGGAATCCATCTCGCTTTGAACCGCTTCTTCCAGTAGTCTGCATCAGGAGATGCAAGAGCTTCTGAAATGGTAGTGGGAGTATCATCCACAAGATACACAATAAAATCATTACCAAAAGACTTTGCAGTCCTTTGTCTCTTACTCCTCGTTGGAGCTTCATTTTCATTCTCATCAGAATCTGAACTTTCATCATCAGATTCCTCATCAGACTCCATAGGAGTTTCATGTATTGGATCAGATTCCCAACTAGACATGTCATGCATATCTCTCATAGAAAATATATCCTCAAAGAATGTAGCATCTCTTGATTCAAAAATGGTGCCAACATTCATGTCGTCCACTCCAGATTTCACCACAAGAAATCTATAAGCAATGCTATGGAAAGCATAGCCAAGAAAGACACAGTCCACGGTTTTTGGTCCAAGCTTTCGCTTCTTAGTGATTGGCAAATTCACTTTAGCCAAACATCCCCAAGTTCGTAGGTAGGAGAGTGACGGACTTTTCCTTTCCCATTCCTCATACGGGGTAATCTCTTTATTCTTGGTTGGAACACGGTTTACGACATGACACGAAGTCAATATAACCTCCCCCCACCATTCCTTGGATAAACCCAAAACATCTAACATGGCGTTAACCAAATCTGTTAGAGTACGGTTTTTCCTTTCCGCAATCCCATTGGATTGTGGGGAATTGGGAGGCGTCCTCTCATGGATTATACCATGTTCCGCACAGAATAAATTGAACTCGTTAGAAAAGTACTCTCCACCACGATCGGACCGAACCCTTTTTATCTTTCTTTCAAGTTGGTTCTCAACTTCAGCCTTATAGATTTTAAAGAAATCAAGAGCCTCATCTTTAGTTTTCAGGAGATACACATAACAATACCTAGTGGAATCATCAATCAAAGTCATGAAATATTTCTTTCCACCTCTTGTCAACTCACCATTCATCTCACATATATCTGAATGTATGAGTTCTAGTGGTGCCAAGTTTCTTTCCTTCGCAGGCTTGTGAGGCTTGCGTGGCTTGTTTTGCCTGCACACAAGCATGGCACTTAGAGCCTTTGACAAAGGTGAATTTCGGAATTAAACTCATATCAGCAAGCCGCGACATACAACCAAAATTAACATGACAAAGTCGTGAATGCCAAACATTAGTTTCATTAACACTAGTGCTTACATGGTTCACAATATTATCACAGAAGTCTTCTAGAGAGAAGCGAAACATTCCCTCACATTCGTAGCCCTTTCCAACAAAAGTTCCATACTTAGACAGTACAACTTTATTGGACTCAAACACCAACTTAAACCTATCTTTCATGAGACGGGAGCCACTAACGAGATTCTTCTTGATAGAAGGGACATGCAACACGTTCTTCAGTTGCACGATCTTTCCCGAAGTAAACTTCAGATCTACCATGCCAACACCACGAACAGTAGCATGTAACCCATTCCCCATCATTACTGAGGAACCTCGGGCCTGATAAGAGGTAAACATGGATATGTCAGCACACACATGAACATTAGCACCTATATCAACCTACCATTCTGTGGGCTGAAACACCGAAAGAACAGTAGGTAATATATTACCATACCCTGTAGTTCCTTCACCGGTGTTGCCAATGACCATGTTGACAAAATTTGAGTTCTGTCAAGCCTGACCTTTCTTTCCTTTGCGTTGTGGACAGCGATTAGCCCAATGGCCCGTCTCGCCACACACCCAGCAAGGATCTTTCTTCTCCGTTTTCCCCTTCTTCTTGAAGTTGGTAGTCTGGGAGACTCCCTTGTTCTTTCCCTTGGACTTGTGGGCAATTTTCTGTACCATATTGGCAGCAGAGCGTCCCTCGGTTCCTCCAGTGTGTTTGTCTTTTGCCATCGCCTTCTCCTCAACATCCAGAGGAGCCCATGATATTCTCAACAGAGAACTCATGCCTCTGATGTTTCAGAGAAGTGGCAAAGTTCCTCCATGAAGGGGAAGCTTAGCGACAATGCATCCCGCGACAAACTTGTCCGATAGCACACACTTGAGGAGCTCAAGTTCCTTTGCCATGATCTGTATCTCATGAGCCTGTTCTACTACAGATCGGTTCTCAACCATTCTGTAGTCATTGAACTGCTCCGTAGCATACAGTTCACCTCCGGCATCGGCAGCACCAAACTTAGCGTCTAGTGCATCCCACAGTTCCTTCCTATTTCGGATGTGTAGATAAGCATCAACCAACTTGTCTCCAAGCACACTTAGGACGGCACCCACAAAGATTACGGTGGCATCCCCGAACGCTTTATCCTCTTCAGGAGTAAGCGGACCTCTGGGAGTACCTTCCGCAACTCGATGCACGCCCATAGAAGTGAGCCACAAGAGGGTCTTATTCTGTCATCTCTTGAAATGAGAACCCGTAAACGGGCTCGGTTTAAGCGCAGCAGCAAAACCAGACGGTGAAAATTGCCTATGCATATAAGGTTTTTGGATTATTAGATTATTAGACAATTTCCGAGTGAGATTAATTACCGAAAGCAACATTACAGATGCACAAGCATACTTAACCATACACATCAGACTAAGCACATGCATCAGATTTGAACATGGAACAAGTAGCAGTGCAAAATGGGAGAGGAAAAGCACGTACATCGCGACCGGGGTCGCACCACACCACCATGGGAATGGCGATGTCGCCCATGGTGTCGTCGGAGTCGTTGAGGTAGCAAAACCGGCGAAGAGGAGCACGAACAACACGAGCCGCGCGAGACGCTCCCAAAACCTTATCGCCCGTCTCCCGTGCAGGATCTCAACGGACGGGGTTTTGGAGGCCTGCTCTCCCGGACGGCTGTGCACGCAGTCGCGGGATGGGGAAGACTAGAGAGTAGCGCAACAAAAGGAACTTCGTGAGAGAAAACGAACTAGAGAGTTGTATCCTCCAGATCTGATCTGTCTCCTGGTATAGCTTGGGAGGAGAGCCGACCGCGTTGACACGCGTAGGAAGCCAGGGACGGGCTTCCTTGAGTGTGTCTCGAACTCGAGTCACGAAACGCGACGTGCGAGACGAGACGAGGCGGGGCGGGCGGAGGAGGAGTCCGCGAGGGCTTCTTCTATTCTCACTCACTTGGAAGGAGTAGAACAGCAGCCCTTATATACCACTCCAACTCACTCCCAACAACTAGCAATGTGGGACTAAACTTTGTCCCCCAAGGCTGTCCCAAGCTGCCAACATGATGGGCCTTGAGATTTCAGGAATTGTAGACTACATGGGCTGCAGCCCATCTACATTCAACAAGTGTTGCCTTCTCGGATGGTCATGTGGCCGAAACCATGCCTCATCAGGTGAAAAACGGTTTTGGTTGAGCAATACCACTCTAAGGACCGACACTACCCAGTATTGACAGTTTAAGGTGAAAATCCTACCCCCAAAATAATTTCATTAGGGACGAAACCTACAGATCGAGATAAGTTGATAGTCGAAAAATGCACTTATTTATTTACTGTGCCTGATTAGTCTATATGTATCCTGAAAAAAACACTTTTTTGGCTTGTCCTTTCCTATGGCGGCATGTGTGAGCTTGTCGTGAGAAACCTTAACTCATAGCACTCCAGAAGAGATACACAGCACATCAACAACCAACGCTCATCCAAGCAGTCTCCACACGATCAGCATCTTCGAGATCAGCATATCTTAGCCGTCCACGGCAATTTTAGTAATGATAGACACATCACATGTAGACAGAGAAACAGCAATGTCAGTTCTTTTTCAATGCTTCTCGCTTCTTGCCACATGCCAGCGGCAGCAGATACAGACACGCTACAGCAACTTGACAAAACAACAGCAGAATGCGTACTCCACGAAAGAGAGGCTGTTAATAAATTTTCCTTTTGCCAGCATAATACACTTGACCACATACCGACAGTAATATGCACAGATAAATCGAAGTTTTACAATTTTACCCAGAACACAGATGCATGAAGGTTATAGTATCTTCACAAAGAAACAGGCGGTGAACAAGTGACAAACATAAGACATGCTTAGCAACAGGCTATGGAGGCGGGGTTAAATCGAATAGTCCTACTTGAGCGGCAACAACAGGCATCTGGCAGCTAATTTTCTTCTTTCACTGCATTGGCTGCTCTTTTTTCCAGTTTGTTCTTTCTCTGGATGTGCTGTTCTTTTCCAACTCCGTGGAGCAAACTGCTCAGGAGGATTCGTCGTGAGCTGGGCTGTCCGAATGCATGTCCATGGATGAGTCGTTCGAGGCAGTGGGATTCGGCTCACGGTTTGAACCGTTTGCGAAGTAACCTGCATCGCCAGCCTGATCCAGATGGTATGGTTGCAGACCCCGGCGGACGGGGCTGGATAATGCGTTTGAAAAGACTGCCGTGTTCTTGGACTGAGTTAACCCTGGGTTTCCTAGTGCAAATAAGCTTGGAGATGGTTGCTGGTTGCCTGTGTTGGGTACATGAACAGTGGCCAGAGTGCTTTGGCTAGCATATTGTGATCTTGGAGAGGCCAATGGATTGTCGCCTCCATACTGAATCTCATGCTACATATACATACGGGTCGTAAACGTAAATTATCAGTCTTCTGCTAGAATGAAACAGAAGGATAAGTGATGTAGCTGTATGTTTGGTTTGTAAGGATGATAACCTCATCTTAATATGGCTAGAAGTACTGACAGGTAAAAGGAAGCAATCAGTGCGTAGAATTAGTGTTAGGTTTGTAAGGATGATAAGCTCATCTTAATATCTTATTCATTATGCATCATTGTTTACTTAGAAACAAGATGGCCAAACTTGCAAAACCACCAGGACAAACATGGTCCTTGAAATCAATTCATCCAATAGAATTAGAGTTAGGTTTGTAAGGATGATAAGCTCATCTTAATCTTATTCATTATGCACCATTTGTTCCCTAAGAAACAAGATGGCAAAGCTTGCAAAACCACCAGGACAAGCATGGTCCTTGAAACTAATTCATCCAATATTTTGAAGTCCATGTTTAAGATATAAATAGTTCCCTAAATTTAGCAAAGGAAAAAAAGGGCGAAATACTGCTTACCTGGATGTGTGAGGCTATATCAGCAACTGTCAGCCTCAGTCCATTTTCATGCTGCCTCAAAATCCATTCATACAGCTTTTCCTGCACAAGTAAAACAGACGATGAATGACGATAATCAGGAGGGGGGGGAGAGAGAAGTAAGAAACAGAAACAGATGTCTGGCAGCCCAAGGAGAACTTCAAAACTGAACTGGAATGTGCTATTGACCAAAGGAAACTATACGCTGCTGCTGTTTGCAGGCAGGTAGAATCCTAGTGGATTCTAGGAACTGGTAGAATTAACTGGTGCGATATTCGGGAGGTACGTTGTCATTCTATAATCGTTGTGACATGTGGTTTCTTATAGCCGTCACCAACATGGCAGTACAGATGTTAGACGCCGAAGCAGTTAGAACAGAGAAGAAACCAAATAGGATAAGAATTAGCATTAACAATATGTTAGTGGCATGAATCCTAAATAAGTATTCTCCTCCAAACTTTACCGACTTCTAATCACCTCGCAACACAGGCTACAGCCTACCGCTACCCATGGCCGGGGGTTGAGGCCAATTACCCACCATGGTTGTTCATAACATTCAAAAAGAGTGTAAATTTGACACACATTATCTTGTTCCTTTCTTTCTGACTTAATAAGTTAATATAGCGAAAATACCACGTGTGCACAACAAATATGACATGCCTAGTCATGCAGAGTTGGTATAAGTTATTCATAACTTGGAACTAACCTGGAAAAAATAAAGATAGTTTTCAGTCCCTCAAAAGATACTTGGAGGTATCCATCCCTGGGGGTAAATCATTATAAGAGACATTGTACTACCAGCAATCATCCATATGCTTAAACCTTACAACATTGATAAGTAAACTCTGATCAAATACCACATTTGTCGTATTGACGAAACTATTTAGCTGGCTTTGTACTGCAAGAGCAGTCTATGACTATGCGAAAGCATCAAAACAATAATATGATTGTAAAACAAATAAACAATATTAGCAAACATGACGAACTAGCTGTTCAACCATTCCAGGACTGCAAGCCCATTACAAAATATAAGTAGCCTGAGCAGGTACCTCTTTGTTTTTAATTGTGGCAAGTGCTTCTACACCAAAACAAAAAGTGACCAAACCACATCTTGCCTTTACACTTATTCAGTTTTGTAGAAACAATCTGAAAAGTGCATCGTCTAGTGTTTCATATAATTAGTTGAGAACATGCCCACAGCACGACGAGACTTGAGTCCAATTAGCTTTTACGGTGTTCTGATATTATGGAAACTAAGACAGTAACAGAGCTAAGCATACAATTTAGTGATAATAAAAAGACATCCAAGGTTCGCCTTCCGTGATTGGAAAAGCATTATACACCTAATGGTGAGAGTGACTACAGTGCGTAAGCTGAAGTAAAGCAGAAAAGGAGGACTCCTCAGTACTGGTTCAGAAGTAACCCGTCCCATAAGCAAGGTCCTTCCCTCTTCCGCCTTTGCACACCCTCCATCGCCATACGGGATATGGTCAATTCTAATCACAGCTGTTGCACGCATTAGTGCCAATTATTGGCCGATTGCACATCAAATAAAAATATGCAGGCGAGGTCAAAACACGCACTGCGACAAGGCAACCCCCCAAAGAACCAAGAACTGTGTGGCACACGTAACTGCTGAAGCTGAAGCTGAAGCAGATATTACAGTTCGACACAAGAGTTATGCCAGGATTGGAACAACTTCATCACTCATCCAGCGGAAGGGCCGGCCTCTGAACGATCTAATCACCAGAAAAATTCTGAACTGTCCACGCTAAAATTTCGCATCGACCCGGTCCTAACCACCCCCAAAGCCAAATTCTTCCGCAACAGAAAAAAAAGGGGGGGGGCGAATTCTACGAAACAGAATCCAATCTCCCACGTCACCCAATCAATCCGAACTGAAGCAGCAGCAGCAGGAGCAGAAACATGGCACGAATCAATCAATCTACCAATCAATCAGTCTGTCAGTCGGTCAGTAATAACTGCACGCCGTCAGAGAGACAGGGGGCGGGCCCGGACCGGACGTACCATGGCGTGGCGCTCGCCGGCCTGGAAGGAGAGCTTCTGTCCGCCCATGGCGAGCGTGTAGAGCTGCGATAGCGAGTTGGCGGCGCCCCGGAACGCGCCGTACATGGCCCGGTCCGTCTCCTCCAGCCGCGCCGCCTCCGCCTTGCGCTTCTTCCCCGTCATCCCAGCCAGCCGATCGCCCCCGATCCACCGCGCAACCTCCAATTCGCGCCGAATCGCGGGAGCCGAGCCCCGCCGGAGTTAGAGGGACGGCGAGATGCGGCGCGAGCTCTGGGCAATGGAGGCGGGGCGAGGGAGGGGGGAGAGGGAGGGCGTCGCGTCGACACGAAGCGGCGGCTTTACGTCTATAGGTTTCCTATCATTTCATTTCCCACCGGATTTTTTTTGTTTGTTTATTATATGGCCTGCTGCTTTATTTTTTTGCTGTGGTGGGCGCGTCGCCGGTGGCGTGTCGCTGGCGGGTGGGTCCGGGGAGTGAGAGGGAGGGGAAAAGAGCACGTGGAGTGGGGTTGGGGGTTTGGCGCACGTGAGGGTGATGTCGACACTAGGAAGAGGGACTGACATGTGGGGTCATTGGTATTGGAGGTGGTATCAGGGATGTCCCACTTGGCAGCTGGTACTTTAATGCTGGATTTTGTGCCGATTCTCTTTTCTTTTTCAATTGCGTAATAATACAATTTCTTTTTTTGTATTGTGTGACATATCTCTTTTCTTTCTGCATATTAAAAATACATATGTAGTAATTTTGCTTCTAATAATAGAATAATATATTTTGAATGTAGTACTAGAAATCACATGAGTGTATTATATTCGATCGTATACAAGGTATTCATGTCCACATCAATATCCAGTGGATACGGTAAGCGAATATGGTATTTATAATATCCTACGGAAACAGATTATCATACATATTTTGCAGATAATGCTATGTTGTCAAAGAGGATAATCCGATAATATTAGTCCAACCCGAATACCTAGACAATGTAGTTAGTCTATGGGCCCAACTATTGATGTTGTGTCAGCATGTAAGTTGGTTTGTTGTACAAACAAGTGTGCAATTATGGATATAGTCCATTGTTACACGTTTTCTGCTTATGTTTTTACATAAAAGAATTATATTTATATTTTTATGTGTGTAATTTATCAAATATTCACTTTTGATCCGAGTCTGCCGCAATCCAATATAATCCGCATCTGGCTATTATATGCTCCGATCTGAATCCGCCAAAAAATATGGCAAAGGATATGCAAATAGCAATACCCGATCCAATCATATATGTTTACACCCCTAGTATATCATACAATTTTGGCACAAAATTTACAATAATCCATGGTAAACATGCATATGGCACCGTTGTCATAGAAACAAGGGAAAAATATTTTAAGCTTTGACAAATTTATTGAAAGGAATCGAACCAATGAAAAACTAGAATTTTGTCCTCCAACTTTGGGTGAAATTCTTTTGAACCAAATAGGCAGGGACGGAGATAGGGCTACGGGCTGGGGCCATATGGCCTCCCTATGGTGGAAATTTTGCTGAAAGCAACCCTGTATATTATATAGGTTGGACCCTAATTTTTTCAGAAATTTTCTATATGGCCCCCTCCAAGTTAATTACTGCCCCTCCGTTTCAACTTTTTCTAACTCCATTCCTGGAAATAGAACCATGAGATTTTTTTAAAAAAGGAACTCTACAATCCACTAAGGAGTCTTGATAACGAGCAAAGAGGACATAAATAGGGCTCCCTTTGATTCACTGACACGTCAGGCAAGTAGCATATTGCGCATGAGGTGCCCTACTCGGCATTCCGTTTTTACTACTCAACTAGACCATGCATGAAGGCTCGCGTTGCCGCGCCCGTCCATATTAGAAAAGAAGTTATATAAGTGTTCAATAGAATTTGGACATTAAGCAATTAATTTACAATTTGTCCACACATGTAATGTAATATATTATTAACTTAGCAAGCAGAAAAATACCCTTGGCAGGGCTGCATTTTATTAAACAGAGTGCAGAACAAACGATCAATGATCAACAAACCATATGAAATGCATCCAGGATAGGAAAATGGTATTTCCTTTCTGCAACCGCGCACACATTTGCTAGAAGAAGAAACCAAATGCAAGTTTTCAATAACTCAAGCAAAAGAGCAGTTGAATAAACAATCATCATATTATATAATGAAAGATACCCAGCCATATGAACTCATCTAATTCCCTAGCATGTTGAATCATATGATTTATACCTAAGTAGGCGATAAAATAGTCACTGCAATCTTCCATTTATGTAGGAGAGGCAGTAGAAAATATTGTTTTAACATAATTAGTAACATTGGTGGATATTTTTCGCAGTTGCATGCGAGAGGAACAAATAATGTGCAATGCATCCTAAGAGGGAATTAGAGAATGATAAAAAAGAACTTTGAAATTGATCGGAATTCATATGATGTCTGGCCATATGTGGGACATTTTTTTACAAAAGTAATGATAGCAGGATTGATTCTACATGTCGAAGCTGCAACTTGATCTTACCAGAATAAGAGAAAAACAAAACAGGCTTTTTTATCGTAATCGTTATGTGCAGAATTAATCAACAAATGGCACGGCCAGCATCAGCGATATGATCAGCATTAAAGATTTTCTCAACCTTACACATGGCAATTTGAGCCATCCAATGATGTGTCAATACAAAGACTTACAAATTACTCCTATCTAAACTTGCGACCTTATATAGCTGATAAGGTCGTTATATATTTTTTACACCCAAAGCGATTGATATCTCTGCCCGGACTCTGCATTTTTTCAGGGCGAAGAAAGAGAAGACTACAACAATAAAATTTCTTTACTTCATTGCTTCTTTGAGCCATTAATCATAAATATACCTACATTATTGTATTTGTAATATCATTGAAATTTGTAATACAAACTAAAGTTTTGTGAGATAAACAAAAAATGATTTCTCTAATAAAACAACTATATAAATATGTACTCTGATCCCGGAAATGTGTTTGCAAGAGAAACGAAATTGACAACGACAACTGTACACGAAAGATTCTGGAGAATATTAATAGACAGCATGAAACACAATGGTATGAAAATTACAACTATTTAAAGAACTGATTAATAAATGTAGTGCAAGAATATATACACCACCACTGATCTTACTCATTTGTCAAGCTTCCCTTACATAGACACCATCGCTATGGGTGTGTTTGGTAGCCTGTGCCAGTTCAGATTCTCTTTCTCACTTGAGATATCTGACCTCATACGAGCTTACCTAAGATTTTGTGATGTGTTTGGTAGCCTGTGTGTGTTGAGAGAAGCTGAACTGATACTTTGTTTGGTTGGCATGTATGGGTTGAGCTTGGTCCAAAAAGTAGCAATTACAGAGAGGTCCTAACTATTACACAAAAGACCCTAAATAAAATACAAAAAAGCAATCGGGCCCCTCATCTCCACCACACGTCCACACCCAGCTCGTTGGCGGCGGCGGGCCGCGGGGCTCCGGCGGTGGGCGGTGGCGCGCCGGCGCGACCTGCTGCCTATGCTGGCGAGCTGCTGCCGCCCTGCTCCTTCTCGAATTCGGACGCGAGCGCGGAGTGGAGCTCGGGCAGAGCTCGGGCGCGGCCATGGCGGCTCGTCCCCGTGGCTGCAGGCGGAGGAGGGCCGAAGCGGGAGGGCAAACGGCCTCGTAGACGGCGGCATGCCGGAGGGCGCCAGCGAGGGAGCTCCAGCTAGGAGTCGGCGGCGGAGCCCGACGTCAAGGTGAGGGGCGCGAGCGCGGAGTGGAGCTCGGACGCGGGCAGATCTCGGGTGCGACCATGGCGCCTCGTCCCCATGGCTGCAGGCGGAGAAGGCCGGAGCGGGAGGGGAAATGACCTCGTCGACGGCGGTAGGCCAGAGGGCGCCGGCGACGGCGTCGGGCCGGAGGGCGGCGGCGGCGGCTCTCATACCTCCAGCTTGGTCGGATGTGAATAGGAGAGAAGGGGGGAAATGAGAGAGGAAAAACGTGGGGTGAGGGGTCTGCGGGGGCTCTGCTACAGTGCTTTGCGGGTAAGAGTTCAGCCTGGCTGGGTTGTGAAGCTCGATTTGAGCTTCTCATCCTGGCCTGGCTGAGAGCTGTTTTTGGTATGAGGTGGGCACTGGTGAGCTGACCCGACCCGGGCTAACAAACAAGAAAAAGTGGCTTGGGCTAGGTTGAGATGGGATTTTCTAGGTGAGCCCGACTACCAAACACACCCTATATCTCTCTTACCTAAATATAATTTACATTGGCTTAATACACTATCTGTACAATCAGACACATTTGCACATTTCAATGTAACTTCGCTTCCTAAGATGATACCTGAAGATTTATGCTGAGATGGAAGCGGGATGATGATCCACCATTACATGCCTGCAATAGGTTGGAAAAGCAAAGAATATACGAATTTTGGTATCATTTCATTCTTTAGTGTTAGGAGCATTGTTCAAAATACTGCAGTTCTTAGAAAACATATCAAGATACAATGGTGCATGCAGTTGAGACATAACAGTTTGTTAGATCTTGAGAAAGACTACAAAATCAGAATAAATGATATAGACCTTTATGAATCAATAGGAGGAACTCACCTGGCCTCTTCATACGCACAGATCAACCACTATCAAAAGAAAAAAAAAACTCAATCACAACTGTCAAAGTATAGGATAAGAGACATACAATTACGTACACAACTGTGTACACATATAGATGAAAAGAGAAATCGTTGAACTGTTGTTTTGAGTTCTGCAAAGCATTCACCTAGAAAAATTATCCTAGCTAGAATTCCTCAAGGGCGACTGATGAAATATCCACCGTGCTCGAACCAAGCCAAAAACTGAATATGAACAGGAAGGTATGGTGGATAATATTCTGTAGAGATAACGATTATGTGGTTGTCCATTTGTCATACTTATACCAGGTAGGTGGCCCATAACCAAAAGAAACTAAAAGTGAAAATTTCCACAGTTAGCTAATTTCCCTTGGTAATGATACAGAGCCAACAACAAAATGCAACGGATATAGCCCAAATATAATCACTGATGAGAGATATTTCTAAATAATCCCAACTCAATTTTGTAGGTTCACTCCTCCAGGTTACATTGCATTCTTTCCACTATGAACAATGGATCAGTAAACACAAGAGCGGCAGAATTTCATGAGCTAGTGTACCTGTCCAGCAGCCATGGTTGCAAATGGAGGTTACACACATTGCTGTGAGCAGTCCCTAAATAAAAAGGGATTTCTATTTTCGTGCCCTCGGGTCCTTAGTTGTGCTCAGTTTTCCCCAGCTCCTTAGTTTTTCCTCAGTTTTATCCAAACGTTTGTCTCAAACCATCACACGTGATGTAACGGCCGGTTGCCCGACGGTTGACCGTTATCTTCTGACTAGTGGGGCCACGTAGAGCCGCAAAGACACGTCGACCATCCATCTTTGTTTGACCGTAAGCATCGCTGTATCCCTGACCAAAACGCGAACGAGTGGGGCTTCGGTATATCAAATGACAAGTGGGGCCATGACGCTGATACAAGGGGCAATACACGGGTAGGATTAGATTTTTAAACGGAGCTCTACAGCGATGGCACGGAGGAGGTGGCATGCGGGGTGCCGAGATGAGATCGACGTCCACAAAGAACTGCATGAGGCGAGACCAGACGCATTAGATAGATATGAACTAGACGCGTTTAACCATGCAAAGAAGAGAAGAAATGGTCGACGACATCGACGACCACCTCAAAACTTTGACTGACCGTGTCGGACACGAACGCGAGCAATGTAGAGAAAACTAGTGTCTCTCCTTTCTGGCGTGTATAGGTGGGTGCTAGGAGAGTGTGGTGGCGAAGGGAAAGACCTCGCGGCGGTCTGTGGGCGTCAAAGGGGGTCGGAGTGGCCGTGCCCACAGGCGTGCATGCATGTTCGGCATTGGCATCAGCATGTACGTTCGGCATTGGCCTCGGCGGTATCTCGGTGTGTCAGTGATCGAATGAGGGGACGGGATTGAGGGTGCATCCCGACGTTGACCTAGCAGTGGCGGCGAGCAGCCGTTCGACCATGCCGATATCGGCATCGGCATCGTTTGGAGGTTGTGGTGCTCGAATCAAGTTGGGATTTGTTTCTTGTAGGCCAAAATGAATTTGAAACAAGTTTCATGTTGAAGGTTAGGTAACGAAAGTTTGTAACTATCCCAAAATTATACTAGCGCCATGGTGAGGTTCTTTTTGATAGAGCTATACGGTTGGGCAAACTTTTTTGACACTTTTTAGATAGGGTTCCTTGTTGTTACACGTATGGCATCATGTATGGAAATTTTGGGGTCATTTGGAGATGTTCGAAAAAATCACTTTGCTTAAGCGCATGCCGTTTCGTCTCGCTGAAACCAGCTTTTCTAACAAGGTGATTTTTTCTACCTTCTCTAAATAACCTCAAATTTCATACAGATGATCTTCTATACATAGATAGATAGATTGTTTCGTTTTTACATTTTTCGAACTTTTTATTTCCCTTTATAATACCCAATTGATTTTCAGGTCAAAACCTCGAAAAACAGCATCATGTATGGCATCATTTTCACCCTAAATTTCAAATTTTCTGAAACTTTCCCTTTTAGATATTCCTTGTTGTTATAGGTATGTCATCATGTATGGCATCATTTTTTTGCGTGAAAAGTAATGGCAACAACAAATCGGTGATGGTTTATCATTTTTTTTGCGTGAAAAGTAATGGCAACAACAAATCGGTGATGGTTTATCTTTTTTTGCGTGAAAAGTAATGGCTACAACAAATTGTTGATGGTTTATCATTTTTTTGCGTGAAAAGTAATGGCAACAACAAATCGGTGATGGTTTACCATTTTTTGTTGCGTGAAAAGTAATGGCTACAACAAATTGTTGATGGTTTATCATTTTTTTGCGTGAAAAGTAATGGCAACAACAAATCGGTGATGGTTTATCATTTTTTTGCGTGAAAAGTAAAGGCAACAACAAATCGGTGATGGTTTATCTTTTTTTTGCGTGAAAAGTAATGGCTACAACAAATTGTTGATGGTTTATCATTTTTTTGCGTGAAAAGTAATGGTAACAACAAGTCGGTGATGGTTTATCATTTTTTGCGTGAAAAATAACGCCTAAAAGAGTTTATAATTTTTAGCGCGTGAAAAATAATACAGAAAACCGCCCTTCAGCATACTTAGAGGGTGGAAGCTAATTAACCGCCAACAGAGAGAGAGGGGTTATCCTGCCCGTTCCCTATATCATACGATCAACGGTCGGCGGGCACGATCCGCGTGACATGGGCTAGACCAATCAGGGCGATGTTGCACGTCTGCGAGAATTTGTGAAGAGAGAGGGCAAAACTGAGTACTATCAAGAAACCAAGGGCACCTGAGTAGTAAATAGACTAAGGGATTCAAATATGAGATTTAAAATCCTTTAAAAATGGAAAATGCCTGTTTTGTACAATGAAACCCATCTTGGCCTACCTCAAACTATTTGCAATACTGATAACCCACAAGTATAGGGGATCGCAACAGTCTTCGAGGGAAGTAAAACCCAAATTTATTGATTCGACACAAGGGGAGGTAAAGAATACTTATAAGGCTTAACAACTGAGTTGTCAATTCAGCGCACTGAAAAGCACTAGTAACAGGGGATGAAAGCAGATATGAGAGCAGAGTAACAGAACACAGCAGCAGAGTAGTAATATGAGAGCAATGGCACCAGAAAATAGTTGATACTACTTCCAATGTCATATAGAACGAGTATATAATGATGAGAGATGGACCGGGGTTCCCAGCTATCTACACTAATGGTAACTCTCCAATAACAAGTGTTGGGTGAACAAATTACAGTTGGGCAATTGATAGGATTGAAATAGCATTAAGACAGAACATCAAAATTATTAATCATGTAGGTATGTTTTCCATATATAGTCATACGTGCTCGCAATGAGAAACTTGTACAACATCTTTTGTCCTACCAATGGCAGCCGGGCCTCTAGGGAATCTACTGAAATTAAGGTACTCCTTTTAATAGACCACCGAGCAAAGCATTAACACTTGGTGAAAACATGTGATCCTCATACCTACGCCTTCCCCTCCGGTTATCCCAATTAATGTCACTTTGGGGCCTCGGGTTCCGGACATAGATTCTGCCAAAACAGAACAGCCAGTAAACACGAATTTTAAAATGGTACTTCCGTTGCTCAAATCAGAAAAATCAAAACTAATGAAAGTTGCGTACATATCTGAGGATCACGCACGTAAATTGGCAGATTTTTCTGAGTTTCCTACAGAGAAATATGCCCAGATTCGTGACAGATAGAAATCTGTTTCTGCGCAGAAATCCAAATCTAGTATCAACCTTCTATTAGAGACTTCACTTGGCACAACAATGCAATAAAATAAAGATAAGGAGAGGTTGCTACAGTAGTAACAACTTCCAAGACACAACAAAACAGTAACAAAATAAACACATGGATTATCTCCCAAGAAGTTCTTTCTTTATAGCCATTAAGATGGGCTCAGTAATTTTAATGATGCTCTCGCGAGAAATAAGATTTGAAGCAAAAGAGAACATCAAGAAGCAAATTCAAAACACATTTAAGTCTAACCCACTTCCTATGAAAAGGAATCTTGTACACAAATAGATTCATGAAGGACAAAGTGGCAAGCATAAGAAGATAAAACAAGAGTAACTTCAAAAGTTTCAGCATATAGAGAGGTGTTTTAGTACCATGCAAATTTCTACAACCATATTTTCCTCTCTCATAATAATTTTCAGTAGCTTCATGGATAAACTCAACAATATAACTATCACATAAAGCATGCTTTTCATGATTCACAAACACATAATTTTTATCAAGCTCAGAAATAATAGGATTAAAACTTTCAAACCCACTTTTATCAATAATATAACAAGATGATTGATCAATCTCAAAAGATATGGGACTCATAGATAAAGTCAAGAATTCTCCAATCCCATTTTCATTAGTAGTACAATTAATATTATCAAGTAACATAGGACCATCATCTAGAGATTTATCATAAACATTTGCTAAACAAAACTCTTTAGTACCATGCATTTTGACATCAGGCACAAACAAAGCATTATCATAAAAAATTTCAAAATAGCATGGATTATCATAGATAACAGTAGCATAATTATTCTCACTAGTTTTACTCATAGGGAATATTTCAAGAGAATCCACAGGAACATAACATTCATCCTCTTTCGGTAAGCATGGAGGGTAATCAAATAGTGTAGGAGATAAAGAGTTACTCTCATTAGAAGGTTGGCATGGGTAGCTAATCCATTCTTCCTCCTTTTGTTCTTCTTTTTCATCCAATGAGCTTTCAGGTTCATCACTCTCCTCCTCTTTTTCATCCAATGAGCTTTCAGGTTCATCACTCTCCTCCTCTTTTTCATCCAATGAGCTTTCAGGTTCATCAATTTCTTCTTCCACTGGTTCCTGCAAATTGTGAGTGCATTCTTGTGCATTAATGAGTCTCTCTTTATAATCAATGATATAAGGATTATCACTGTAGCTTTCTATGCAAAAATTAAGGATAGAAGAGACATAATCTTTAAGGTCCTTACAAACAACACAAGTTTCATAATTTTTAGACATGAATGATTCTATCTCAGAGGCTCCCATAAATATGACAAATTGTTCTACCTCTTCGAACCCAAAATGAATATAGCTATTCCAATTATAGTTCTTAATTAAAACTTCCTCACTAAAGCCACATTGAAATTTCAGATGTTTAGTATCCTGTTTAGAGCAACAGTTTATATCATGGCGTTTAAGCAAGATTTTAGCAATTGTATTTAATTTTTCTATCACAGCACTCATAACTTTTCCCGTTCTTGATTCTCTATAATTATTATATAATCCTATAAGCTCCAAATAGGTTGTAGGTTCTCCCATAATAGCAGTTTTTAATTTTTAGGTTTTTCAAATTTTTATGGATTTTCGGGTATATAGGGAAAATAAAACAAGACAAAAATAAACTAGACAAAAGTAAACTAAGCAAAATAAAACTAGACAGAAATAAACTAAGCACAAATAAACTAGACAAAAGTAAACTAGCAAGACAAAATAAAATAAAAGCAGAGAGAGAGGTAGAGTGTACTCCCCAGGTGAACTTATGAGTAGAGCTATGCCTCCCCGGCAACGGCGCCAGAAAATAGTCTTGATAACCCACAAGTATAGGGGATCGCAACAGTCTTCGAGGGAAGTAAAACCCAAATTTATTGATTCGACACAAGGAGAGGTAAAGAATACTTATAAGGCTTAACAACTGAGTTGTCAATTCAGCTGCACTGAAAAGCACTAGTAACAGGGGTGATGTGAAAGCAAAGCAGAATATGAGAGCAAAGTAACAAGAATACAAATAGTAGCAGTAATATGAGAGCAATGGCACCAGAAAATAGTTGATACTACTTCCAATGTCATATAGAACGAGTATATAATGATGAGAGATGGACCGGGTTCCCAGCTATCTACACTAATGGTAACTCTCCAATAACAAGTGTTGGGTGAACAAATTACAGTTGGGCAATTGATAGGATTGAAATAGCATTAAGACATAACATCAAGATTATTAATCATGTAGGCATGTTTTCCATATATAGTCATACGTGCTCGCAATGAGAAACTTGTACAACATCTTTTGTCCTACCAGCCGGTGGCAGCCGGGCCTCTAGGGAATCTACTGGAAATTAAGGTACTCCTTTTAATAGAGCACCGAGCAAAGCATTAACACTTGGTGAAAACATGTGATCCTCATACCTACGCCTTCCCCTCCGGTTATCCCAATTTCTGTCACTTTGGGGCCTCGGGTTCCGGACATAGACATGTGCAAACAATTTGTAGATACAATCTAAGCAATAAGTATAGAGCTTAAATCTAAGATCATGCCACTCGGGCCCTAGTGACAAGCATTAAACACAACAAGATTGCAACAACAATAACTTCACAAACTTATATAGATAGACTAATCATAATGTAACAATCCATCGGATCCCAACAAACACAACACCGATTACATCATGAATCTCAATCATGTAAGGTAGCTCATGAGATCATTGTATTGAAGTACATGGGGGAGAGACCAACTAGCTACAGCTAGAACCCGTAGTCCATGGGGGAACTACTCACGGAGCATGATGGAGGCGGTGGCGTCGATGGAGATGGCTTCCGGGCACCCGTCCCGGCGGCGTGCCGGAACAGAGATTTTGTCCCCGAATTGGAGTTTCGCGATGGTGGCGGCGCCCGGAGTCTTTCTGGAGTTTCGTCAATCGCATCGCGCTTTTAGGTCGAAAGGGCTTAAATAGGCGAAGAGGCGGCGCAGAGGGGCGACAGGGTGGCCCCACACCAGCCGGCGCGCCGGGTGTAGCCCGCGCGGCCCATGTGTGGTGGCCCCTGCTCTCCTCCGACTCTCCTTCGGTGTTCGAGCCTCCCGGGAAAAATAAGATCTTTGGCGTTGATTTCGTCCAATTCCCGAGAATATTGCCCGAACAGCCTTTCTGGAACCAAAAACAACAGAAAACAGGAACTGGCACTGTGGCATCTTGTTAATAGGTTAGTTCCGGAAAACACATAAAAACATTGTAAAGTGTGAGCAAAACATGTAGGTATTGTCATAAAACAAGCATGGGACATCAAAAATTATGGATACGTTGGAGACGTATCAAATACCAATATACATCATTGTGAGAATTGTGGCCTCATTTAGACAAAGTATGATTTGGGGGAAGCTGTTTTGGGAAGGGCTTATTGTGGAAAACCATGCACCTTCATAGCTACTAGGTGATTTGAGAAGTGGCAATTTGTGGTAAAACTTGATTTATATATGATTTATCTATGATTTGAGAAGTGGCAATTTGTGGTAAAGACTCCATGAGTAAGTGCCACTCTTTTTCGGATTTTTTTGCACATTAAATGACTCATTTAACTAGTTAATCTCATTTGTTGACTCTTTGTTGATCAGCCACTTGAGGGTAAAACTGAGTATATTGCACTAGCCAGTATTAGCACTCGAGGGGAAAATTGAGCACACAAAAATGCTAGTATAAGACTCGAGGGTATACCTGAGTATATCTAAATTTCCAGGGTTAGACTCGAGGACACGTGCAATTGTTGACGCGTAGACGCGGGTCGTAGTGGAGAAGTCGAGACGTGCAATCGTGGACGCGTGTCGCGTTGCAGAAGTCCAAGACGTGCAGACGTGCACCTCTGCACGCATAGGATGCGGGTCGCATTAACCACCCCTCGCCTTTATAGACGCCTCCGCACTCTCTCTGTCACTCTCACTCGCTCACGCATCGCCAACTCTCTCACGTCCCATCATCTTCTCCAAAGCAAAAAACCCTCCTCCCTCTCCCTCTTCCTCTTCCTCCGCCGCCGGAGAGATGGACAAGGAGAATGCCAATCCCATCGTCGAGGTAGGCTCGAAGCGCGACGCCTCCATCTTCGGCGTCGTCCCCACGGACGTCGCCGCCGCCGCCGTCGCCGGTGCATCGGAGGCCGCCGGTGGCAGTCAGATCCCGGCGGGATGGGACCCCTACGACCCCGTGCCGTACGTCCCGCCCCCGAACCCCTACGACACCTCCCTGGAGGACCCATGGAACGAGGTAACTACGGTTTGCTTCCTTTTTTGTTCCCCATTCCTTTTTGAACCCTATTTTTGCTGGTGTAGATGGATCTGTAGATGGATGAGTATTGGGCTAATATTTGCGCCGATTTTATTCCATTTTGTTTTGATCACTTCTTGATTTCGTTTAAGATTTGGGGTTCGGCTGTTCGGTTAATTTATGCAAGTAATATTGGATCTCAATCAGTTAATTTATGCAAGTAATCATGGGATCTCAATCAGTTATTTTATGCACTAATCAAAAGATATCAACCGTTTAATTTTGCAAATAATCTCGAATGTGTTCAAGTTCAGATCTAGTTCAGATCTAGAATCTGTTTCTTTGCCTATGATGAATGGTTAGGCACAAATTTTTGTTGGAGATATGCCCAAGAGGCAATAATAAAAGTGGTTATTATATATCTTTATGTTTATGATAAATGTTTATATACCATGCTATAATTGTATTAACCGAAACATTGATACATGTGTGTTATGTAAACAAACAAAGAGTCCCTAGTAAGCCTCTTAACTAGCTTGTTGATTAATAGATGATTAGTTTCATAATCATGAACATTGGATGTTATTAATAACAAGGTTATATCATTGTATGAATGATGTAATGGACACACCCAATTAAGCGTAGCATAAGATCACGTCATTAAGTTATTTGCTATAAGCTTTCGATACATAGTTACCTAGTCCTTATGACCATGAGATCATGTAAATCACTTATACCGGAAAGGTACTTTGATTACATCAAACGCCACTGCGTAAATGGGTGGTTATAAAGGTGGGATTAAGTATCCGGAAAGTATGAGTTGAGGCATATGGATCAACAGTGGGATTTGTCCATCCCGATGACGGATAGATATACTCTGGGCCCTCTCGGTGGAATGTCGTCTAAATGTCTTGCAAGCATATGAATAAGTTCATAAGAGACCACATACCACGGTACGAGTAAAGAGTACTTGTCAGAGACGAGGTTAAACAAGGTATAGTGTGATACCGATGATCAAACCTCGGACAAGTAAAATATCGCGTGACAAAGGGAATTGGTATCGTATGAATGGTTCATTCGATCACTAAAGTCATCGTTGAATATGTGGGAGCCATTATGGATCTCCATCCCGCTATTGGTTATTGGTCGGAGTGAGTACTCAACCATGTCCGCATAGTTCGCGAACCGTAGGGTGACACACTTAAAGTTGGATGTTGAAATGGTAGAACTTGAATATGGAATGGAGTTGGAATATTTGTTCGGAGTCCCGGATGTGATCCCGGACATCACGAGGAGTTCCGAATGGTCCGAGAATAAGATTCATATATAGGATGTCATTTTATGTGAATAAAATGTCGCGAAGGTTCTATGGAAGGTTCTAGAAGGTTCTAGAAAAGTCCGGAAGAAACCACCAAGGAAGGTGGAGTCCACAAGGGACTCCACCTCCATGGCCGGCCAGCCCTAGATGGGGTGGAGTCCCAAGTGGACTCCACCATAGGGGGCCGGCCACCCCCACATGGGAGGTGGAAATCCCACCTTTGGGTGGGAGTCCTAGTTGGGCTAGGTTTCCCCCTATGGAAGGTTTTTGGTTCGGGTCTTATTCGAAGACTTGGACACCACCTCTTGGGGTTCCACCTATATAATGAGGGGCCAAGGGGGGGGGGCCGGCCACCCAAGAACCACCAAGGTGGCCGCACCCCATAGTGGCCGGCGCCCCCTCTCCCCAAACCCTAGCCGCCCCGCTCCTCCACATCCCGCATAGCTTAGCGAAGCTCCCGAACTTCTACACCGCCACCGACACCACGCCGTCGTGCTGTCGGATTCAAGAGGAGCTACTACTTCCGCTGCCCGCTGGAACGGGAGGTGGACGTCGTCTTCATCAACAACCGAACGTGTGACCGAGTACGGAGGTGCTGCCCGTTCGTGGCGCCGGAACCGATCGTGATCAAGATCTTCTACGCGCTTTTGCAAGCGGCAAGTGAACGTCTACCGCAGCAACAAGAGCCTCCTCTTGTAGGCTTTGGAATCTCTTCAAGGGTGAGTCTCGATAATCCCCTCGTTGCTACCGTCTTCTAGATTGCATCTTGGCTTGGATTGCGTGTTCGCCGTAGGAAAATTTTCGTTTTCTATGCTACGTTATCCTACAGTGGTATCAGAGCCGTGTCTATGCATAGATGGTTGCACGAGTAGAACACAATGGTTTGTGGGCGTTGATGCTCTTGTTATCTTTAGTTGAGTACTTTGCATCTTTGTGGCATAGTGGGATGAAGCGGCTCGGGCTAACTTTACATGACCGCGTTCATGAGATTTGCTCCACGCTCGACATGCAACTTGTATTGCATAAGTGGCTTTGCGGGTGTCTCTCTCCTACTATAGTGAAGATTCAATTTACTCTTCTATTGACAACACTAGTATCACCGTTGTGGTTCATGTTCGTAGGTAGATTGGATCTTACTCGAAAACCCTAAACCACGTAAAATATGCAAACCAAATTAGAGAACGTCTAACTTGTTTTTGCAGGGTTTGGTGATGTGATATGGCCATAATGTGATGATGAATATGTATGAGATGATCATTATTGTATTGTGGCAACCGGCAGGAGCCTTATGGTTGTCTTTAAATTTCATGTTGAGTAGTATTTCAAAGTAGTTGTAATAGTTGCTACATGGAGGACGATCATGAAGACGGCGCCATTGACCTTGGTGCTTCGCCGACGATGATGGAGATCATGCCCGTTGATGATGGAGATCATGTCCGTGCTTTGGAGATGAAGATCAAAGGCAAAAGGGCCATATCATATCACATATGAACGCATGTGATGTTAATCCTTTTATGCATCTTATTTTGCTTAGATCGCGACGGTAGCATTATAAGATGATCCCTCTCTAAAATCTCAAGATAATAAAGTGTTCATCCTTAGTAGCACCGTTATCAAGTCTTATCGTTTCGAAGCATCTCGTGATGATCGGGTGTGATAGATTCGATAAGTACATACAACGGGTGCAAGACAGCTTTGCACATGCGGATACTAAGGTGGCCTTGACGAGCCTAGCATGTACAGACATGGTCTCGGAACACGTGATACCGAAAGGTAGAGCATGAATCATATGATTGATATGATGAACACTTTGAATGTTTGCCATTGAAATTACACCTTTTCTCGTGATGATCGATTTGAGGTGCGATGGATTTGGTTCATGTGATCACTAAAACAATGCGAGGGATATTGTTTTGAGTGGGAGTTCACCTAGATTTTTAATTATGTTGAATTAAAATTTGAACTCAATTTGTCATAAACTTAGTCTAAACTATTGCAAATATGTTGTAGATATGGCGTCCCCAATCAATTTTAACCAGTTCCTAGAGAAAGAAAAGCTTAAGAGCAACGGTAGCAACTTCACCGACTGGTTCCGTCATGTGAGGATCTTCCTCAATGGCGGAAATCTGCAATATGTGCTTGATGCACCGCTAGGTGACCCTCCAGCAGAAACTGAAACCGATGAAGTAAAGAATGTTTACGCGACTCGAAAACTCGGTACTCTCAAGTTCAGTGTGCCATCTTATGCAGTCTGGAATCCGATCTTCAAAAACGTTTTGAGCACCACGATCCTCATGAGTTGATGAAAGAGTTGAAGACTATTTTTGAGACTCATGCGGCCGTGGAATGCTATGAAGCATCGAAACATTTTTTCAGCTGTATGATGGAAGAAGGCAGCTCCATTAGTGAGCACATGCTCGTCATGACCGGGCATGCGAAGAAACTCAGTGACTTGGGAATAGTGATTCCTAACAGACTGGGGATTAATCGTGTCCTTCAATCACTGCCACCAAGTTACAAGAACTTTGTGATGAACTACAATATGCAGACATGAACAAGGAGTTTCCTGAACTCTTTGGCATGCTAAAAGCTGCTGAGATTGAGATCAAGAAAGAGCACCAAGTGTTGATGGTCAACAAGACCACCAGTTTCAAGAAACAGGGCAAGTCTAAGGAAAATTCAAGAAGGGTGGCAAGAAAGCTGCCACGCCTCCTATGAAACCTAAGAACGGCCCTAAGCCTGATGCTGAGTGCTATTACTGCAAGGAGAAGGGACACTGGAAGCGTAATTGCTCCAAGTATTTGGCAGATCTGAAGAGCGGCCTTGTCAAGAAGAAGAAAGAAGGTATATCTGATATACATGTTATAGATGTTTATCTCACTAGTTCTCGTTCTAGTACCTGGGTATTTGATACTGGTTCGGTTGCTCATATTTGTAACTCGAAACAGGAACTAAAGAATAAACGACAACTGCCGAAAGATGAAGTGACGATGCGCGTTGGAAACGGATCCAAGGTCAATGTGATCGCAGTCGGGACACTTCCTCTACATCTACCTTCGGGATTAGTTTTAAGCCTAAATAATTGTTATTATGTACCTGCGTTGAGCATGAACATTATATCTGGATCTTGTTTAATGCAAGACGGTTATTCATTCAAGTCTGAGAATAATGGTTGTTCTATTTTTATGAATAATATCTTTTATGGTCGAGCACCACAAAAGAATGGCTTATTTCTGTTAGATCTCGATAGTAGTGATACGCATATACATAACATTAAGCGAATTAAATTGAATGATAATTCTACTTATATGTGGCACTGTCGTCTTGGTCATATTGGAGTGAAACGCATGAAGAAACTCCATACCGATGGATTACTTGAATCACTTGACTTTGAGTCACTTGATAGATGTGAAGCATGTCTAATGGGAAAAATGACTAAGACTCCATTGTCTAGTATTATGGAGCGAGCTACAGACTTATTGGAAATCATACATACCGATGTGTGCGGCCAATGAGTGTAGCCTCGCGCGGTGGTTATCGTTATGTTCTAACCTTCACAGATGATTTGAGTAGATATGGGTATATCTATTTAATGAAACATAAATCCGAAACTTTCGAGAAGTTTAAGGAATTTCAAAGTGAAGTAGAAAATCAACGTAACAAGAAGATTAAATTTCTACGATCGATCGTGGAGGTGAATATCTGAGTTATGAGTTTGGCATGCATTTAAAGAAATGCGGAATACTTTCACAATTGACACCGCCGGGAACACCACAACGAAACGGTGTGTCCGAACGTCGTAATCGAACTCTCTTAGATATGGTTCGTTCTATGATGTCTCTTACGATTTGCCGTTATCATTTTGGAGTTATGCATTAGAGACAGCCGCATTCACTTTAAATAGAGCACCATCAAAATCCGTTGAAACGACGCCGTATGAATTATGGTTTAATAAGAAACCTAAGCTGTCGTTCCTAAAAGTTTGGGGTTGCGAAGCCTATGTAAAAAAGTTACAACCGGACAAGCTAGAACCCAAAGCGGAGAAATGCGTCTTCATAGGATACCCTAAGGAAACTATAGGGTACACCTTCTATCACAGATCCGAAGGCAAGATCTTTGTTGCTAAGAACGGAACCTTTCTTGAGAAAGAATTTCTCACTAAAGAAGTGACTGGAAGAAAAGTAGAACTCGATGAGATTGAAGAATCTCTACTGTTGATCAGAGTAGCGCAGTACCGAAAAATGTTCCTGTACCACCTACACCGCAACAGAGGAAGCTAATGATAATGATCATGAAACTTCAAATGAGACAGCTACTGAACCTCGCAGATCGACAAGGGATCGTGCCACTCCAGATTGGTATGATCCTTGTCTAAATGTCATGATTGTGGATAACAATGATGAAGACCCTGCGACGTATGAAGAAGCGATGATGAGCCCAGATTCCAACAAATGGCAAGAAGGCATGAAATCCGAAATGGGATCCATGTATGATAACAAAGTATGGACTTTGGTAGACTTACCTGATAGCCGCAAGGCTGTCGAGAATAAATGGATCTTCAAAAGAAAAACAGATGCTGATGGTAATATTACTGTCTATAAAGCTCGACTTGTCGCAAAGGGTTTCCGACAAATTCAAGGTGTTGACTACGATGAGACTTTCTCACCTGTAGCGAAGCTAAAATCTGTGAGGATTTTGTTAGCAATAGCTGCATTTTTCGATTATGAGATTTGGCAGATGGATGTCAAAACGGCGTTCCTTAATGGAGACATTGAGGAAGAGTTGTATATGGTACAACCCAAAGGTTTTGTCGATCCTAAAAATGCTGACAAAGTATGCAAACTTCAGCGTTCAATCTATGGACTGAAGCAAGCATCGAGAAGTTGGAACCGACGTTTTGATAAGGTGATCAAAGACTTCGGGTTTATACAGTGTCATGGAGAGGCCTGTATTTACAAGAAAGTGAGTGGGAGCTCTGTAGCATTCCTGATATTATATGTAGATGACATATTATTGATTGGGAATGATATAGAACTATTAAGCAGTGTAAAGGGTTATTTGAATAATAGTTTTTCAATGAAAGACCTTGGTGAAGCATCATACATATTAGGCATCAAGATTTATAGAGATAGATCAAGACGCCTAATAGGGCTATCACAGAGTACATACCTGGACAAGATTCTGAAGAAGTTTAGAATGGACGAAAGTAAGAAAGGATTTTACCTATGTTACCAGGCAAGGTCTTGAGTAAGACTCAAGGACCGGCTACGGCAGAAGAAAGAGAAAGGATGAGTCAGATCCCATATGCCTCGGCAGTAGGCTCTATCATGTATGCCATGCTATGTACAAGACCGGATATAGCACATGCTGTTAGTTTGACTAGCAGATATCAAAGTGATCCAGAATGGAACACTGGACAGCGGTCAAGAATATCCCGAAGTACTTGAAAAGAACTAAGGATATGTTTCTTTGTTATGGAGGTGACCAAGAGCTCGTTGTAACAAGTTACACCGATGCAAGTTGGAACACCGATCCCGATGACTCTAAGTCACAATCTGGGTACGTGTTTATATTGAATGGTGCCGCAGTAAGCTGGGCAAGCTCAAGCAGGGCACGGTGGCGAAATCCTCAACAGAATCGGAGTACATAGCGGCTTCAGAGGCTTCATCAGAAGCGGTATGGATGAAGAGGTTCATTGTAGAGCTCGGTGTGGTTCCTAGTGCATTGGACCCACTAGTCATCTACTGTGACAACATGGGTGCCATCGCCAACGCACAAGAACCAAGGTCACACAAGAGGCTGAAGCATATCAAGCTGCGTTACCACTCGATTCGCGAGTACATCGAAGATGGAGAAGTAAAGATTTGCAAAGTACACACTGATCTGAATGTAGCAGATCCGTTGACTAAAGCTCTCCCTAGGGCAAAGCATGACCAACACCAGAATGCCATGGGTGTTAGGTACCTTACAATGTAATCTAGATTATTGACTCTAGTGCAAGTGGGAGACTGTTGGAGATATGCCCAAGAGGCAATAATAAAAGTGGTTATTATATATCTTTATGTTTATGATAAATGTTTATATACCATGCTATAATTGTATTAAACGAAACATTGATACATGTGTGTTATGTAAACAAACAAAGAGTCCCTAGTAAGCCTCTTAACTAGCTTGTTGATTAATAGATGATTAGTTTCATAATCATGAACATTGGATGTTATTAATAACAAGGTTATATCATTGTATGAATGATGTAATGGACACACCCAATTAAGCGTAGCATAAGATCACGTCATTAAGTTATTTGCTATAAGCTTTCGATACATAGTTACCTAGTCCTTATGACCATGAGATCATGTAAATCACTTATACCGGAAAGGTACTTTGATTACATCAAACGCCACTGCGTAAATGGGTGGTTATAAAGGTGGGATTAAGTATCCGGAAAGTATGAGTTGAGGCATATGGATCAACAGTGGGATTTGTCCATCCCGATGACTGGATAGATATACTCGGCCCCTCTCGGTGGAATGTCGTCTAAATGTCTTGCAAGCATATGAATAAGTTCATAAGAGACCACATACCACGGTACGAGTAAAGAGTACTTGTCAGAGACGAGGTTAAACAAGGTATAGTGTGATACCGATGATCAAACCTCGGACAAGTAAAATATCGCGTGACAAAGGGAATTGGTATCGTATGTGAATGGTTCATTCGATCACTAAAGTCATCGTTGAATATGTGGGAGCCATTATGGATCTCCAGATCCCGCTATTGGTTATTGGTCGGAATGAGTACTCAACCATGTCCGCATAGTTCGCGAACCGTAGGGTGACACACTTAAAGTTGGATGTTGAAATGGTAGAACTTGAATATGGAATGGAGTTGGAATATTTGTTCGGAGTCCCGGATGTGATCCCGGACATCACGAGGAGTTCCGGAATGGTCCGAGAATAAGATTCATATATAGGATGTCATTTTATGTGAATAAAATGTCGCGGAAGGTTCTATGGAAGGTTCTAGAAGGTTCTAGAAAAGTCCGGAAGAAACCACCAAGGAAGGTGGAGTCCACAAGGGACTCCACCTCCATGGCCGGCCAGCCCTAGATGGGGTGGAGTCCCAAGTGGACTCCACCATAGGGGGCCGGCCACCCCCCACAGGGGAGGTGGAAATCCCACCTTTGGGTGGGAGTCCTAGTTGGGCTAGGTTTCCCCTCCTATGGAAGGTTTTTGGTTCGGGTCTTATTCAAAGACTTGGACACCACCTCTTGGGGTTCCACCTATATAATGAGGGGCCAAGGGGGGGGCCGGCCACCCAAGAACCACCAAGGTGGCCGCACCCCATAGTGGCCGGCGCCCCTCTCCCCAAACCCTAGCCGCCCGCTCCTCCACATCCCGCATAGCTTAGCGAAGCTCCGCCGAACTTCTACACCGCCACCGACACCACGCCGTCGTGCTGTCGGATTCAAGAGGAGCTACTACTTCCCGCCCGCTGGAACGGGGAGGTGGACGTCGTCTTCATCAACAACCGAACGTGTGACCGAGTACGGAGGTGCTGCCCGTTCGTGGCGCCGGAACCGATCGTGATCAAGATCTTCTACGCGCTTTGCAAGCGGCAAGTGAACGTCTACCGCAGCAACAAGAGCCTCCTCTTGTAGGCTTTGGAATCTCTTCAAGGGTGAGTCTCGATAATCCCCTCGTTGCTACCGTCTTCTAGATTGCATCTTGGCTTGGATTGCGTGTTCGCCGTAGGAAATTTTTTGTTTTCTATGCTACGTTATCCTACAATTTTTACAGGGAGGGTTCAGCGAACCATTGTTGTGTACAAATCTGTTGTGCATGAGCTTTAGTTCGCTAACACCTTCCCTGTAGATATATAATCATGTCCACTCTAACTGAGGTTGACTCTGTTTTTCTTAACTTTGTTATCATGTACGTTAGTCATCGTTGCAACTCATTCACTAGTTTCGTTTGATATGGATCAGATGTCTGCAGCGACGTCGGCAGCGACGAAGAGGAGGAGGACGTCAAGACTCGCCAGGTCTGGAGGCTGCAGGTCGGCCAGTACATCTCCTACTTCGCCAAGGAGGTCTAAAGGTGCCCCTTCTGCACCAGGAGACTCGGCGCCACGGACTTCAACTGCCTCGTCACGCATGCTGAGAACATCAGCAACACCTTCCCCAACGTCGGCACGACGGTGAATGTCCACTCCTTCCGCGCCAAGCACAGTGGCGCCGGCATGCACCTCCGCAGCCTTGCGCTGGTGGAGATCTCCGCCGCATGCCTCCGCCGCCCAAGGCTCTCAAGGGGAGTAAGAGCAACAAGTGGAGGCAGAGCCAGATGGGGTAGGTGGAGTCCTGGACGTGTGCTGCTGCTGCCTCCTAGTTTGTTGTTGGGATCCCTTTGTTGTTAATTAGCTAGGGATCCCTTGTTGTTATGTTAGTATGATGGTGCTGTGAAGAACCTGTTACTATGTTGGCTGCTGTGTATGCAGCCTATTATCTATCCATATTATCTAGGGATTATCTATCCCTAGTCTACTATATTTTGTTGGCCGTACTTAGTTTTCTTGATTTACTATGACTGTGAATTTATCGTACATTATCCTGGAGATTTGCTTCTAGATTTAACTACATACATATGGACCAGAGGGAGTACTAGATTTGCTGCCATATTTGGCAAACAACGAGGGCCAAAAGGCACAAATAATTGAAGAAAGTCAGAAATGCAAGCTTCTCTAGATTTTATACTAATTTGGTGAAAAGGACAGAGAGAAAGAGGGGAAAAAGGTGCACTTAATAATGCCAATTTTGGGCCGAGAGAGACAGAACCCAGCTCCTGCTCACGTGCAACCAAACGCTTCTCCCACGCGGTCCCTTTCTACCAGCCCCACGCGACGCGGGCCCACACGACGCGGCCCCACACGTGACAAACGGTCAACTAAACGGGAATCCTTGTCCGAGCTTTCTGCGGGTTTCAGACAAATGTTTGGGTAAAACTGAGGAAAAACTAAGGAGCTGGGGAAAACTGAGTACAACTAAGGACCTGAGGGCACGAAAATAGAAATCCCAAATAAAAATCCCAGATGAAAGAGCACGGCAATCGCTGAAACAAATAACAGTCAATCATTTGACTACCTAGTGTTCATGTCGATGAAATTATAGGGAAAAATGTGGATGTCAGGCAACCTTAGGCAAGGAACATCTCTGATAAACAATGGAAGGCCAAAGGTGAGACAGATGGGGTAAAGGAAGACGGTTGCTCGTGGCACAAATGTATCAAGGACAGAAGAGAACGGACAATAACACCGGGATTAGTCACCATAATTACAGGAGAGAAAGGGTCGAAAGTTTCACCATGATTAGCACGCCGACGGTTTCAGTTTGCACGCCATGATTACAACGTCGTCCAAACAAATGAAAGGAGAGCCGTTCCTCGGATGGTGGGCCTGGTTCGCCCGCGAATCGAAGAATCCTAGGCCCATATGGAGGGAGCCCATTCCGCTTCATGTGCACCATCCGAATTGCGCTGGCGCCGTCATCGGAGAAGAAACCACGAATCTGAGCGACCTCTTCCAAATTGACCCAAAATAGAGGAGAATCGGCCACCATAAGCATCTGGCCTTGGTAGCCACGCTTAGCTGCACCTTCGGTGGTGGAATTGATTGCAATTTGCATAGCAAAGAATGGAAGAACGGCGGCGCAAGCATACAAGGAACATTGGTGCGGCCAAAACAAGGAAAGAAGGAATAACGAGGTTGGCGATCCCACGAGGTTGAGCCGTTGAGGGGTATTCGTTCGTTCCTTTTTCTCTGGATTTTTAGTCTAGCGCTAACAACGCTGAGGAAAATTATCAAAGGGCCGAACCAGTTGGCCCATATCATCGTTTGCCGGCCCGATTAACCAGGTGTCTCCTAACTTGATATATGGAGTAGCAGCCCAACAACGGCACGGGCCCATTTGACGCAATTAAGCAATGTAAAAAGTGCTCAGCAACGATTCGGAACTGCTAGGTTGTTTTTGACCGTTAGATGCTCAGATCAGACGGTCCAGAGCGCGAAAACGTTGTGGTAGCTCCTAGCTGGGTGAGTTTTACTGTTACTCAATTTCACGCCGACTTTTTTCCCTTATCAATTATCAATATGTTCCTTATTTACACGAGGTTTTGAATTGTATATGTTAGACGTGTTTTTGTGTGTATGTCCACATTTTAGTTTGTATATAGTTCACATGGAATTATCCAAAACATATTATAATTCCGTAAAGATATATGTTCAATAGACAATAGCACATGAATTTTCTGTAAAGATATGTATGTCATAATTTTATATAAGCAAGGAAAAAAGTTGGCCCACTTCATTAGGATCATGAGATCGATGCTGCTAGAATTTGGCCTTGGGCCTTAGTCCATATCTCAATACAAATTCTGAAATTCTCTTGGCCCATGTGGGTATGTGATACGTCTCCGACGTATCGATAATTTCTTATGTTCCATGCTACTTTATTGATGATACCTACATGTTTTATGCACATTATATGTCATATTTATGCATTTTCTGGAACTAACCTATTAACAAGATGCCGAAGAGCCGGTTGCTGTTTTTGGTTTTGAAATCCTAGTAAGGAAATATTCTCAATTGGACGAAATCTTCGCCTGGGTCCTATTTTTGCACGAAGCTTCCAGAAGACCGAAGAGGGAAGGAAGTGGGGCCACTAGGCGCCGACACCATAGGGCGGCACGGCCTGTGCCCCGGCGCGACCTAGGGTGTGGGGCCCTCGTGTGGCCCCCGCGTTGCCCTTCCGCCTACTTAAAGCCTCCGTCGCGAAACCCCGATCGAGAGCCACGATACGGGAAACCTTCGAGACGCGCCGCCGCGAATCCCATCTCTGGGATTCAGAGATCGCTCCGCACCCGCCGGAGAGGGATTCATCTCCTGAGGACTCTTCATCGTCATGATCGCCCGGAGTGATGAGTGAATAGTTCACCCCTGGGTCCATAGCAGCAGCTAGATGGTCGTCTTCTCCTTGTTGTGCTTCATTGTTGGATCTTGTGAGCTGCCTAACATGATCAAGATCATCTATCTCGTAATACTATATGTTGTGTTTGTCGGGATCCGATGGATAGAGAATACTATGTTATGGTGATTATCAATCTATTGTTTATGTGTTGTTTATGATCTTGCATGCTCTCCGTTATTAGTAGAGGCTCCCAAGTTTTTGCTCTTAACTCCAAGAGGGAGTATTTATGCTCGATAGTGGGTTCATGCCTTCATTGACACCTGGGATCGTGACAGAGGGTTCTAAGGTTGTGATGTGCCGTTGCCACTAGGGATAAAACATTGATGCTATGTCTAAGGATGTAGTTGTCGATTACATTACGCACCATACTTAATGCAATTGTCTGCTGCTTAGCAACTTAATACTGAATGGGGTTCGGATGATAACCTGAAGGTGGACTTTTTAGGCATAGATGCAATGGATGGTCTATGTATTTTGTCGTAATGCCCAATTAAATCTCACTATATTTATCATATCATGTATATGCATTGTTATGCCCTTCTCTATTTGTCAATTGCCCGACCGTAATTTGTTCACCCAACATGCTTTTATCTTATGGGAGAGACATCTCTAGTGAACTGTGGACCCCGGTCCTATTCTTTACATAGCATACAATCTACGCAATACTTTTTACTGTTTTCTTTGCAAACATCTTCCACTCGATACGTTTAATCCTTTGTTACAGCAAGCCGGTGAGATTGACAACCTCACTGCTTCGTTGGGGCAAAGTACTTTGGTTTTATTGTGCAGATTCCACGTTGGGAATCCCCGTTGTTGCGCCGCATCACATTTCGCCACCATCAACCTTCAACGTGCTTCTTGGCTCCTCCTGGTTCGATCAACCTTGGTTTCTTTCTGAGGGAAAACTTGCCACTGTGCGCATCATACCTTCCTCTTGGGGTTCCCAACGGACGTGTACATCTACGCGCATCAAGCCTTTTCTCGGCGCCGTTGTCGGGAGATCAAGACACGCCGCAAGGAGTCTCCACTTCTCAATCTCTTTACTTTGTTTTTGTCTTGCTTTATTTTATTTACTACTTTGTTTGCTGCACTAAATCAAAACACAAAAATTAGTTGCTAGTTTTACTTTATTTACCGTCTTGCTCTCTATATCGAAAACACACAAAAATTAGTTACTTGCATTTACTTTATCTAGTTTGTTTTATTTACCGCTGCTAAAATGAATACCCCTGAAAATACTAAGTTGTGTGACTTCACAAATGCAAATAATAATGTTTTCCTATGCACACCTATTGCTCCACCTGCTACTACAGCAGAATTCTTTGAAATTAAACCCGCTTTACTGAACCTGGTTATGAGAGATCAATTTTCTGGTGTTAGTTCTGATGATGCTGCTGCCCATCTCAATAATTTTGTTGAACTTTGTGAAATGCAAAAGTATAAGGATGTAGATGGTGATATTATTAAATTGAAAGTGTTTCCTTTCTCATTAAGAGGAAGAGCTAAAGATTGGTTGCTATCTTTGCCTAAGAATAGTATTGATTCATGGACTAAATGTAAGGATGCTTTTATTGGTAGATATTATCCTCCCGCTAAAATTATATCTTTGAGAAGTAGCATAATGAATTTTAAGCAATTAGATACTGAACATGTTGCTCAAGCATGGGAGAGAATGAAAACTTTGGTAAAGAATTGCCCAACCCATGGACGACTACTTGGATGATCATCCAAACCTTCTATGCAGACTAAATTTTTCTTCGCGGAATTTATTGGATTCAGCTGCTGGAGGTACCTTTATGTCCATCACTTTGGGGCGGCTACAAAACTTCTTGATGACATGATGATAAATTACTCTGAATGGCACACGGAAAGAGCTCCACAAGGTAAGAAGGTAAATTCGTTGAAGAAACCTCTTCCTTGAGTGATAAGATTGATGTGATTATGTCTATGCTTGTGAATGGTAGATCTAATGTGGATCCAAATAATGTTCCTTTAGCTTCATTGGTTGCTCAAGAAGAAAATGTTGATGTGAATTTCATTAAAAATAATAATTTCAACAACAATGCTTATAGGAACAACTCCGTAATAACTATAGGCCATATCCTTCGCTAATGGTAATGGTTATGGTAATTCTTATGGGAATTCTTACAATAATAATAGGAGTGTGCCCTCTGGTCTTGAAACCATGCTTAAAGAATTTATTAGTACACAAACTGCTTTTAACAAATCTGTTGAGGAAAAGCTTGATAAAATTGATACTATTGCTTCTAGAGTTGATAGACTTGCCTCTGATGTTAATCTTTTAAAATTGAAAGTTATGCCTAATAATGATATTGATAGTAAGATTACTACTACAGCAAATGCCATCCAAGTTAGAATTAATGAGAATATAAGATTAATGGCTGAACTGCGTGCTAGGTGGGATAGAGAAGAAAATGAAAAACTAGCTAAAGAGAATAATGTAGCTAAAGTTTGGACTATTACCACCACTAGTAATGCTAATTCTTCACATGTTGCTGCACCTCCTACTATCAATGGTAAAATAATTGGTGTTGGCAATGTTTCTACTCCTAGTGCAAAGCGAACAAAACTGCCTGAAATTGCTAAAACTGCTGAAACTGCTTGTGATAAAACTGCTGAAATTTTTTCCAACCTTGGGAACAATGATCCAATTGCTGTAGCTCATAATGATTTAGATTTTGATGATTGCCACATCTCTGAAGTTATAAAGTTCTTACAAAAACTTGCTAAAAGTCCTAATGCTAGTGCTATAAATTTAGCCTTTACAAAACATATTACAAATGCTCTCATAAAAGCTAGAGAAGAGAAACAAAAACTTGAAACTTCTATTCCTAGAAAGTTAGAAGATGGTTGGGAGCCCATCATTAAAATGAAATTCAATGACTTTGAATGTAATGCTTTATGTGATCTTGGTGCAAGTATTTCTGTTATGCCTAAAAAGATTTATGATATGCTTGACTTGCCACCATTGAAGAATTGTTATTTGGATGTTAATCTTGCCGATAATGTTAAAAAGAAACCTTTGGGGAGGATTGATAGTGTGCACATTACGGTTAACAATAACCTTGTCCCCGTTGATTTTGTTGTCTTGGATATCGAATGCAATGCATCTTGTCCTATTGTATTGGGAAGACCTTTTCTTCGAACCGTTGGTGCTGTTATTGATATGAGGGAAGGTAATATTAAATATCAATTTCCTCTCAAGAAAGGTATGGAACACTTTCCTAGAAAGAGAATGAAGTTGCCTTTTGATTCTATTATTAGAACAAATTATGATGTTGATGCTTCTACTCTCGATGTTACTTGATTTACACTTTCTGCGCCTAGCTGAAAGGCGTTAAAGAAAAGCGCTTATGGGAGATAACCCATGTTTTTACTACAGCAATTTTTTGTTTTGTTGAGTCTTGGAAGTTGTTTACTACTGTAGCAACCTCTCCTTATCATGTTTTTGTGCCAAGTAAAGTTTTTATGTCAAAGTTGATGTTATATTTGGGATCGCTGCGCAGAAACAGCATTGCTGTCCGTCACGAATCTGGGCACAGTTCTCTGTAGAAAATTCGAAAAATCTGCCAATTTACGAGCGTGATCCACAGATATGTACGCAACTTTCATTAGTTTTGAGTTTTTCCATTTGAGCAAGTCTGGTGCCAGCTTTAAATTCGTCTTTACGGACTGTTCTGCTTGACAGATTCTGCCTTTTATTTCGCATTGCCTCTTTTGCTATGTTGGATTCATTTCTTTGATCCATTAATGTCCAGTAGCTTTATGCAATGTCCAGAAGTGTAAAGAATGATTGTGCCACCTCTGAACATGTGAATTATTAATTGTGCACTAACCCTCTAATGAGTTTGCTTGAAGTTTGGTGTGAAGGAAGTTTTCAAGGGTCAAGAGAGGAGAATGATATACTATGATCAAGAGGAGTGAAAGTTAAGCTTGGGGATGCCCCGTGGTTCACCCCTGCATATTTTAATAAGACTCAAGCGTCTAAGCTTGGGGGATGCCCAAGGCATCCCCTTCTTCATCGACAACATCATCAGGTTCCTCCCCGAAACTATATTTTTATTCAATCACATCTTGTGTTCTTTACTTGGAGCGTCGGTTTGTTTTTGTTTTTGTTTTTGTTTGAATAAAATGGATCCTAGCATTCACTTTGTGGGAGAGAGACACGCTCCGCTGTTGCATATGGACAAATATGTCCTTAGGCTTTACTCATAATGTTCATGGCGAAGTTTCTTCTTCGTTAAATTGTTATATGGTTGGAATTGAAAATGCTACATGTAGTAATTCTAAAATGTCTTGGATAATGTGATACTTGGCAATTGTTGTGCTCATGTTTAAGCTCTTGCATCATATGCTTTGCACCCATTAATGAAGAAATACATAGAGCTTGCTAAAATTTGATTTGCATATTTGGTCTCTCTAAGGTCTAGATAATATCTAGTATCGAGTTTTGAACAACAAGGAAGACGGTGTAGAGTCTTATAATGTTTACAATATGTCTTTTATGTGAGTTTTGCTGCACCTGTTCATCCTTGAGTTTGCTTCAAATAACCTTGCTAGCCTAAACCTTGTATCGAGAGGGAATACTTCTCATGCATCCAAAATCCTTGAGCCAACTACTATGCCATTTGTGTCCACCATACCTACCTACTACATGGTATTTCTCCGCCATTCCAAAGTAAATTGCTTGAGTGCTACCTTTAAAATTCCATCATTCACCTTTGCAATATATAGCTCATGGGACAAAATAGCCTTAAAAACTATCGTAGTATTGAATATGTACTTATGCACTTTATATTTTATTAAGTTGCTTGTTGTGCGATAACCATGCTTCTGGGGAACGCCATCAACTATTGTTGAATATCATGTGAGTTGCTATGCATGTCCGTCTTGTCTGAAGGATCTATCATTTTAGTGGTTGGAGCATGCAAAATTGTTAGAGAAGAACATTGGGCCGCTAACTAAAGCCATGAATCATGGTTGAAGTTTCAGTTTTGGACATATATCCTCATATGAGAATAATAATCATTGCTACATGCTTATGCATTTAAGAGGAGTCCATTATCTGTTGTCCATGTTGTCCCGGTATGGATGTCTAAGTTGAGAATAATCAAAAGCGAGAAATCCAAAATGCGAGCATTCTCCTTAGACCTTTGTACAGGCGGCATGGAGGTACCCCTTTGTGACACTTGGTTGAAACATGGCATGCAAAGATCCGGTAGTCCAAGCTAAGTAGGACGAGGTGCGGGCACTATTAGTATACTATGCATGAGGCTTGCAACTTGTAAGATATAATTTACATAACTCATATGCTTTATTACTACCATTGACAAAATTGTTTCATGTTTTCAAAATAAAAGCTCTAGCACAAATACAGCAATCGATGCTTTCCTCTTGAAGGACCTTTCTTTTACTTTTATTGTTGAGTCAGTTTACCTATCTCCTTCCACCTTAAGAAGCAAACACTTGTGTGAACCGTGCATTGATTCCTACATACTTGCATATTGCACTTGTTATATTACTTTATGTTGACAATATCCATGAGATATACATGTTATAAGTTGAAAGCAATCGCTGAAACTTAATCTTCCTTTGTGTTGCTTCAACACCTTTACTTTGATTTATTGCTTTATGAGTTAACTCTTATGCAAGACTTATTGATGCTTGTCTTGAAGTACTATTCATGAAAAGTCTTTGCTTTATGATTCACTTGTTTACTCATGTCATTACCTTTGTTTTGATCGCTGCATTCATAACATATGTTTACAAATAGTATGATCAAGATTATGATGGCATGTCACTTAAATTATCTTTGTTATCGTTTTACCTGCTCGGGACGAGCAACTAAGCTTGGGGATGCTGATACGTCTCCGACGTATCGATAATTTCTTATGTTCCATGCTACTTTATTGATGATACCTACATGTTTTATGCACATTATATGTCATATTTATGCATTTTCCGGAACTAACCTATTAACAAGATGCCGAAGAGTCAGTTGTTTTTCGCTGTTTTTGGTTTCAGAAATCCTAGTAATGAAATATTCTCGGAATTGACGAAATCTTCGCCCAGGGTCCTATTTTTGCACGAAGCTTCCAAGACCGAAGAGGGAAGGAAGTGGCCACGAAGCGCCGACACCATAGGCGGCGCGGCCCAGGCCCCGGCCGCGCCGAACTAGGGTGTGGGGCCCTCGTGTGGCCCCCGCGTTGCTTCCGCCTACTTAAAGCCTCCGTCGCGAAAACCCCAAGATCGAGAGCCACGATACGGAAAACCTTCCAGAGACGCCGCGAATCCCATCTCTGGGGATTCAGGAGATCGCCTCCGGCACCCTGCCGGAGAGGGGATTCATCTCCCGGAGGACTCTTCATCGCCATGATCGCCTCCGGAGTGATGAGTGAGTAGTTCACCCCTGGACCATGGGTCCAGCGTAGCTAGATGGTCGTCTTCTCCTTGTTGTGCTTCATTGTTGGATCTTGTGAGCTGCCTAACATGATCAAGATCATCTATCCGTAATACTATATGTTGTGTTTGTCGGGATCCGATGGATAGAGAATACTATGTTATGGTGATTATCAATCTATTGTTTATGTGTTGTTTATGATCTTGCATGCTCTCCGTTATTAGTAGAGGTTCTGGCCAAGTTTTTGCTCTTAACTCCAAGAGGGAGTATTTATGCTCGATAGTGGGTTCATGCCTTCATTGACACTGGGATCGTGACAGAGGTTCTAAGGTTGTGATGTGTCGTGCCACTAGGGATAAAACATTGATGCTATGTCTAAGGATGTAGTTGTCGCTTACATTACGCACCATACTTAATGCAATTGTCCGTTGCTTAGCAACTTAATACCGAATGGGGTTCTGATGATAACCTGAAGGTGGACTTTTTAGGCATAGATGCATTGGATAGCGGTCTATGTATTTTGTCGTAATGCCCAATTAAATCTCACTATATTTATCATATCATGTATATGCATTGTTATGCCCTTCGCTATTTGTCAATTGCCCGACTGTAATTTGTTCACCCAACATGCTTTTATCTTATGGGAGAGACATCTCTAGTGAACTGTGGACCCCGGTCCTATTCTTTACATAGCATACAATCTACTGCAATACTTGTTTACTGTTTTCTTTGCAAACATCTTCCACTCGATATGTTTAATCCTTTGTTACAAAGCCGGTGAGATTGACAACCTCACCTTCGTTGGGGCAAAGTACTTTGGTTTTGTTGTGCATTCCACGTTGGCGCCGGAATCCCTGTTGTTGCGCCGCATCACATTTCGCCACCATCAACCTTCAACGTGCTTCTTGGCTCCTCCTGGTTCGATCAACCTTGGTTTCTTTCTGAGGGAAAACTTGCCACTGTGCGCATCATACCTTCCTCTTGGGGTTCCCAACGGACGTGTTCATCTACGCGCATCAGTATGGCAAGGAATGGGACTAAAGTTTACTCCCACAGTACTAGTTGAGAGAGAGTTGGAGTGGTATATAAGGTGAGTTACTCTAGTTCTTGTAAATGAATGAGAAGAGAGAGCTAGTCCTTGTAAGTGAATGACAAGAGAGATCCCTCGCGCACTCCTCCTCATCTGTCGCCCGACTCGCACGCCGCGTCGCGGGTTGCGGGAATCTCGCCGAGCTTAGAGCATCTCCAGTCGCGTCCCCCAACATCTCCGATGTTTGGGGGACGGCGGACAAAAAATAAGGAAAATCGTGTTCCAGTCGCGTCCCCCCAAAGCTAAATAGCGCCCCATTTTATGTCCGGCGTCCTTGGTGACGCCGGACACAAAAACAGCGTCCGGACGCATGCATGCAGCCCCTACTCCCCACATGTCATTCTCTTTTCCCACACTATCTCTCACCTACTTTTCCCACATGGGGTGGTCCCTTCTATTAAAATGCATGTATCCGGATGTTGTTTGCGGCTGGGAAGGGCCTATTTTTTGTACATATTTTTGGTCTCTTTTTGTCCGGCGTGGTTCCAAACGTGCCCCAAATCGTTTATGCCGGACGTTTTTTGAGGGACGCGACTAGAGATGCTCTTATATTTTTGTTGTTCAGGAAATTAGTCGCGTTACGAGTCATTAACGGACGCGTTAACGCATCCGTTTTGTTTCGGTTTTTCTGGATCATGGTTGTGCCGACTCGGACGAGAACCCTAGCATGTACGAGACACATATGCGGCCGCCTCCTTCCAGAACCTTTGCGTCATCGCCTTCGTCTTCCTCATCCCGCCCTTCGGCTACTTTGTTGATCTACATGTTTAGTTTACATGTTGCTTCTCTAGTCATGATTTATTAATTATTTATTCAAATTAAATCGTATGATAATTTTCTTACATATTTAACATATGCATATGTGCAATAGAAGCTTTAATATTATTTCACTGATTTAGAACTTCCTGTGACATCTTCTGAAAGGAATATTCATAAACTCCACCTGAATCACATGAGCAAAAGTCACATCTTGAGCCAAGGATATGACAAAAAGTGAAGGACGATGGCTATACATAAAGCAATGTTGTTCAACCAGTGATCCAATTAGAATCTTACAATGTTTTCACTATTCAATACTCCCTCCGTTCCTTTCTATAGTGCCTATTGTTTTTTGGCACGGAAATTAGCGCGAGCCGTTTTTTGACACAAAACCCACTAGCTATATCACAGACAAAATAGGAAACTGAAAATAGATCTCAGAAATACATGACCAGATCGGTTTCCAGATTTTCTAGACTTCACCTGATCGGTGGAAGGGGTTCTTTGCAAAAAAAACATAGCTTTACTCTTATATTTGTAAGGGTATATTGCCCCTATGTGTGGTTTTGGTAATTAATGACAACCCCTATGGACTAATGTTTTCATTGAGTTTATATGAAGGAATATTCCATAGGTACTACTTGTACTCCATGTGTTGGATTCAAGTATGGATGCCATGAAGATAAAGGTATACCTTGTGTATTGGCATCAAGATCATCGGTATGAAGATATATATGTGATATGATCAAGAAGAAGAAATGAAGATGGAGTTCTTATGTGGAACTCTCTAGCCATGCTCTATCTTAAGTGAGTATGAGAAGATACAAGGTTGAGTTGGGCAAGTTCAAGATGAGCATCTTGAGTGGATCACATGCTTGAAGCTTGCCGTCCATTTGGTGATAATGGACATGTGAAGATGTGCATCAATGGAGCTTTCCCATCATAGTGTATGGGGAGCATTTGTGAGTCTTCACAAAGCAACATTGATCAAGTGGGGCATTCCGGGTAGAGCTTGAAGTGTTATCATCAAGATCAAGCGGGATGCGCAAGGCAAAGGTATGACCTTGATAGGTTTTCCTTTTACCGGTCTCAAGGTGGTTGTTGGGAGACCGGATTATAGGATAAATAGCCGCACTATTAAGAGGGGCTTTCGGTGGGTAACTTGATCACATCGTCTTAGGGAGCTCAATCCTTTGCATACTTTGCATATACTTATTGCTTCTTGGTGTTTCTCTGTGTGAGGTTCTTGAGCTTGTTGCTAGCTTTACAACAAGCCCAAGTTCATCGAAAACAGAATCCGCATGCATCTTCTATTGCGTTTTCGAGTTTGGACGTCTTCACCGTTTCTTAACGGTGGGAGACTCCCTCCCTAAAAACATTTAAAAATATCATGTGAGGAGTCTCCATATTTCCAGTTTTTGTTGGGGTTCCATTCGTCGTTATCTTTCCAACAAAATTGGTTTCATGTCAATCGGGGTCCGGACATAAAAGTTATCACGCTTTAGTAAAACATGTTTTTCCCGCTGGTCCGCTTTCGCTTTGACCGCCTCCCAACCGGCCAGTCCGGCGTAGTTTGGTCGACCGGTCGCCAACCGGCGCCAACCGGATGACCTCCCGGACGACACAGTGACCCCGGGTCCGCCTGCTGACGGTTTGGACCGGTTGGTTCGGTCTGTGGCCCGGTCGACCGGGCCCTGGACCGGACGGCCCGCCTCGCCCGCTGACCGGTCTCCCCGATGGTTGACTCAGCCCAACTTTTTTCCAACGGTTATATTTGCTCTTGGGCTATAAATAGCCCTTCTTCCACCTTGGGCTGAGTGAGTTCTTCCCCTTTCTTCACCTCCATTGTAGCTCTTGGAAGAACTTGCTTCCCCTCTTGATTCCCCCCATGATTCTTGCCCATTCTTGAGGATTTGAGAGAGGAGATCTAGATCTACAATCCCCACCAATCAATTTCTCCTCTAAGTGAGGGGAACCCTTTGGATCTAGATCTTGGAGTCTTTTGTTGACTTTCCCCATTGTTCTTCCTCTCCAATCTCATCCTAGCATTTGTTGTTCGGGTGGGATTGTGAGTGGACTTGAACACCTCTAGTGTTCTTGCTTTGCATCATTGCATAGTGTTGAGCTCTCCACCACGATTAGTTCGAGTGAGAGACCGTGAGCTTGTTACTCTTGGAGGGAAACCTCCTAGTTGGCTTGGCGGTTGGTGCTCCGGTGATCTCTTCAAGAAGATTGTGAAGAGGCCCGGGCTTCTCCTTCGTGGAGCTTGTGAAGTGGTTGTGGAGCTTGCCATCTCCGGAGCGGAGGAAAAGCTAACCATAAGGAAAGGGCCATTATCCTTCGTGGGTGTGGTTCGGAGAATAGGGTGAGCCTTCGTGGCGCGGGGAATCCTTCGTGGGACCTCCACTCCTCCAAACGTGACGTACCTTGTTGCAAAGCAAGGGAACACGGGAATACATCCTCGTCTCCGCGTGCCTCGGTTATTTCTATACCCGAGCTCTCTTTCCTTATGATAGCCATCGTGCTTGAAGTATATATATATCTTGCTATCACTTGTGCTACATATATCTTGTGCCTATCTTGCTTAGCTCTAGTTGTTATTGTTATACTTAGTTGAGCTTAGCATATCTAGGGTTTGTGCTTGTAAACTAAACAATAGTTTAATTCCGTATTCTTACAAGACAAATCCGAAAGAGTTTGTAATTGCCTATTCACCCCCCCCCTCTAGGCGACATCTCGATCTTTCAATATTCTGAAACAAATGTGAAAAAATAATAGGCATTATAGAAAAGAACGGAGGGAGTATATTTTTTCTCCCACCAAAATATGTTTCTTTAACCTTGTGCAGAGATTTCCAACAAAAGAAATCTGTTGTTCTAGGTTTCACAGATGCTACAATTTTATTCCAGATATATTTATTTTTTATAATTCCGTGCCATAAATCATTTTATGTTTCCAATTTTCACCACCATTTACAAAGAAGACTGGTATTTTGTTTTCTCGGATCCTTTACTACAAAACCCTCTTTAGTTTTCAGTCTACAAATTCTTTTCCATTTAACCATATAGTATGCTCTTTCCTTTTTCTTTCCTGCCCAAAGTATCTACTTCTATGTTCATCTAAATTTTCATCGTGCGTGCGTGCGTTCATAGGGGTGAGTGTATGCGCGTGTATGTGAGCGTCTGCGTTTGTACTGTGTTTCTTTAAAAAAAAAGTAACTGAACTACCAGCTGTTACCTTGAACCAATTAAGCCACGGGATGAAAGCATATACTCCCTCCGTCCACAAATAAATCATGTCAAACTTTAACAATTTTGACCATTTTTTTACCAAAAAGTAGCAACATGTGTGACATCAAATTACTATATTATGAGACTGTATTTTGAGATGAATCTAGTGATGGTAGTTTATTATCATAAATGTTGTCACTTTTTCCTAAAAAGTTGGTCAAAGTTAATAAAGTTTGACTTATCTAAAAACCTAAATATACACTTATTTGTGGACGGAGGGAGTAGGAGCACGTGAAAAACAACAACGTGTATTAACATGTACCATTACGTAAGTAGACCAGAGCCCAGAGGGAACAATAATTGCAATCGGCCGACGACCCGGCGCCGGCCGGCGAGCTACGTTCACCAGGGTCACGATGAAGCCACGGCCTCCTCGACGTCATCGACGTTTCCTCCGTCGTCACCTTTGGGCTGCCGACGCCGTGTCCGCCTGCTCTTCGGCTTCGGCGCCCTGCGCCTCCGCCGGAGCGCGGCAACCGTGTCGGTGAACGCACGGAGGATGTCCTTGTGCACCACCCGGTCGTTGAGCTGGAGGTAGCAGAAGAGCAGCTCCTCCATGAAGTCCCAGTCCACCGCCGGTGCTGCCGCCTCCATCCTTGCACAGTGCGCGTCCGACATCTCCCGCATGGACCGCCGGAAGTCCTCGTACGGCGCGACGGAGAACGTCACCACCGCCACGCCGCCGCTCCCGCCGGCCACCACCGCCTTGGTGGCAGCCATCGCCGGCGAGGCGCCCCCCTCGCTCTCGATGCCATCGTAATCCTCCTGCGTCGACGAGCCGTCCTCGCCGTCGTCGTCAAGAACGGCTGTCGAGCCGATCCGGAGTGACCGGAAGCCGGCGGCGAGAGCATCGTCGTCGTTGTCGCAGTGGTGGGCGTCGACGTGGCGTTGGCGGCCGCCGGGGAAGGAGAAGGAGTGAGTCCGAGGGTGCATGCACGCGGAGAGGAACGAACTGGTGGATGCGGGGGATGGGTTGTCGTTGGCGCTTGGACGGCCATGGCCATTGAGCTTCTTGAGTGCCTTGGAGAAGTGGCGGAATGATTTGTGGAGCCTCGCGTGCTTCTTCTTGCTCATGTTCCTCTTCTTGGCGTCCTCCTCCAACCCCTCCATCTCCATGTCAGATCTCTCTCTTCGTATGTTGGGAGCGTTTGTGTCCCATATGATGGCAAACGCATGTAGGTTGGGAGGAGAGGGAGTTACATATTTATTTGTGAGTTATGTGGAGTACTTTTTCTACAGTTATGCGGAGTACTTTGTATGTATTCAGTGCGTGCACTTGAGAGGGTATTTACTTAATTTGTTGACTTCATTTTATAAAAACACCGAGGACATATAGAGCGTTGGTGACTTGGTGCGAGTAGCATTCATGAAGTCCTAAATGTCACCATTGTATGTATTCAGTGCTTGCACTTGAGAGGATATTTACTTAATTTGTTGACTTTATTTTATAAAAACACCGAGGACATATAGAGTGTTGGTGACTTGGTGTGAGACAGTGAGTTGTATTCATGAAGATGTCACCATTTCTAGGATAAGCACACATTTATTCATGCCAATCGCCGGGTTAATGCAGTGGCACGTACCTCTGACTTTCTTTTTTAGAATCGGAGTCATATTCCCTTTTGCATTTCTGGAAGGAAATAATAAAGCCCCACAAGAAAAGGAGAAAATAGAAGATGGAAAAGAGATAGGCGATCCTTGTATGTGATAGATATGCCTCGCAGAAATATCCTTGAAAAAGTTCGGCACGGCAGAAACCTGCTATTTACCCTCGACGTCGATGAGCGCACATTACCTCCAATTAGATTGAGTGAAGATCTCACGTTGCTCTGTGAGAAGGAGATACTTGCGATAAAACCATGTTTCGCAATAAATACAGCGCTGGATGGGCAATGTTCCAAGAGCACCCAAAATGCAGTGAAATGGGACATCAGATGTGTACTATCTTTTTTCCAACAGGGCTTCCACCCCTTTCCGTTCATTCAAACGAAAAGAACAAGTTCACAACTGTTTGTTTTGCGGCGAAAATTAAAACATCAGTTGTATATATAGCTTTACAAGAACCCATTATTTACAAAATCATGCCACAATCGCGAACTAAACCGACAGAGTTTACATCAAAACAAGAAACAACTAAAACCTACTCTCTCCTCGGGTTTTGGAGAGCAGCCGAGCACCCACACCATGTCTAGCTTGTGGCTTGTTCGTCTCCAGAGAGGAGAGAAGGTGCCGTGGGGCAAAGGAGGCTGTCCATCGTCTAATTAATGGCTTATTGTCACAAATTAGGACACCATGATTCACACTGGAACACGTGGTCCTAGGAAGGAAGAGTGGCTGCCTAATACTGTGCTACGTCCTACATTATGACCTCCCAGGCCAACAGTACAGTAGAACCGCAGTGTAAGCTAACTGTAAAGCAATGTAGAACCACGAAGGGGGCAAAACATGAACTTGAAACGTCTTTTTCTTGCGAATTCCAAACGTCTCTTTCAAGATTCTAGCCAGCGATTCGTCGGTGCCATTCTCGCGCAATTCCCGTCCTCTTAAGAATGTAATTTTTTTCACTAGAATCCTCGCATCTCAACCTTCTTTGGAAGAAATGAAGTTTACAAGAATCAGTTCGATCTTCGACAGGAACATAGAAAGGTCCACGCGGGGCCTCTCAATGCAGAATGTAAACTTTCTGATGTGTGAAGGACAATCTTCGAATCACAATTCACACAGCACAGCGATCAGCTATTAGCCTTGTAGTTCTTCTACCAGGCATTAACTTAAATTCAACCTACATTTCCACACAAGATCTGAGCAGGACCGATTTGCAGGGTGCCTGATCTCAAATCCAACACAACTAGCTATATACCACGCATACAATACAAACACATAGATCACTAGGAACATAGACGACACCTGAAAAATGGACACAGCCTGCTGCTTCTCAAAAGCCTTTCCCATGGGGGTACTTGCCCTTGCTACCGGCCATGGAGGGGTGGGAGAGCACAGGAAGCCCCCACTGTGACAAGAAGACGATGGTCGGGCAGGAATCGTCCACACTGGCGTGGCGGATCTTGGATGAAGCCTGGGGAGGCTTCCTCAGCAGAAGGACTGAACTGATCCTGCTCCACTTGAGCTTCTTGAGAGGGGAGAAACAGGAGCAAGCCGCCTTACCATTCAGAGACGGCAGCCACCGCCGCCTGGGCCGCGGGCTGGCCGCCTCGTCCCGGCATTCCAGCCTCTGGTACCGGAAGAAGCCACCCGTCCGGCTGCCACAGATGCCGGTGTCCTGCAGCCCCATCATTGCAGTTCAAAGGGAAAGGCTGCAGGGCAAAGATATAGGAGCTACGAGGAAGATGCAGATCATCTGAGGACAAGCACAGCAGTAGCTTGCACATGGAGTGACCCCAAAGTGGCACAACGCTGATAATTAGAAACATTGGAGCATGAACAAGAGGACAAAGGTCGCCCTAATGTTTTGATTCCTTGTGCCACATGGGCCTAGCCACCCTTCACATCCATGTCCCTTCCTCGCTCATACATCTCCCAGTTTATCTTCTTGGAGTACATCTGGCGTATCTACTGGAGAAAATTCCTGATTGCGAGGGCAGCATATCGTGCCATGTGTATCATGGCATCTGGAAAGTAAAGGTAAAGTATGGTGGTACAGTTTTGTTTCTTGTTCCCCTTTCCGATGACTTGTCAGTTGCTATTCATACTCAATCAGTTCTGTCTGCTATTGGAATTACCAAGAATCTTTGCTATGATGGGCAATAAAGAGTGCTACTTTTGTTGTCAAAGTTCTATGATGGTACAAGAGAAAATCATGGAGAATTAACATACCAGAAGAAATGGTACACATGTTTAATGATTGTAATCCAGAGATAAGACTCCATGAACAAATACATCTATGACCTCTCAGTAAACTGTAACAGTTGATTAACACAACATGAAACAGCTAAACTAAGGCTCACATTCTACCAGTATAGAGACCAGCACATGTTTGTATTTGATACAACAACCACAAATGCGATGCTAGTCTACTTGAACGAGAATTTCCAAACCTCCCTAACATTGGATGATCCATCAGTAACTTCAGCGAGCAGGTCGGATTGCATGGCGCCTAAAAGGACAACAAAAGAAAAGTAAAGATATTGCATGAATACCACAACACATGCAGCTGCCTGACATAAAATCACACAATGAATCCAAATAAGTTGTGCATCTGAGTGTTAACAGCTGGTCTATGGTATTTGCATGTGATGTATTTAACAAAGGATATTTCAATCCTCACCTCCACATGCAGGATGCAAATTGCTTTCTTAACACATGTATTGATGCTTGCATTCAAAGTAATAATGCAGATCTTAACCCCTAGGTGGAATCTTGACATGCAAATTTGCTATAAACACGCAGTGTGATAAGAGGAAAAACACTGAGCATTTCGTGACCACTGTATAAAAGGTTCATATGTTCTTCTCCAACCTTCCATTATGGAGGTGCGAAAAACAAGCATTCATTACGGGAGAACATATAAGGGTTAACAAAATTTTACCATCTTCTGTAACCAAGCGTAGAAATTGCCTTGTGCCACCACCTACACCAAAGTAATGCTTCTTTCCTGCCATGTAAACCACACCACCAGGGTGGCGTAAGCACTGCAAAAGGTTTTATAAACGTAAGCAACAATAAATGTTCAGAAAAGTGCAGTAAAAGAAACAAGATTCAGTACGGATTTCGGATATTTACCTTCTTGATCAGACTGTAGAGACTAGGAAGTGAATCCAATGCATAAACAGTCTCAGCCATCAGGATGATATCGTAGCCACTAGACCCTTCATTTTCTGTGTGGTGGTTGGTTGTTTTATCATGGACAGCATCTCCACAAAGAAGTAACTTGTCGATTTCACTCCAGTCACCAGCATAAAAACCAACACTCTGAGATGTACATGTTCCTTGAGATGCTTCCTTGAACAGATTAGCTTTAACATTTGGGATGGTGAGGCACCTAAGGACCTCAGCATTGAAATCTTGGAAGTGAACTAGACCAGCACCCTGAAAGTTCGAGCTTTTAAGAAATCGCTATAATTGAGGATATTTCAAACATGCCAAGGGAAGAACAGACATATACCTTGAGACCTGCAAAGATGCCAGGAAGGCCATGTCCACATCCTAACTGAAGAATCAGAAAGATAGAAAATGTAAGCAGATATCTGAATATACCATTTTCTCAGCTTACAACTATCTGCATCAGCAATTTTTCGAAGACTCGACGTACTCTGTAAGCTAGATACCATAACACAGTCCATGATTAGTAGGAGAGAGAGAGAGAGAGAGAGAGAGAGAGAGAGAGAGAGCAAGTATCCCACCTCTAGTACTTGCTTGCCTTCTATAAGCAATCGGTCATCTTTGATGTCTGAATTTAGGGTCTTTACCAAGTCTAATGAACCTTCCCACAGCTTCAACCCACCTAGGACCCATGGATATTGTCAGGTTCACAAATAAGACAAAATGTACTGCAAATAACAAGTTTTAGGTAGTCTTTACCTTCATATTTTCCTGGGACTAAATCAGAGTTTTTTACCCCAAAAACATCACATGTGTTCACTCTCCCCTAATGAATAAGATAAATGAAGAAAATATATTAGTTTGACATCATCATAAGGATCTAAAAATGACATGTGAAATATGGCTAAAGCAAGAACAAGAAACTTGTATGTCAGACTATTCCCTATAGCTTTTAGAATATCAGTAGTGATCTGACGAGATATTTTCTGCTCAGACTTCAAAATCAAAGAGTTAATGGGTGGTTCGAGCAACTATTTTAGAGCTAAAGCAATATGTTTTACTTTTTTTTACTTTGGGTTTTGGGGAGAGAGGTGGAAAGATTAGCGTACTAAAAAAAATCAATGTTTCATCAGATTTGCCGTGTTCTTGCTTCCGTTGGTGAAGCACGAAGCATGTAGTGAGCATTAAGGAACAGTCACGCAATATTCATAATCTCATAGTTTCTGGCCTCCGTAAGTTACACTTATCATTGTGCAATTAGAATTGCAAATTTGCCAACGAACCAGTACAAAAATGTCTTGTTTTTCTCTCTAAAAGCACAGTTCAGTATTCGAAAAATATCATGTTGGAAGGAAAAATGAAATATAGGTATTCAATGTTAACTTCAATCTATAGCAGCAACCTGATCATACAAACAAAACTGCTGTTGTGGAAAGAGGTACGGCATGGGTACAGCTCCGAGGAGAAAGGTAGGGCACTCTACCTGGCAGTGCCCTATCACTCTTACCCGCGCACAACCCAGCAAGGTCGTGAGGTTTTCTTGAGAATGGGGGGAGGCTCAAGAACTTTTTTTTATTTCTTCATTAATGCAAATATATGGGAGTGATCTAACTTATATAGCCGTTATAAGTAGACCAGAAAAATAATTAATTTCATCTGTAGTAGCTTGGAATATAATTGAATCATCACTTCCTATAGTTGGTATTGCCATCTAATCTTAACTAACCTTACTCTATGTTTAACACCATAACAAGCACTATACCTATCACTTTATTTGGTCGGCCAAGATTAAGGCAGTCTCGCATGCGCAAGGATGAGGTACTATTAACTTGTGGTGCTCACAGAGGATAGCAGATCCTAATCCCAGCACAAGAAACCAAGTAACCTGAGTTGAGGCTAATCTAAACATAATGGCTAACAAACAGGACAGCTTACAGTTAAAATAATTGAAGGTACAGAAAATTTTGTTGCAGGCTTCCTCATTTCCTGAATTCCGGCAAGGAATTTGCATAGCTGATAAACTATGAAAAACTAAGAAATTGTCCAGAATACAAGTGAAAGGTAAAGACTACAATCTATAACAATTAAACATAACCAGAGAATACACACATAATCTCTCTACACAACTTTGTAATCAAGCGTTTTCAAGTATCTAGTTCTACTCACTTCCTTGGTATAGTTCAACTAGAATTACTATGAGAATAATCAGCCAACGGATCAAAAGGCATGTGACAGTTGATAAAACAAAGGCACCTGCAATTAAAGAATCCAGATAGTCCAAAAAATATTACGATGTCTTCATTACATATTGCTGCCTGTTGTATGCTTGCACAATTGTGGTCCTAAGTCTAAATAAAATCGAGATATTGTATACAATAACACTAGCATTATTAATGGTGGCACAAGTGGTAACTACTGCAAGCTCTCCTATAAGTTTTGTGACAGGCGAGACAACATAACAACTTATTTGGCATGCTCTGTCTTGATCCTATCATCCTCGCTTCAGTTTGCAGTTCTAACAGCTCTACACTTTCAATGTAGCATAGAACAAATATGCCACAATGGACGTTTCGTGCTTATGCAGCAGTATATAAGCATCCTTGAGTCTGCGCAGTTCAACTGGCATGCAAATGAGCTTATAAAGGAGCAAAGAATGCAGGCTGTGAACAGATAAAATTACCCTAATGCTTGCATGCTCAACTGATAATTCTATCATTCTCGACGGCATAGGTTACAGAGTGATCAGGTAATTGCACACATTAGGCCAGTCCTTTATATCTCTTTACTTAAACGAGATAACTAATGGTAGGTGAAATAAGAGAATTTTAGTGTCAGAGGCATTTCCACAAACACAACCAAGTCGCACCTTGTAAATCGACAGGGAGTCGTCGACCACCAGAGGCTCCACGTTGCCGGCCGCCACGGGTGATTCCTGCAGGAGAAACAAAGCGAAAATCGAACCTTGCGCCGAACAGAACACGGAGACGAACAAGAAGCAACAGAAACCGGAGGAGAAATACCTCGGAGAGGAGGACCTCGACGGCTGGCGGCGGGGGCGGAGGAGGAGGGCCGGGGGCGGCGTCGAAGCCGAAGCCGAAGGAAGCGTTGGAGAATGAGAAGAGGGAGGAGGGGGAGGTGGCTTTCTTAGCCTCGGCGTCCTCCATGGCGGCGCGGCGGCGCGGCGGCGGGGATATGCGAAGGTTTCTGTATTTTTGGGTGGGCACTGAAAAGTTTGTAGCTTCGATAGTGTGATTTGCCGAAATTTAGCACGTTCGTACCAATCCAGGTTTCAAAACTCTTATATTTATGGTTTGCCCAAATTCACTTATTAAGGCCTTGTTCGGTTGTTGATAAATCCATTGACTTTGAGGTGTAATTGAGGGGTATTTTATTCTAACTAAAATGAAAAAAAAATTCTCTAATACTCTCAAAAACTCGAATTCTTGGGTGGGGATTAACTGAACATATAACACATCTTTTTCGCAAAAAAAAAGTAGCATATCATATGAAAGTCTTCTTTTTTGCGTTGAAGTTGTAAAAACGTTGTAGAATTTATACCGCGTCCCATCTTGTACTACTTATTTTCCATATTCTATAAAAAATATAACACATCTTAGCGTACTCTCAAGAGAAAATAGCTAATCCGTAGATAAGTTACGACACGTGAAATAAAAAAACCACTAACATAAGTCAACATAACCTGAATTTTGTGTAGTAAACTGGGCATACTAAATTCTAAGTTATTTCATAAAAATAGCCACACAAACAAAGATCGATATACTACCTCTGTTCCAAAACATAAGACATCTTAACTCCAAAAACATTTTAAAGGAGAAAGTACTTGATTGAATAAACGATAAGTGCATGAAAAGTAGCAGATAAACAAAATTATTTTAATTAACCGTAGAGCAAGTGTGAGTCTAAAACATTGTTAAGATGCCACCTATATCTGCCACGTAGTTGATGATTTATCCTAGAGTGATTTTAGTACTCCCCGTCTCATTGAAGATATCTCAGCTTTATTTAAATTTAAATTTATCTAGACACTAAAGTGTCTAAATTTGTTGCACGAAGGGAGTGGAATACTTTCCCATAGCTCTAAAACTTCACGCTAAAGCATGGTTATATCCCCAGGCTCACGTTCGAGGACGCCAACAAGGTGGGGATGGAGGTCGAGGTGGAGGACAACTTCTCTACCGCAGATGAGTCATCGACAACTATAAGACTAGCCCTAACTACAAGTACAACTTCGTCTCCTACTCCCACTTTGGTGCGCACGTTTCATCCGATTCGTGGAACGTGTTTTTCTCTTGTGGATTTCTCACGTTGTTCTTTCGCAGACGTGTACGAGGTCCCACCATCTTTGGCTTCCACAAACTCGGCGCTATGTTTCCCCTCCCTACAAGACAGAAGTGTGGCTCGCTATAAACTTAACACACAAAAACTTGCATAATACCACATATTTGTTACTGCCCATTTTGAAGAGTAGTAGCATATGCATGACACTATCCTATGCGGTGAAGAAGGCTAGAAGCTTACATTACCTTTGGGTGACAGATCATGAAACAATCTAGCTTGTTTACTTAATGTGGCCTATTTTATAGTCTAAATAAGCAAACTTTTTCTTTCTTTCTACTACTGAACAATTAGTTGTAAGATTAGTCCAACTAATACAACGAACATTTGACAGGTGACTCAAAAATTCATTGTTGTTAGACTTAACTCGCTTATTACTTGTAAAAAAAAGCATATAAGTATGAATAGAAGGGTTTAAAATAGCATGCTATTTCGTTGAAATAGCGTATTTGAGAGCTGACACTAAGTTTTTTTTTCAAATATGCTAGCTATGACGCGATTTATCGGCGCTAAACCACGCTCTATGTGGTAGCGTATAGCGACGTTATTTTATTTTCATGGTCTAAGTGTTCAACACGCTAGCACCAGATCTATTCTAATCTAGACCAAATCTCAGACTCGCAGTACCAGTGTCCAATACGCTACACCAGTCCATTGGCTTCATGTTTATTGTGATGATGAGCTCCAATATAAGGGTTCTTCATTCTTGATGCGATGCTACACTGTCTTATACGATGTATTTAAGCATTTATTTTTCCGGGCAAAATTTTAGCTATTCAAATCCTTGATATATGTCTTTTTTTTCAAAACGTTATTTTAAATATAGCACGCTATTGCATGTTATAACTTGTATATCGTCGGAGAAGGGCCTCGCTAAATGAAATAGTTCGCTATTTTAAACCTTTATAATAGCACCTCTTTGCTAAAAACAGTGCATCTCGGTTTTAGTCACAAGGGTATGCGTACTTAACGTTGACCAAATCTGTATACAAACATAAGAACATTTGAAACATCATATCTATATTTTAGAATCATCATGAAATATACTTTCATATCATATCATATTTGCTCTATTTTAATATTGCACGGATATTGATATGTTTCTACGCATACTTAGTCAAAATTTGAGAATAGATATTGAAATATCACCGTTCCATTGATAGGTGGGTGTAAGGGTACATTGCCCCTATGTGTGGTTTTGGTAATTAATGACAACCCCTATGGACTAATATTTTCATTGAGTTTATATGAAGGAATATTCCATAGGTACTACTTGTAGTCCATGTGTTGGATTCAAGTATGGATGCCATAATGATAAAAGATATACCTTGAGTATTGGCATCAAGATCATCGATTTGAAGAAATATATGTGATATGATCAAGAAGAAGAAATGAAGATGGATTTCTCATGTGGAACTCAATATTAGCTCTAGCTTATGTGTTAAGCAATGAATGATCAAGATCTTGAGTGCTTGATTCCAAGTGAAGAACTCAAGATATGGCTCTAAGTCGGTGTCATGATAGGCTCATGAGTTGATCTATGGTTGACTAAGATTTAGAGAATGCAAACAAATTAAGAGTTCTTTATACACCTCAAGATATTATGATAGAGCATGAGAAGATACAAGGTTGACCAATACAAAGAGTGAAGAATAGATTCAAGATTGGTCAACACATGAATCATGAAGAATGTGCCACGAGAAGTCATGTGGTATGGTAAGCCATGTCAATTATGCTTTATGAACTAACTCATCATATATGTTCCGTTGTGTTGTCTATGTGGGTTAGGTATCTTTCCATGGGCATGCATCAAGAGTAAGATCTCATATAGCCCATGAGAGGATGACGTCAAGTGGTGATCGTCATCAAGGTTGAGTTGGGCAAGTTCAAGTTAAGCATCTCAAGAGGATCATATGCTTGAAGCTTGCCGTCCATTTGGTGATAATGGACATGTGAAGATGTGCATCAATGGAGCTTTCCCATCATGGTGTATGGGGAGCATTTGTGAGTCTTCACGAAGTAACGATGATCAAGTGAGGCATTCCGGCTTGAGTGGAGCTTGAAGAGTTATCATCAAGATCAAGCGGGACGCGCAAGGCAAAGGTATGTCCTTGCTAGGTTTTCCTTTTACCGGTCTCAAGGTGGTTGTTGGGAGACCGAATTATAGGATAGATAGTCGCACTATCAAGAGGGGCTTCGATTAGGTAACTTGATCACATCGTCGTAGGGAGCTCAACCATTTGCATACTTTGCATATCCCTATTACTTATTGGTATTTCTCTGTGAGAGGTTCTTGAGCTTGTTGCTAGCTTTACAACAAGCTCAAGTTCATCGAAAACGGAATCCGCATCTTCTATTGCTGAGTTTGGACGACAAGGTATTAACTTGTCAATGCCTACAAGTTGTAGACTAGGGTTGGAAGTAGAGGGCAAGTAGATCTCGAAGGTTTCAGCTGGAAAAGTACTCGACTGCTATGAAAACTAGGGTTGCGTGAACAATGATTCGATCCTTGGGAGGGGGAAGTGATCCTTTGGACAATGTTTATTGAGACACGTGAAGTCGACGCACATGCGAAGGACCTCTGTGTTTTTCTTCGGGACCAGCACTGGGTTTGCTACCCACGTGGCCTCTGTATGTATCTCTTTGATAAACCTAGCTTCTCTAAGTCGGTTAATCTCCGATAGCATAGCTTTGCGGTTTGGTTCCGAAAAACGCAGCAGAGGTTGTCTGATTGGCCTGGCCAATGGATCCAAGTTAAGGGCGTGCTCGGCAAGTTCCCTGGGTACTCCTGGCATGTCAGCTGGACACCATGCGAAGATTTCCAGTGCTCATGGAGGAACTCGACGAGCGCGCTTATGCGAGGTCCATGTTTGTGGCTATAGGTGTCGTTTTCTTGGGATCTGTCGGTGTATCTGCACTTCCTTCGAGTTCTTGGTAGTATCAAAGGTTGGTTCCTTTAGCGGCCTCCTCCATCTGCAACACGTCGTAGTCGCTGTTAACTTTTATGACAGTATTCCGCTGCATGCCGAAAGTTTCTGACAGCCGATGAAAATCCTTGTCGCACTTGTCCGCTAGTGCGAAGCTTCCTTTTACTGTGATTGGGCCCTTAGATCCAGGGAGCCTCCACAACAAGTATGTTAGTGTGGTACCGCCATGAATCTGGCATACGCGGGTCGTCCTAGCAGAGCATGATACTGTGACGGAAAATCCACAACTTCAAACTCCAGCTTCTCTCTTCTGTAATTTTCTCGGGTCCAAATTGAACGTCGAGATTGACCTTTCCCAATGGGTAACTTGGCTTATCAGGTGTAATACCATGGAACCGTGTGTCGGTGACATGGGTATACCCTTCGGGTACCCATTATTACTATACCTGGCTCGGCTCGGCCCAATATGGAGAAGACCCAACAAGGCAACTCGAAGAAGTAGTCGACTAGGACTCTTGTAAAACCCTAGGCTGGTTGCATATATAAAGCCAGCCAGGGCAGCCGATAGAGGGAGGAGAACAGATAGACAACATAGCTCCGCCTATGGCGGCACCCTGTAAACACATCTATGATCATATAGTAGATTGCTAGCACGTAGGATCCTCCACCGAGGGGACCCGAAGCTGGGTACGCCGTGTGCCTAATCTCGCTCCCGAATCTCCATCGTCGCTCTCTCCGAAACCCAAGTCTACAATACGTAGGCATTGTCGAGGTGATCCCTCGTCAATTGGCGCCGTCTGTGGGAATCGCGACGACTGGATTTCGTTATCCGGGCGAGATCTATCGTCTTCAACGACCTCATCCAGATCGCATCTCGCGATTCGTCAACAGCAAGCAGCGGTACTCAATCTTCTTACCAGACCTATGCATCGGCTTGAGCTACTGGAACGAGGACCAGAAGTTTCGGTACGAGGACCAGAAATTTCGGCATAAGCGAGAAAAGTTGCGCCTCGAAGTAAAGGAAGCTCTACGGAGCAGAGCAAAGGCACGTCAAGCGCGTGCAGTACAACAATCTGTGCTTGGATAAAGAATCAGAGAAGAAGGAAAATCGCGTGGAAGCTACAACCGTACGGAACAAGCATACTTTGTCACGTGCCCGACAAATTCCAAAGAATCCTCATCCTACCAGAGAGGAGTAACCGCGAGCATCCATCATTGCAATCTACTACACGATTTTGCCCTTGCCTGATTTTTCTTTTTCTTATGCAAGTTTATAGTCTTGCTCAATGATTACTCTATGCATTAAATTGCTAGAATCTAACCCTTCACATACGGGGATGATTATCTTGTATTGCATGTTTCTTTCAAGCTATGGAGCAATATTGCGAGGACCAACGAACCGAAAAAATTCAAGGTTGTCATCACGAACACGCTGCGCCCGGGGATCACTTGTCGTTGACCATCCATCTGACACAAGAACCATCAGGTGCTATATTTTCAGTTAATTACTACTTGTAAAATTTATTTGCCAAATATTTTTGGGTCGTGCTGCTATTTGCACGTGGATTTGTGCACTTCAACATAATTGCAGATTGAAATAAAACTTCGACTTCCTCTACTATGTCGACCCGTTCGCCATCGCGTACTCGCCACGCTCGGGGGCTCGCCCGCCGTAAACTCGACAGCGCGTACTCGCCTCACTCGGCGGCACGCCCGTCGTGGATCCATCGCATCGACTACTTCCGGCCAGGCGTCGCACGCCTACATCGACTGTGCCAGCTGCACGACTTGCTCTAGCGATGACCCTGTCGCACCCGATGAAAAAGCTAAGTGTTCCTCTTCCTCCAAAATTCATTTATTTATTTACTTTCGCCACACCCGAATACTCGGGGGCTGCACCATTACATTATTAGAGCAAATTCACCCAACACTAGGGGATGTGCCATTACTTCGTTACCACAAATATACCCGGTTACTTGGTGAATTTCTTTTCTTCGCTATGGATATATCTTCTCCGGCTCAGTGGAATTATTTTCTCTCGCTGAATTATTTTCTCCGGCTCAGTGGAATTATTCTCTTCGGCTTAGTGGATTTGTTTTCTTCGACTCAGTGGATTTATCATCTTCAGCTCGGTGGATTTATTTTCTTCGAATTACTGGATTGGTTTTCTTCGGGTTATCATTGGTTTCCTCCCCGATGCGTTTCCGGGTCAATGGATTCATCTTCTACGGTTATTACTGGATTTATTTTCTTCGGATCAATGGATTCATCCTCTATGATATTAGCGGATTCATCTTCAATATATGCTTCATATTTAATGGTGTAATCTTCAATATGGATTCATCTCAAATATTTCATCTTGGATTCATCTACAATCATCTACAATGACTTTATCTCTCATAGCGTAATCTTCAATAGTTTAATATTCAAATAACTTCAGCTTTAATGGGGTCGACAATTTCATCAACTTCTCTAGTGGAAGTCAAAAACAGGTTACATATCCATGGATCCAACACTCGGGGGCTCGACAACGACTTCGCCCCTGAGCATAGCTACAACACAATATTCCAGGCAACCACTACTTCGGCACAATGTTTTCAGCAACGCTAGGGGGCTCGACAAACAATTTCGCCCCGGGTCACAACTGCAACACGACGCCTAAGCAATAATCATGATGTCACCCCAGCAGCGCTCGGGGGCTCGGCTATTTCTTCATCAATAATTTGGCGCCATCTATTTTCGTTATTTGGTGGTTTCTACTTCGGCTCGACTTCTTCTCTGCACTCGAAGACTTCATCGCGCATCGACTCCGTCGTGCCCAATAAGCTAAGTGTTCCTTTGTTTTACAAAAAGTTAATTATCGTTTACTTTCGTCGCACCCGACACTCGGGGGCTCCGCTGTACAAATTCACTTTACATCTCAGGTCGACAAAAGAAGAACTGCGCCAAGAAAAAACTACATCAACAAAGAACTTGATCAACAAAACTCAGCAAGGAACCCGACGAAATCTTCTTCAGAGAAGAACCCGATGAAATCTTCTTCAGGGAGGGACCCGAAGACTTTTCCTCAAGGAGGACCCGAGAAAGTTTACTCAAGGAGGAACTCGACGAAAATCTCTTCAAGGAGGAACCCGACAAAAAAATGGACAAAATTTCGATTCCATATACTCGTCATTTATTCCAGTCGCATATTCGATGAAAAGCATACTTCAAGGAAGTCGATAAAGAAAGTTGAGCCTACACCCAAGTGCAAACACTCGGCTGTAGCCTCGGGGGCTACTCCCATCGGGAGCGCTGGCCGCACACCCGAGGAAATAAAATTCAATATACCAAGTCAATATAGAAGGAGCATCAAGATCCTATTCGACAAAATATAGCAACCCGAAGAAAGGGAGCATTCCATTAGCTGAACAAAGGGCACTTGACAATATATACTCAGAGCGCCTCAGTCGCGAATTAATCTCTGAATGCCGCAATACTTTGCGAAGGTAAGTCCACAGGATCCGTCCTGAGCGGCGTGGCACCGCCTCTGACGGCGCTTTGCTACTTTTTCCACATCAACAGATGTGAAGAAAAATCCCGGCGGACGCGCTGTGGACCCGATACTTTTGCTGGAATTCAGTTTCGGTAAGTCCTAAAGCGGCACGTTCTGAATTACGCCAGATCCCGAATTCGTGTCCGGGGACGCGAGTTTGAAGTAGGTTTATACGGATTGCCACAAGTGCATTAACTGGTACCCGAGCTTTCGGATGAACCAGCCCTATTTACCAATATCCCTGTGCAATATAGAAGTCGAGAAAAATATAGTGTTTCCGTGCACTCGAAATATATGAAAAACAAAGAAATAAAGTCTGGAGATTTCATCCGATTTCATCCTATCCTGCGACTCAAATAAATATAGCAAAGTTGTTTACCCAAAGCTTCGGCTTCATGAAGAAAATGTATATCACAATAAGTCAAGATAGCAAAATAGTTTACTCGACCCGAGTTTTCGTGTTTTTGTCTTGCAGGTAAATGTATCAAGGTTTGTAGACTCAACTCGACTCTGCAACTCGAGTAGAGCCTACTCCCATCGGGAGCGCATGGATTTCATTAAGTCCTCCAACAGGAGTCGATAAAAAGAGGGGTTGCGCCCAGAAATATAGTCAAGTTATTCATCGAGTAGTACAACTTGAGTCTATGCCCAAGTGCAAGCACTTGCCCATAGACTCGGGGGCTACTCCCATCGGGAGCGCTGGCCGCGCACCCGATAGAAAAGTAATTTCGAGACATCATCTACGCTACACATGATCTACGACATGGATCTCGCCTTGTATTTCTTCGACTTCGGAGATGATTATGCTTGGAGTCTCTACGCAAGTCTTCGACTTCCCTAGACACTCGGGGGCCTGACATGGGTATACCCTTCGGGTACCCATTATTACTATACCTGGCTCGGCTCGGCCCAATATGGAGAAGACCCAACAAGGCAACTCGAAGAAGTAGTCGACTAGGACTCTTGTAAAACCCTAGGCTGGTTGCATATATAAAGCCAGCCAGGACCTGAGAGAGGAGGAGAACAGGTAGACATACTATGCTATGGCGGCACCCTGTAAACACATCTATGATCATATAGTAGATTGCTAGCAGACGTAGGGATCCTCCACCGAGGGGACCCGAAGCTGGGTACACCGTGTGCCTAATCTCGCTCCCGGAATCTCCATCGTCGCTCTCTCCCGAAACCCAAGTCTACAATACGTAGGCGTTGTCGAGGTGATCCCTCGTCAGTCGGTTGGTGTTAAATTCGCCAAGGATATGTTCATCTTCCTCAATGTATCTGCATACATGAGGTTTAAGCTGCTGCCTCCATCTATAAACACACGTGAGACGTCGAAACCCGCAATTACCGCTGGCAAAATCAAAGCTGACTGCCCTGGTCGAGGAACTTGCTACGGGTGGTCCGCTATGGTGAAGCCAATGTCCTGTGCCGACCAATTCAGATACTCAACTGTTGGAGGAGGCATTTTCTCTGCCATAAAAACGTGCCGAGAAATCACTTTTTGAGCTCTATTGGACGGCCTGCCTTTCTGAATCATCGAGACCTCACCATTGGTGTTGATATAAGGACCATTCATTGGAGCTGCCGCTATTCGAAGCTTATGTCGATTTTCATCCGTGATTGCGGCAGGAGGTGGCAGGTGGACCTCACTCCTTGGCCCCTGGGGGTTTCTATTTGCTGCTTGTGCGTTGACATGCCCTGCGTACCTATTCAGTATTTTGAAAGTTCGACAGTCCTTCTACAAATGTCCCGACTGTCTCTTCCCATTGTTGTCGAGGTAGAAGTGCATTTGGCATGGTCCGTTCATCATATCTTCGGGAGATATATACGGCCTTTGGAATCTTGGACCATTATTTTGACTGTTAGGATGCGGACTGTCCCTATAATCGCTACGTTGTTCACCACTCTTTTGATAATCATCTCGATTGTTTCCTCCATTATTTCCTCGGAAACCAGCCGATACTTGGCCAGGACCGTCATATTCTGAAAACTGGCGAGAAAACGCCGTCTATTTTGAATGTTTCTATTGCGATCCTCCTCAAAGCGAATTGTGTCGCTTGTTGTTGACAGTATCTTCTCCATCTGCCCAACGATTTGCTATTTCCATGAGTGCTGCTATTGTTTTTGGATTGGTCCTTCCCAGGTCCTCTATGAAATCCTTTCTTCGGATCCCACCGACAAAAGCATCTACCGCTCTCTCGTCAGATATGTTTTCTGCCGATAATGTTCCACCTCGATGTACGCCTCATCGACTCATCATACTTCGTCGATGTGCCTCAATTGCTCTATTGACGCATGTTTCTTGCATGTAGACAAGAAGTTTTTCACGAACAAGTCCTCGAAGGTTTCCCAGCTGTCGATAGATCCAGGTGGTAACTTTTTAGTCCATGATCGACCTGTGATGTCTACGGGTGCTTCTATTCTTGTAGACAGTGTTGGGCCTCCAAGAGCAGAGGTTTGTAGAACAGCAGCAAGTTTCCTTAAGTGGATCACCCAAGGTTTATCGAACTCAGGAGGAAGAGGTCAAAGATATCCCTCTCAAGCAACCCCGCAATCACGATACAAGAAGTCTCTTGTGTCCCCAACACACCTAATACACTTGTCAGATGTATAGGTGCACTAGTTCGGCGAAGAGATAGTGAAATACAAGTAATATGGATGTATATGAGTGGTAATAGCAATCTGAATAAAATATGGCAGCGAGTAAACATGCAACAAAACAGTAAACAAACGGAGATTCGATGCTTGGAAGCAAGGCCTAGGGATCATACTTTCACTAGTGGACATCTCTCAACATTGATCACATAAATAAATAAGTTCTCTTCCTTTGTGTTACATATACTCTTGTCTGATAATGAACACCATTCGTTGCGTAGGGCTACAAGAGCACCTCAATGCCGGAGTTAACAAGCGCCACAACATTCGGCATTCATATTTAAGTAACCTTAGAGCCTAATAATAGTTAACTTCACAATCTACAAGAGATCACGATCATAACCCACGCCAAGTACTACATGATGCACACACTGTCCACATTACATCATGAAGGAGGAATAGACTACTTTAATAACATCACTAGAGTAACACATAGATTGATAGTGATACAAAGCTCATCATATGGATCTCAATTATGCAAGACAATTCATGAGATCATTGTATTGGAGTACATGAGAGAGAGATTAACCACATAGCTACCGGTAGAGCCCTCAGCCCCGGGGGTGAATTACTCCTCCTCATCATGGAGACAATGATGGCGGTGAAGATGGCGGTGGAGACGGCGGTGGAGATGACTCCGGGGGCCCGTCCCGTAGGGTGCCGAACAGAGACTTCTGTCCCGAATTGGAGTCGCGATGGCTGCGGCTCTGGAAGGTTTTCTCTGGTTTTGTCGAACGGGGTCGAGGATTTAGGTCAGGGACGACTAAATAGGCGAAGAGGCGGAGTCGGAGGGCCCGGGGGGCCCACACAATAGGGGGCGCCCCTTGGCCGCGCCGCCTGTGGGGTGGGGCCCCCCTGGCCCTCCGGCCCTTCTTTGGTGCTCCGGAGCCGGGAAAAATAGGATGTTGGGCGTTGATTTCGTCCGATTCCGAGAATATTTCCTTTCTAGGATTTCTGAAACCAAAAAAAGCAGAAAACAGCAACTGGCCCTTCGGCATCTCGTCAATAGGTTAGTTCCGGAAAACGCATAAATATGACATAAAGTATGCATAAAACATGTAGATATCATCAATAATGTGGCATGGAACATAAGAAATTATAGATACGTTTGAGACGTATCAAGCATCCCCAAGCTTAGTTCCTACTCGCCTCGAGTAGGTAAACGATAACAATGATAATTTGTTAAGTGACATGCCATCATAACCTTGATCATACTATTGTAAGCATATGAGATGAATGCAGCGATCAAAACAATGGTAATGACATGAGTAAACAAATGAATCATAAAGCAAAGACTTTTCATGAATAGTACTTCAAGACAAGCATCAATAAGACTTGCATAAGAGTTAACTCATAAACCAATAATTTCATAGTATAGGTATCGAAGCAACACAAAGGAAGATTAAGTTCCAGCGGTTGCTTTCAACTTGTAACATGTATATCTCATGGATATTGTCAACATAGAGTAATATAACAAATGCAATATGCAAGTATGTAGGAATCAATGTTCACACAAGTGTTTGCTTCTTGAGGTGGAGAGAAATAGGTGAACTGACTCAACATAAAAGTAAAAGAATGGCCCTTCGCAGAGGGAAGCATTGATTGCTATATTTGTGCTAGAGCTTTGATTTTGAAAACATCAAGAGAGTATAAAAGTAAAGTTTTGAGAGGTGTTTGTTGTTGTCAACGAATGGTAGTGGGCACTCTAACCCCCTTGCCATACAAACCTTCAAAGAGCGGCTCCCATTTTATTTTTATTTTGGGTGGCACTCCTTCCAACCTTTGCTTTCACAAACCATGGCTAACCGAATCCTCGGGTGCCCGCCAACAATCTCATACCATGAAGGAGTGCCTTTTTATTTTAGTTTTATTATGATGACACTCCTCCCCACCTTTGCTTTCTCAAGCCATGGCTAACCGAATCCTTCGGGTGCCGTCCAACAATCACATACCATGGAGGAGTGTCTATTTTTGTTAATTAATTTGGGGAATCCCATTGCCAACTCTTTGCAAAATTATTGGATAAGCGGATGAAGCCACTAGTCCATTGGTGAAAGTTGCCGAACAAGATTGAAAGATAAACACCACATACTTCCTAATGAGCTATAAAACATTGACACAAATCATAGGTGATAAATTTTGAATTGTTTAAAGGTAGCACTCAAGCAATTTACTTTGGAATGGCGGAGAAATACCATGTAGTAGGTAGGTATGGTGGACACAAATGGCATAGTGGTTGGCTCAAGGATTTTGGATGCATGAGAAGTATTCCCTCTCGATACAAGGCTTATGCTAGCAAAGTTATTTGAAACAAACACAAGTATGAAAGCAAAACTCACATAAAAGACATATTGTAAACATTATAAGACTCTACACCGTCTTCCTTGTTGTTCAAACTCTTTACTAGAAATTATCTAGACCTTAGAGAGACCAATTATGCAAACCAAATTTTAGCAAGCTCTATGTATTTCTTCATTAATAGGTGCAAAGTATATGATGCAAGAGCTTAAACATGAGCACAACAATTGCCAAGTATCACATTATCCAGGACATTTTACCAATTACTACATGTAGCATTTCCCGTTTCCAACCATATAACAATTAACGAAGCAGTTTCAACCTTCGCCATGAAAATTAAAAGCTAAGAACACATGTGTTCATATGAACCAGCGGAGCGTGTCTCTCTCCCAAACAATCATTTATTCAAACCAAAACAAAAACAAAAACATAGACGCTCCAAGTAAAGTACATAAGATGTGATGGAATAAAAATATAGTTTCAAGAGAAGGAACCCGATAATTTGTCGATGAAGAAGGATGCCTTGGGCATCCCCAAGCTTAGATGCTTGAGTCTTCTTGAAATATGCAATGAACCACCGGGGTATCCCCAAGCTTAGACTTTTCACTCTTCTTGATCGTAGTATATCATCCTCCTCTTGACCCTTGAAAACTTCCTCCACACCAAACTCAAAACAACTCATTAGAGGGTTAGTGCATAATCAAAAACTCACATGTTCAGAGGTGACACAATCATTCTTAACACTTCTGGACATTTCACAAAGTTTCTGAAAGTTAATGGAACAAAGAAATCCATCCAACACAGAAAAAGAGGCAATGCGAAATAAAAGGCAGAATCTGTCAAAACAGAACAGTCCGTAAAGACGAATTTTAAAATGGCACCAGACTTGCTCAGATGAAAATGCTCAAATTGAATGAAAGTTGCGTACATATCTGAGGATCACTCACGTAAATTGGCATAATTTTCTGAGTTACCTACAGAGAATTAGGCCCAGATTTGTGACAGCAAGAAATCTGTTTCTGCGCAGTAATCCAAATCTAGTATGAACCTTACTATCAAAGACTTTACTTGGCACAACAATGCAACAAAACTAAGATAAGGAGAGGTTGCTACAGTAGTAACAACTTCCAAGACACAAATATAAAACAACAGTACTGTAGCAAAATAAACACATGGGTTATCTCCCAAGAAGTTCTTTCTTTATAGCCATTAAGATGGGCTCAGCAGTTTTAATGATGTACTCGCAAGAAATAGTATTTGGAGCAAAAAGGAGCATCAAGAGGCAAATTCAAAACAAGTTTAAGCCTAGCATGCTTCCTATGCATAGGAATCTTGTACACAAATGAATTCATGAAGAACAAGGTGACAAGCAAAAGAGGATAAAACACGAGTAACTTCAAAATTCTCAACATAAAGAGGGGAAACTTAATATTATTAAGATGCATATAACCATGTTTCCTCTCTCATAATAACTTTCAGTAGCATCGTTGATGAAATCCACAATATACCCATCACTTAAAACATTCTTATCATGGTTCATATGCATAGGAGTATCATTAATTTTGGCATAAGAAGAGTTCTTCTCATTAATAGTAATTGGAGCAAAATTATTATCAAGAATTTGAACATGGTAAACAAGTTGCATATTAAGGGAATTGTTTTTGGCAATCCAATCATAACTATGACAAGTTTCATAAGGATAGTTATAACCTATATCATAGCATTCTTTATAATAATCATTAAAGGTCGGAGGCACATTGTCATCATAAGAAATAGAATAGTTATCTTTCATAGTCGGTTTATCTGTGACCATACCATCATTGTTATTAGAAGGAGATGTATCAAACACATAATGATCAGTAGCAAAAGGATTTTCAAACACCTCTTCCCCAAGCTTAGAGCTTTCTATATCATTATGGGAGGAAGCATGGATAGTACTGATACTATGGTAATTATTAACATCATCATTTTCAGAATTAGTTTCCCAGAGATTTGCAATATCAAAAGTAGTGTGCTCTTTCAAATCATGATCACTAATGTAGGTAAAGGGCATAGGAAGATCGTTGTACTCAGATTCATTATCATAATAATCATCAGAGCAACATACTTACGGTTACCTATCGTTATCTCATACACGCGGGATATGTTACCTCTTTCTTTTTATTCCCCTTCTTCTTCTTCTTCGTTCCTTCTTCTTCTTCTCCTTTTCCTCGTTCCTTCTTTAGGAGGGAGAGGCTTGATGAGAGGCTTCTCCACATAACCTACTTTATTTCCATAAACAATAGAAGAAACTTGGGAGGATTCCTCCTTTTCATTAATAAGTTCAAACACACAGCGGTCCTATCATATTTTGGCAAGGTGTCATCTTCTAATATATTTTGTATGTAAGTATTTGTATGGCAATTATCAATGCAATAAGAAAAACACCCATGCAGGACATCATCAACATCAAGATCATTAATATCTAACAAAGAAATTTTTCTTGATAACTCTTCACACCACAAAAATAAAGTAAGTTCATCATGCCGATTAGGAGTAATTTCATCATCACAATACAAATTTGCAGCGCTCATGGGGTTCAAATTATCATTGGAGGAGCATTGAAAATTAAAATGACCCACTTTATGGCAAAGTTCACAAATAAAAGGATAGAGGACACAAACTTTTTTACCAAGATCATCTAGCGCCCTAGACCACTTTCTAGTTTTTTCATTAGTATGATGGATACAATATTCATCTTTGATTTGATTAATTCCACAAGGTCTATGCATTCCACAAAATTTAACATGCTTATAGGAAATAGCATTCTTAGGAGTTTGAGCATGTTTATTGCAATCATTAACAACAATTTCATCCTTCATACAAGCCTCTTTAAAAGGTTCATGATACTTATCAAAATTCTTCCGGCAATTCAAAATGAGAGGCAAAAGCTTTATAAAGATTTGCAGCAACTTGAGAGTCAAGACCATAGGTAGCACTCATATTTCGAAATTTACCAGTATCCATAAAAGTTTCAATGCATTCATAATCATAGTTTATACCTGATTCTTTACCTTTGTCGTTCTCCCAATCTTCGGCGTTCTCCTGAATCCGATAAGAAGGTCCCATTTAAACTCTTCTTTATTGCGCGTGAATGATCCAGAACAAGAAGTATCCAACAAGGTCTTGTCTTGAAAAGAAAGTCTTGCATAGAAATTATCAATAATAACATTACCAGGAAGCTCATGATTGGGGCATTTGAGCATTAAAGACTTCAATCTCTCCCATGCTTGGGCAATACTCTCTCCATCATGAGGCCAAAAATTATATATTCGGTTTCGGTCTTTGTGAATTTCACTTGGAGGATAGAATTTACAATAAAATAGAGGCACAGTATCCTTCCAATCAAGAGAGTCCCCATTCTTCAGCAATTTGTACCAATGCGCCGCTTTACCAGACAGCGACATAGAGAATAGTTTCTTCTTCACTTCATCCATAGAGATACCTGCACACTTGAATAACACGCATAATTCATGCAAAAACAGTAAATGATCTTCAGGATGAACAGTTCCATCCCCTTCATAGCGGTTATCCATAACACGTTCAATAATTTTCATAGGTATCTTGAAAGGAATATTTTCAGTAGGTGGATTTAAAATATCACAAGCATCATTAGAGTTATCGCATATGGGAGATAAAGTATTATCAGAGCAAATTTTCTCCCGCAAAGATGTGAAGCTAAAAAGATCACAAAAACCAGCTTCCCCAAGCTTAGACTTCTCCATAGCATTAGCAGTAATTGCATTCATACTAATAACATCGCTACTAGCATATAAATAAGGTTCCATAGGTTTTTTAATTTTCGCATCAAACAATTCTAAATTAGGAAAAAGATTAAAAAGCTCACCAAATTTTTTGTTGTTTTCCATCATGCCTAACTAGTGAAAATAAAAACAAGAAACAAAAAGATGCAATTGCAGATCTAAAGGAAATAGCTTCGAACACTCACACACCGGCAACAATGCTAAGAGATAACTTAGTAGTCGAGGATGTGAATACCTTTTACCTTACATCCCCGGCAACGGCGCCAAAAATAGCTTGATGTCTACGGTGCTTCTATTCTTGTAGACAATGTTGGGCCTCCAAGAGCAGAGGTTTGTAGAACAGCAGCAAGTTTCCCTTAAGTGGATCACCCAAGGTTTATCGAACTCAGGGAGGACGAGGTCAAAGATATCCCTCTCAAGCAACCCTGCAATCACGATACAAGAAGTCTCTTGTGTCCCCAACACACCTAATACACTTGTCGATGTATAGGTGCACTAGTTCGGCGAAGAGATAGTGAAATACAAGTAATATGGATGTATATGAGTGGTAATAGCAATCTGAATAAAATATGGCAGCGAGTAAACATGCAACAAAACAGTAAACAAATGGAGATTCGATGCTTGGAAGCAAGGCCTAGGGATCATACTTTCACTAGTGGACATCTATCAACATTGATCACATAAATAAATAAGTTCTCTTCCTTTGTGCTACATATACTCTTGTCTGATAATGAACACCATTCGTTGCGTAGGGCTACAAGAGCACCTCAATGCCGGAGTTAACAAGCGCCACAACATTCGGCATTCATATTTAAGTAACCTTAGAGCCTAATAATAGTTAACTTCACAATCTACAAGAGATCACGATCATAACCCACGCCAAGTGCTACATGATGCACACACTGTCCACATTACATCATGAAGGAGGAATAGACTACTTTAATAACATCACTAGAGTAACACATAGATTGATAGTGATACAAAGCTCATCATATGGATCTCAATTATGCAAGACAATTCATGAGATCATTGTATTGGAGTACATGAGAGAGATTAACCACATAGCTACCGTAGAGCCCTCAGCCTGGGGTGAATTACTCTCTCCTCATCATGGAGACAATGACATGTGAAGATGGCGGTGGAGACGGCGGTGGAGATGACTCCGGGGCAATGTCCCGGTGAGGCCGGAACAGAGACTTCGTCCCCGAATTGAGTTTCGCGATGGCGGCGCTCCGAAGGTTTTCTCGGTTTTGTCGAACTGGGTCGAGGATTTAGGTCGTGACGACTAAATAGGCGAAGAGGCGGAGTCTGAGGGGCCTCGTGGGGCCACACAATAGGGGCGCGCCCCCTTGGTCGCGCCGCTCGTGAGGTGGGGCCCCCCGGCTCCCCTCCGGCCCTTCTTTGGTGCTCCGGAAGCTTCCGGAAAAATAGGATGTTGGGCGTTGATTTCGTCCGATTCCGAGAATATTTCCTTTCTAGGATTTCTAAAACCAAAAACAGCAGAAAAAACAGAACGTCTCTTCGGCATCTCGTCAATAGGTTAGTTCCGGAAAACGCATAAATATGACATAAAGTATGCATAAAACATGTAGATATCATCAATAATGTGGCATGGAACATAAGAAATTATAGATACGTTTGAGACGTATCAACCTGCCCCGCTTAAGTACACTTGGATGCTTTGCATAGCCGTTGCCTTTGTTCCACCCGTCAATTTTACTATCTCCAGGTAATCAACCAACCAATCCTCGGGATCTTGCAACCCGTCGAATTTCTTATATCTGTCAGGCAACTTGAAGTCAGATGGGACTCGCGTTTTACGGACTCGTCGAGTGAAACAGGGAGTCCACACATATCTTCATCATCTACTTCAGGTGACACGTTCTCTCCTCTCATGTCGCGCCCTGTCGACCCGTGCCTGTGCCGCTGTGTCTCTTGTCGACGGTCTTGGGGGTCTTGTACTGCCACTGTAGGTCGTGGACTATTTTGCCTTGCAGCTCCTTCAGGAGGTGTACTTGTACTCGCAAAATCCGTTCCCATGACACCGACTCCTGCCATGGCCATATTATACAATGCCTCTCTTGGATCTCCAGCAGGTGGCCTACTTGCCAATATATACGCCTGTATCACCATATATCCCGCTTCCGGAGTTTTGGGGATAATGTTTCCTCTTGTGTCAATCGACATAAATGACATGTCGAGGTTCTGGATCAGATGCTCTCTTCGCTTCCGGTATGTTCTCACGAGATCTTCCCCTGTTGCGGGCATCCCTATGGTTGTCTCCCGAAGTCCCTGAATGTCGGCTCAACTCAGCCCTTCGCCTGCTTGACGCAGAAGCGGCGGCTCTTCTCTTTTCGAGTTCAATTCTATCTTTTTGGAGTTCCCTTCCTGCACGGGCTAATTCATACTGGTATGCCTGCAGCTCTTCGTTGCAGTGGTATTCATCGGTTCTGTGCCATCCATGGCTCTTGCCGCTCTGTCCCAGGCTTCTTGCGGGAGTTGCACCTTTTGTCGCGTTCGGGACCGATGTATTTGGTGCCCAAACCTCGCATGAGATCAGCGGGATCGACGTATGGGTTTCCCAAATCATCGAAAGCCTCTGACGTCTCCGGCTCTGCTCGGCTTGCCTCTCCAATTACGTAAACTTGATGATATGTTGAAGCTTGATTGTCATCGGAATTGGTGACACCGTCGTATAGATCGGCGAAGACCTCCCGAATAGAAGTAGATCGGTCGATGAAGTCGAAAGTATCGACACTGTCCGAGTCGCTGCTTATATTTGAGTCCGCAGACGATCCGAAGGATATGTTGCTGAAAATCTTGACGAGCTTTCCGCTTGAATCGGGCTTGGTGAGGGTTGTCGACGAGATCTCTTCACCGCCAGACTCGAACGACGACACCGATCCCGAGGAATCGGAATCGACCGCGACCAATCTCGACGAATCCGGTATCGCGAGACGATGAGACCCCTCCTTCCCGACGCGGAAGTGGAACCTTCCGAATGTCATGTCCATGGGCTCCTCCAGATACGCATATGCATCCATACGGGAGGGCGGGTGAGGAACAAATTCGACTAGAGCGGTTTCGATCTGTTTACCTCGATCCATCGCGTTGCTCGCCACTGAAGATGTCGACGATGTTGAGCGTGCCATCGAGATCAGCTCCTTGTCGCCTCTAATCCCCACATACGGCGCCAATTGACAAGGTATTAACTTGTCAATGCCTACAAGTTGTAGACTAGGTTTTGTTGGAAGTAGAGGGCAAGTAGATATCGAAGGTTTCACCGAAAAGTACTCGATCTATGAAAACTAGGGTTGTCGTAACAATGATTCGATCCTCTTTGTCCCTCGACTCCCCTTATATAGCGGAGCCGAGGGTTTCGTGATACACAAGTTACAAAGTCCGGGGAGACTCTTTGAGTTCGACCGTAATAGTTACAAGTTATTATTCCTAATACAACTCTATACTTCCAAACTACTCCATAACTGGGCTCCCGGGCTTCATAAACTTGGGGTCGTGGGCCTTCAGTAAACCCCGGGAACCTTCTTCGGCAGGCCCATTGGGGATGCCTATGCCAACGTCTTCATCGTTTCTTGACGGTGGGAGACTCCTGATACGTCCAAAACGTATCTACTTTCCCGAACCTTTTTGTTATTATTTGCCCTCAAACTTGTGTGTTTTGAATGCAACTAACGCGGACTAACACTGTTTTCAGCAGAATTGCCCTGGTGTCTAGTTTTTGTGCAGAAAATCAACGTTCGGGAAAAATGCTAGAAATATACCCAAATGCCTTATTTTCCCGGGGAACTCACGGAGCCAGAAGGTGAAGAGCAGGGGGGCCTGGAGCTGGGAATACATGGCCTAGGCCTGGCCGCGCCTGGGGGGTGTATTCCCGACGCCTTCGTCGTTTCGGCCTCCCCTTTCGGCTATAAGATCCTCATCACGAGAAAACCCCGAGGGGTTTGAAGTTATTCCAGAGAAAAGTCCGTAGCGCCGCGCCTCGCGAAACCCTATTTCAGAGGCCGGAACTCCGTTCTGGCACCCTGCCGGAACGGGGAAATTGGAGGAGATCATCACCATCGCCATCACCGACGCCTCTCCATCAACCATCCATGATTCCCCCATTCATGTGTGAGTAGTTCCCTCGCTGTAGGCTGAAGGGGATGGTCGGGATTGGATGAGTTCGTTCATGTAATAGCATTAGAATTGTTCGGGGCATAGTGCCTAGTATCCGTCGTGAGTATTTTATGCATTGTTGCAACTTGTTATACTTAATGCTTGTCACTTTGGGCCCGAGTGCCATGATCTCAGATCTGAACATATTGTGTTTTCATGATGATGCTTTATATATTTTTCTTGATCATATCTGCAAGTTGTATACACATGTCATTGTCCGGAACCCGAGGCCCCGAAGTGACAATAATCGGGACAACCGGAGGGGATGGCTTTGATGTGAGGATTGATGTCTACGTGTGCTTCTATTCTTGTAGACAGTGTTGGGCCTCCAAAAGCAGAGATTTGTAGAACAGCAGCAAGTTTCCCTTAAGTGAATCACCCAAGGTTTATCGAACTCATGGAGGTAGAGGTCGTAGATATTCCTCTCAAGCAACCCTGCAATCACGATACAAGAAGTCTCTGTGTCCCCAACACACCTAATACACTTGTCGGATGTATAGGTGCACTAGTTCGGCGAAGAGATAGTGAAATACAAGTAGTATGGATGTATATGAGTAGTAATAGCAATCTGAATAAAATATGGCAGCGAGTAAACATGCAACAGAACAGTAAATAAGCGGTGTTTGCAGTATTGGAAACAAGGCCTAGGGATCCTACTTTCACTAGTGGACACTCTCAACATTGATCACATAAATAAATAAGTTCTCTTCCTTTGTGGTACATATACTCTTGTTTGATAACAAACACCATTCATTGTGTAGGGCTACAAGAGCACCTCAATGCCGGAGTTAACAAGCGCTACAACATTCGGCATTCATATTTAAGTAACCTTAGAGCATAATAGATCTTTGCAATTTAAACCGAGTACTAACATAGCATACACACTGTCACCTTTACACTATGAAGGGGGAATAGATCACATCAATACTATCATAGTAATAATTAACTCCATAACCTACAAGAGATTATGATCATAACCTACGCCAAGAACTACACGATGCACACACCGTCACCATTACACCATGAAGGAGGAATAGACTACTTTAATAACATCACATGAGTAGCACATAGACTAATAGCGATACAAAGCTCATCATATGGATCTCAATCATGCAAAGCAATTCATGAGATCATTGTATTGGGGTACATGAGAGAGAGATTAACCACATAGCTACCGTAGAGCCCTCAGCCCGGTGGAGAACTACTCTCCTCATCATGGGAGACAGCAGCGGCGATGAAGCTGGCGGTGGTATCGATGGAGATGCCTTCCGGGGGCACTTCCCGTCCCGGCGGCGTGCCGGAACAGAGACTTCTGTCCCCCAAACTTGACTTCGCGATGGCGGCGGCTGCGTAACTTTTCTCGTCCCGTGGCTTATTCCTTTAGGGTTTTCGCGATGGAGTCCTTAAGTAGGCGGAAGGGCAGCCTCGGAGGGGCCCTGGTGGGGCCACCACAATAGGGGGGCGCGCCCCACCCTCTGGTCTCTCTCCGGTGTTCTGGAAGCTTCGTGGAAAAATAAGATACTGGGCGTTGATTTCGTCCAATTCCGAGAATATTTCCTTACTAGGATTTCTGAAACCAAAAACAGAGAAAACAGAACTGGCACTTCGGCATCTTGTCAATAGGTTAGTTCGGAAAATGCATAAATATGACATAAAGTGTGTATAAAACATGTAGGTATTGTCATAAAACAAGCATGGAACATAAGAAATTATCGATACGTTGGAGACGTATCATCCCCTCTAGTTCCTACTCGCCCGAGTAGGTAAACGATAACAAGGATAATTTCGACATGCTACCAACATAATCTTGATCCAATAATGATGTAAAGCATGTGAACCGAGATCAAATCACTCAAAGCAAATGTCTATATTGATATAAGAGATGATAATGCAAGAGTTAAACAAGCTAGAAGTTTTCATGAACTATTGCTTCAAAGACATGAAACCGTACAAAGTTCATTAAAGATGTGTTAAATATTCAGCGTAGAAGTTCTATCCTTCATTCCAAGCATCAAGTAAATTTTCACAACATAAGAAGGATTCAATCAAGTAAACATAAACATGAACGTCATGAATCAACTGTTTCGAAGTCTACTCAACCGGTGAGCGCAAGCATTTGGTATTAGCACCAGGATGTTATGGCATAAAGAACGTTAATGGGGGTTTGGAAGGCCAAATGGAAGAAAGTCTTACAAAGCTATAAGTGATTATTAGACAAGAGGAAGTCTTATAATCGAAGCTATGCAAGGAGTAGTGATTGCCATGCAACGGATGCACATAGAGCTATATGTGTATGAAAGCTCTCCAATGGAACTAGTGGGGGTGCATCCAACTTGGTTGCTCACGAAGACCTAGAGCACTTTTGAGGAAGCTCATCATTGGAATATACAACCCAAGTTCTATAGTGTAAATTCCCCACATAGTTATACTAGTAAAACATGAAAACTCTCTCATATGGAGTGTAGGTGCTAAACATGAGCACAAATGATGACTATGAATACTGCAAGTGCTAAAACATGAGCACAAGTGTGGATAAAAGATAGTAATGCTGCCCCCTTTTTCTTTATTCTTTTTTTTCTTTTTCTTTTTCTTTTTTATTTTTTTCTTTTCTTTTCTCTTTTTCTTTTGATGGCCTCCATGGCTCTTTTCACTTTTAGGGGCAACATCCTAATATGACAACACACTTTTTGGTACAAATAACTCATAATGAATAAAACACGATGTATGAAACTGTATGCCTCTGCCAGTGTAGCAGGATGTGCAATGATCTAGCGTAACATGGGTAAACCACACATCAGCTGTATAGAATCATGCAAAGCAATATAAAAAATAATAAATGACAACATGTAATGTAAAATGGAAGTTGCATGGCAATATATCTCGGAACAGCTATGGAAATGCTTTGGTAGGTAGTTATGGTGGCTGTTTTGAGGAGATGTATGGGCTTATGTGTAGGAGAACAAGAGAAAGTCCTCCCACGGGTTTGGATGTACCGGCGAAGTATGCACAATTCTCAATGTGAGCAAAAGGCAATGCACAGTACCGAAGAGGCTAGCAAATATGGATGGTGGAAGTGCCAAAAATCGTAGCTTAACATTAGTCAAAAAGAACTCACAAGCTTATTGCAAACGACTAGCAGGTTCAACATTAAGAGCATGATTAAAATTTCACTGACCTTCAGCACAACTTAGTTATTACGATGAACCTTTAGACATGGAAAGCTATCAAGTCCAACTACACCTTCAACTATTTAAGTAGAGTTTGTAGTACGTCACAAGCTTAAAGACAACAATCCACTACTAATTTTAACTTATTCAAACAGCAAGCTTTACCATCTAAATACCTCAAAATGTTTGCAAAGAATCAAGTTATCGAAGCTCAATGATCTACAAGATTATGCAAGTATTTCATTATACCACTACCACATGCAACATTTTTTGAACCAACAAAATAACAACAAGTGAAGCGATCAACTTTCGCCATGAACACTAAAAGTAAAGCTAAGAACACATGTGTTCATATGCAACAGCGGAGCGTGTCTCTCTCCCACATAAGTGATGCGCTTAACACACGTCCGTTGGGAACCCCAAGAGGAAGGTGTGATGCGTATAGAAGCAAGTTTTCCTCGCATGAAACCAAGGTTATCGACCAGTAGGAGTCAAGGAGCTCGTGAAGGTTGTTGGTGGAGGAATGTAGTGCGGCGCAACACCAGTGAAACCGGCCCCAACGTGGAACCCGCACAACACAATCAAACTTCTTCCCAACGTAACAGTGAGGTTGTCAATCTCACCGCTTCTGTAAACAAAGGATTAACCGTATAGTGTGGAAGATGATGTTTGTTTGCGAAGAACAATAAAGAACAAGTATTGCAGAGATTGTATTTCAGATGTAAAGAATGGACCGGGGTCCACAGTTCACTAGTGGTGTCTCTCCCATAAGATAAATAGCATGTTGGGTGAACAAATTACAGTTGGGCAATTGACAAATAAAGAAGGCATAACAATGCACATACATATATCATAATGAGTACTATGAGATTTAATCAGGGCATTACGACAAAGTACATAGACCGCTATCCAACATGCATCTATGCCTAAAAAGTCCACCTTCGGTTATCATCCGAACCCCTTCCAGTATTAAGTTGCAAGCAACAGACAATTGCATTAAGTATGGTGCGTAATGTAATCAACACAAATATCCTTAGACAAAGCATCGATGTTTTATCCCTAGTGGCAACGGACATCCACAACCTTAGAACTTTCTGTCACTGTCCCAGGTTAATGGAGGCATGAACCCACTATCGAGCATAAATACTCCCTCTTGGAGTCACAAGTATCAACTTGGCCAGAGCCTCTACTAGCAACGGAGAGCATGCAAGAACATAAACAACACATATGATAGATTGATAATCAACTTGACATAGTATTCAATATTCATCGGATCCCAACAAACACAACATGTAGGATTACAAATAGATGATCTTGATCATGATAGGCAGCTCACAAGATCTAACATGATGGCACAATGAGGAGAAGACAACCATCTAGCTACTGCTATGGACCCATAGTCCAGGGGTGAACTACTCACACATCGATCCGGAGGCGATCATGGCGATGAAGAGCCCTCCGAGAGATGATTCCCCTCTCCGGCAGGGTGCCGGAGGCGATCTCCGAATCCCCCGAGATGGGATTGGCGGCGGCGGCGTCTCGAAGGTTTTCCGTATCGTGGCTCGGTGCGGAGTTATTCTCGAAGGTTTATGTAGGTGGAAGGGTACGTCGGGGGCGCCACGAGGGCCACACGCTAGGCCCCGCGCCAGGCCTGGGCCGCGCCGCCTGCGTGTGGCCGCCTCGTCGCCCCACTTCCCTTCGGACTTCGGAAGCTTCGTGGAAAAATAAGATCCGGCGTTGATTTCGTCCAATTCCGAGAATATTTCCTTTGTAGGATTTAAACCAAAAACACAGAAACAAACTAGCTCTTGGCATCTTGTCAATAGGTTAGTGCCGGAAAATGCATAATAATGACATATAATGTGTATAAAACATGTGAGTATCATCAATAAAGTAGCATGGAACATAAGAAATTATAGATACGTTTGAGACGTATCAAGCATCCCCAAGCTTAGTTCCTACTCGCCCTCGAGTAGGTAAACGATAACAATGATAATTTCTGAAGTGACATGCTATCATAATCTTGATCAATACTTATGAAGTGAATGAAGTGATTCGAAGCAATGGTAAAGACAATGATTAAACAACTGAATCATATAGCAAAGACTTTTCATGAATAGTACTTCAAGACAAGCATACATAAGACTTGCATAAGAGTTAACTCATAAGGCAATAAATTCTTAGTAAAAAGCTTTGAAGCAACACAAAGGATGATTAAGTTTCAGCAATTGCTTTCAACTTGTAACATGTATATCTCATGGATAGTTGTCAATATAAAGCAATATAACAAGTGCAATAGGTAAACATGTAAGAATCAATGAACACAGTTGACACAAGTGTTTGCTTCTAAGATAGAGAGAATAGGTAAACTAACTCAACATAAAGTAAAAGAAAGGCCCTTCGCAGAGGGAAGCATGGATTACTATTTTTGTGCTAGAGCTTTTGTTTTGAAAACAAGAAGCAATTTTGTCAACGGTAGTAATAAAGCGTATGTGTTATGTATAAGATATCCTATAAGTTGCAAGCCTCATGCATAGTATACCAATAGTGCCCGCACCTTGTCCTAATTAGCTTGGATTAACATGGATTATCATTGCATAACATATGTTTTAACCAAGTGTCACAAAGGGGTACCTCTATGCCGCCGTACAAAGGTCTAAGGAGAAAGCTCGCATTGGATTTCTCGCTTTTGATTATTCTCAACTTAGACATCCATACCGGGACAACATAGACAACAGATAATGGACTCCTCTTTAATGCATAAGCATTCAACAACAGATAATATTCTCATAAGAAATTGAGGATTTTTGTCCAAACTGAAACTTCCACCATGGATCATGGCTTTAGTTAGCGGCCCAATGTTCTTCTCTAACAATATGCATACTCAAACCATTTGATCATGAAAATCTCTCTTACTTCAGACAAGATGAACATGCATAGCAACTCACATGATATTCAACAAAGGTAATAGTTGATGGCGTCCCCAGAAACATGGTTATCGCTCAACAAGCAACTTATAAGAAATAAGACACATAGCAACATATTCAATACCACAATAGTTTTTAAGCTATTTTTCCCATGAGCTATATATTGCGAAGACAAAGAATGGAATTTTAAAGGTAGCACTCAAGCAATTTACTTTGGAATGGCGAAATACCACATAGTAGGTAGGTATGGTGGACACAAATGGCATAGTTTTTGGCTCAAGGATTTGGATGCACGAGAAGTAATCCCTCTCAGACAAGGCTTTGGCTAGCAAGGTTGTTTGAAGCAAACACAAGTATGAACCGGTACAAGAAAACTTACATAAGAACATATTGCAAGCATTATAAGACTCTACTGTCTTCCTTGTTGTTCAAACACCTTAACCAGAAAATATCTAGACCTTAGAGAAACCAATCATGCAAGCCAAATTTCAACAAGCTCCATGTAGTTCTTCATTAATAGGTGCAAAGTACATGATGCAAGAGCTTAAACATGATCTATATGAGCACAACAATTGCCAAGTATCAAATTATTCAAGACAATACACCAATTACCACATGAGGCATTTTCCGTTTCCAACCATATAACAATGAACGAAGCAGTTTTAACCTTCGCCATGAACATTAAAGCATAATTAAGAACACAAGTGTTCCATATGAAAAAGCGGGGCGTAATATCTCCAATATAAAGGATTGGGGATCCAACTTTATTCAAACAAAACAAAAATAAAAGCAAACGACGCTCCAAGTAAAGTGCATATGATGTGATGAATAAAAATATAGTTTCACTAGAGGAACCTGATAATGTTGTCGATGAAGAAGGGGATGCCTTGGGCATCCCACTAGATGCTTGAGTCTTCTTGAAATATGCAGGGATGAACCACAGGGGCATCCCCAAGCTTAGACTTTTCACTCTTCTTGATCATAGTATATCATCCTCCTCTCTCCTTATCCTTTCCTCCACACCAAACTCAAAATAAACTCATTAGAGGGTTAGTGCATAATCAAAAATTCACATATTCAGAGGTGACATAATCATTCTTAACACTTGGACATTGCACAAAGCTACTGAAAGTTAATGGAACAAAGAAATCCATCAAACATAGCAAAAGAGGCAATGCGAAATAAAAGACAGAATCTGTCAAAACAGAACAGTCCGTAAAGACGAATTTTCCAGGGGCACTTAACTTGCTTAGATGAAAATGCTCAAATTGAATGAAAGTTGCGTACATATCGAGGATTACACGTAAATGGCAGAATTTTATGAGTTATCTACGAGCGGGGCTGCTCAATTTCGTGATAAGAAATCTGTTTCTGCGCAGTAATCAAATATAGTATCAACATTGCTATCAAAGACTTTACTTGGCACAACAATGCAATAAAATAAAGATAAGGAGAGGTTGCTACGTAGTAACAACTTCCAAGACTCAAATATAAAACAAAAGCGCTGTAGTAAAATAATGGGTTGTCTCCCATAAGCGCTTTTAACGCCTTCAGCTAGGCGCAGAAAGTGTGAATCAAGTATTATCGAGAGATGAAGCATCAACATCATAATTTGTTCTAATGATAGAATCAAAAGGCAACTTCATTCTCTTCCTAGGTAAGTGTTCCATACCTTTCTTGAGAGGAAATTGATATTTAATATTACCTTCCTTCATATCAATAATAGCACCAACAGTTCGAAGAAAAGGTCTTCCCAATATAATGGGACAAGATGCATTGCATTCAATATCCAAGACAACAAAATCAACGGGGACAAGGTTATTGTTATAATACGAACATTATCAATCCTCCCCAAAGGTTTCTTTGTAGAATGATCAGCAAGATTAACATCCAAATAACAATTTTTCAATGGTGGCAAGTCAAGCATATCATAGAGTTTCTTAGGCATAACAAAAATACTTCACCAAGATCACATAAAGCATTACAATCGAAATCATTTACTTTCATCTTAATGATGGGCTCCCATCCATCTTCTAACTTCCTAGGAATAGAAGCTTCAAGTTTTAATTTCTCTTCTCTAGCTTTAATGAGAGCATTTGTAATATGTTTTATAAAGGCTAAATTTATAGCACTAGCATTAGGACTTCTAGCAAGTTTTTGTAAGAACTTTATAACTTCAGAGATATGACAATCATCAAAATCTAAATCATTATGATCTACAGAATGGGATCATTGTCCCCAATATTTTGAAAAATTTCAGCAGTTTTATCACAAGCGCTTTAATAGTTTAGCAGTCAGCAGTTTTGTACGCTTTGTACTAGGAGTAGAAACATTGCCAACAACAATTATTTTACCATTGATAGTAGGAGGTTTAGCAACATGGGAGGAATCAATATTACTAGTGGTGGTAATAGTCCAAACTTTAGCTACATTATTCTCTTTAGCAAGTTTTTCATTTTCTTCTCTTTCCCACCTAGCATGCAATTCAGCCATCAATCTTATATTCTCATTAATTCTAACTTGGATGGCATTTGCTGTAGTAACAATTTTATTATCAATATCCTTATTAGGCATAACTTTCAATTTTAAAAGATCAATATCAGAGGCAAGTCTATCAACCTTAGAAGCAAGAATATCAATTTTATCAAGCTTTTCCTCAACAGATTTGTTAAAAGCAGTTTGTGTACTAATAAATTCTTTAAGCATGGCTTCAAGACCAGAGGGTACACTCCTATTATTGTTGTAAGAATTCCCAGAATTACCATAACCATTACCATTATTAGAAGGATATGACCTATAGTTGTTACCAGAATTATTCCTATAAGCATTGTTGTTGAAATTATTATTTTTAATGAAATTCACATCAACATTTTCTTCTTGAGCAACCAATGAAGCTAAAGGAACATTATTAGGATCAACATTGGATCTACCATTCACAAGCATAGACATAATCACATCAATCTTATCACTCAAGGAGAAGGTTTCTTCAACAAAATTTACCTTCTTACCTTGTGGAGCCCTTTCCGTGTGCCATTCAGAGTAATTTATCATCATATCATCAAGAAGCTTTGTAGCACCCCCAAAGTGATGGACATAAAGGTACCTCCAGCAGCGAATCCAATAGGTTCCGAAGAAAAATTTATCTGCATAAAAGGTTTGGATGATCATCCAAGTAGTTAGTCCATGGGTTGGGCAATTCTTCACCAAAGATTTCATTCTCTCCCATGCTTGAGCAACATGTTCATTATCTAATTGCTTAAAATTCATTATGCTACTTCTCAAAGATATAATTTTAGCGGAGGATAATATCTACCAATAAAAGCATCCTTACATTTAGTCCATGAATCAATACTATTCTTAGGCAAAGATAGCAACCAATCTTTAGCTCTTCCTCTTAATGAGAAAGGAAACAATTTCAGTTTTATAATATCACCATCTACATCCTTATACTTTTGCATTTCACAAAGTTCAACAAAATTATTAAGATGGGCAGCAGCATCATCAGAACTAACACAGAAAATTGCTCTCTCATGACAAGATTTAGTAAAGCAGGTTTAATTTCAAAGAATTCTGCTGTAGTAGCAGGTGGAGCAATAGGTGTGCATAGGAAATCATTATTATTTGTGCTAGTGAAGTCACACAACTTAGTATTTTCAGGAGTATTCATTTTACCAATAGTTAATAAAGCAAACTAAATAAAGTAAATGCGAGTAACTAATTTTTTTGTGTTTTTAATATGGAGAACGCAAACAAGATAGTAAATAAAGTAAAGCTAGCAACTAATTTTTGTGTGTTTTGTTTTAGTGCAGCAAACAAAGTAGTAAATAAAATAAAGCAAGACAAAAACAAAGTAAAGAGATTGGAAGTGGAGACTCCCCTTGCAGCGTGTCTTGATCTCCCCGGCAACGGCGCCAGAAAAGTGCTTGATGGGTGCAGTTAACACACGTCCGTTGGGAACCCCAAGAGGAAGGTGTGATGCGTATAGAAGCAAGTTTTTCCTCAGTATGAAACCAAGGTTATCGAACCAGTAGGAGTCAAGGAGCACGTGAAGGTTGTTGGTGGAGGAATGTAGTGCGGCGCAACACCACTGAAACCGGCCTCAACGTGGAACCTGCACAACACAATCAAAGTACTTTGCCCCAACGTAACAGTGAGGTTGTTGATACGTCCATTTTGCATCACTATTTTATATCATAATTTGCTGTTATTCATTGATATATTTCATATTTAGAGATGATACTTATGTTATTTCATCTATTTTGCATATTTCATGATTATTGGGAGATTCACCGGAGCCGTGGATTCTGCTGGAAAAAGCACCGTCAGAATGCAATATTTCGAAGATCAACTGTGGAAGGGAATTTACCAAAAATCCTATTTTTCCGATGACGAAGGAAGCCGAAGGGGAGCCGAGGGGACCCAAGGTGGGGCCAGACCCGGCGCGGCCCATGGGCCCGCGCCACCATGTGGTGTGGGGGCCCACAGCCCCTTTCGCCTCCTTTTCTTCGCGAAACCCTTCGTCCCGAAACCTAAGCTCCGAGGAATCCTCACGAAGGGTTACAGCCGCCTCTGCGGGGCGGAGAACACCAGAGAGAAAAGAGCTCTCCCAGAATCCGCCGGGGAAATTCCCTCCCGGAGGGGGAAATCGACGCCATCGTCACCGTCATCAAGCTGGACATCATCTCCACCACCATCACCATCATCTTCATCATCATCACCGTCATCTCCACCGCTGCACCTCGTCATCGCCGTAACGATTTGGGTTAGATCTTGATTGTTTGATAGGGGAAACTCTCCCGGTGTCGATCTCTACTTGTTATTGATGATATTGAGTGAAACCGTTGAACCAAGATTTATGTTCAGATTGTTATTCATCATCATATCACCTCTGATCATGTTCCATATGATGTCTCGTGAGTAGTTCGTTTAGTTCTTGAGGACATGGGTGAAGTCTAAATGTTAGTAGTGAATTATGGTTGAGTAATATTCAATGTTATGATATTTAAGTTGTGGTGTTATTCTTCTAGTGGTGTCATGTGAACGTCGACTACATGATACTTCACCATTTATGGGCCTAGGGGAATGCATCTTGTATTCGCTTGCTAATTGCGGGGTTGCCGGAGTGACAGAAACCTAAACCCCCGTAGTATATCGATGCAGAGGGATCGCAGATCTCAGAGTAAGGCTGTGGTTAGATTTATCTTAATTACTTTCTTGTAGTTGGATGCTTGCAAGGGGTATAATCACAAGTATGTATTAGTCCTAGGAAGGGCGGTACATTAGCATAGGTTCACCCACACAACACTTATCAAAACAATGAAGATTATTTAGCTACATGAAGCGAAAGCACTAGACTAAATTCCCGTGTGTCCTCAAGAACGTTTGGTCATTATAAGTAAACAAACCGGCTTGTCCTTTGTGCTAAAAAGGATTGGGCCACTCGCTGCAATTATTTCTCTCGCACTTTACTTACTCGTACTTTATTCATCTATTACATCAAAACCCCCGAATACTTGTTTGTGAGCATTTACAGTGAATCCTTCATCGAAACTACTTGACAATACCTTCTGCTCCTCGTTGGGATCGACATTCTTACTTATCGAAGATACTACGATACACCCCCTATACTTGTGGGTCATCAGTTGTCAATCTCACCGGCTTGATGTAAACAAAGGATTAACCATATAGTGTGGAAGATGATGTTTGTTTGCGAAAAACATTAAAGAACAAGTATTGCAGTAGATTGTATTTCAGAAGTAAAGAATGGACCGGGTTCCACAGTTCACTAGTGGTGTCTCTCCCAGAAGATAAATAACATGTTGGGTGAACAAATTACAGTTGGGCAATTGACAAATAAAGAAGGCATAACAATGCACATACATATATCATGATGAGTACTATGAGATTTAATCAGGCATTACGACAAAGTACATAGACCGCTATCCAACATGCATCTATGCCTAAAAAGTCCACCTTCAGGTTATCATTCGAACCCCTTCTATTAAGTTGCAAAAACAGACAATTGCATTAAGTATGGTGCGTAATGTAATCAACACAAATATCCTTAGACAAAGCATCGATGTTTTATCCCTAGTGGCAACAACACATCCACAACCTTAGAACTTTCTCACTGTCCCAGATTTAATGGAGGCATGAACCCACTATCGAGCATAAATACTCCCTCTTGGAGTCACAAGTATCAACTTGGCCAGAGCCTCTACTAGCAACGGAGAGCATGCAAGAACATAAACAACACATATGATAGATTGATAATCAACTTGACATAGTATTCAATATTCATCGGATCCCAACAAACACAACATGTAGGATTACAAATGGATGATCTTGATCATGATAGGCAGCTCACAAGATCTAACATGATAGCACAATGAGGAGAACACAACCATATAGGTACTGCTATGGACCCATAGTCCAGGGGTGAACTACTCACACATCGATCCGGAAGCGATCATGGCGATGAAGAGCCATCCGGTAGATGATTCCCCTCTCCGGCAGGGTGCCGGAGGCGATCTCCTGAATCCCCCGAGATGGGATTGGCGGCGGCGTCACAGTAAGGTTTTCCGTATCGTGGCTCTCGGTACTGGAGTTATTCTCGACGAAGGTTTATGTAGGCGAAAGGGTAGGTCAGGGGGCGCCACGAGGGGCCCACACGCTAGGGCCCCGCGGCCAGGGCCTGGGCCGCGCCGCCCTGCTGTGTGGCCGCCTCGTCGCCTCACTTCGTTTCCCTTTCGGACTTCTGGAAGCTTCGTGGAAAAATAAGATCATGGGCGTTGATTTCGTCCAATTCCGAGAATATTTCCTTTGTAGGATTTCAAACCAAAAAGCAAAACAAGAACGGCTCTTCGGCATCTTGTCAATAGGTTAGTGCCGGAAAATGCATAATAATGACATATAATGTGTATAAAACATGTGAGTATCATCAATAAAGTAGCATGGAACATAAGAAATTATATCAAACTTTTGAGACGTATCAATAAGCATGAATTTATTCAGAGAATGAAAATAAAAAAACGAAAATAAAAGCACACAGACGCTCCAAGTAAAGTACATAAGATGTGATGGAATAAAAATATAGTTTCACTAGAAGTGACGATAAGTTGTCGATGAAGAAGGGATGCCTTGGGCATCCCCAAGCTTAGATGCTTGAGTCTTCTTGAAATATGCAGGGATGAACCACGGGGCATCCCCAAGCTTAGACTTTTCACTCTTCTTGATCATAGTATATCATCCTCTTCTCTTGACCCTTGAAAACTTCCTCCACACCAAACTCGAAACAAACTCATTAGAGGGTTAGTGCATAATCAAAAATTCACATGTTCAGAGGTAACACAATTAGTTTTAACACTTCTGGACATTGCCCAAAGCTACTGGAAGTTAATGGAACAAAGAAATCCACTCAACACAGTAAAAGAGGCAATGCAAAATAAAAGGCAGAATCTGTCAAAACAGAACAGTCCGTAAAGACGAATTTTCCAAGTGCACTTAACTTGCTCAGATGAAAAAGCTCAAATTGAATGAAAGTTGCGTACATATATGAGGATCACGCATGTAAATTGGAAGAATTTTCTGAGTTACCTACAGACGGGGCTGCTCAATTTGGTGACAGTAAGAAATCTGTTTCTGCGCAGTAATCCAAATCTAGTATCAACTCTACTATCAAAGACTTTACTTGGCACAACAATGCAATAAAATAAAGATAAGGAGAGGTTGCTACAGTAGTAACAACTTCCAAGACTCAAATATAAAACAAAAGTGCTGTAGTAAAATAAACACATGGGTTATCTCCCAAGAAGTACTTTCTTTATAGCCATTAAGATGGGCTCAGTAATTTTAATGATGCACTCGCAAGAAATAAGAGTTGAAGCAAAAGAAAGCATCAAGAAGCAAATTCAAAACACATTTAAGCCTAACCCACTTCCTATGAAAAGGAATCTTGTACACAAATAAATTTATGAAGAACAAAGTGGCAAGCATAGAAAAGCAACACAAGCGCAATTTCAAGATTCTCAACATAAAAAGGGGAAACTTAATATTATTAAGATGCATATAACCATTTTCCCTCTCTCATAATAACTTTCAGTAGCATCATGAACAAACTCAACAATATAACTATCACATACAACATTCTTGTCATGAGCTACATGCATAAAATTATTACTCTCCACATAAGCATAATCAATTTTATTAGTTGTAGTGGGAGCAAATTCAATAAAATAGCTATCATTATTATTCTCATCAAGTGTAGGAGGCATAGTATAATCATAATAAAATTTACTCTCCATAGTAGGCGGCACCAAAAGACCACTATCATTATAATCATCATAAATAGGAGGCAAAGTATCATCAAAGAAAATTTTCTCCTCAATGCTTGGGGGACTAAAAATATCATGCTCATCAAAACCAGCTTCCCAAGCTTAGAATTTTCCATATCATTAGCAACAATGGTGTTCAAAGCGTTCATACTAATATCATTGCTACTAGCATGCAAATAAGATTCCATAGGTTTTTTAATTTTTGCATCACACAATTTATGTCTTAACTCAGGAAATAGCTTAAAAAGGTCATAGTTGCTTTCCATTATGCCTAACTAGTGAACAAGAAACAAAAAGACGCAATTGCAGAATCTAAAAGAGATACCTTCGAGCACTTACAACGGCACGAGAAAATAACTTAGTTACAGGGTCCGAGTGTGAGTGCCTTTTACCTTACCCCCGCAACGGCGCGAAAAATAGCTTGATGTCTACGTGCTTCTATTCTTGTAGACAGGTGTTGGGCCTCCAAGAGCAGAGTTTGTAGAACAGAAGTTTCCCTTAAGTGAATCACCCAAGGTTTATCGAACTCGGGAGGTAGAGGTCGGAGATATTCCTCTCAAGCAACCCCGCAATCACGATACAAGAAGTCTCTTGTCCCCAACACACCTAATACACTTGTCGGATGTATAGGTGCACTAGTTCGAAGAGATAGTGAAATACAAGTAGTACGGATGTATATGAGTGGTAATAGCAATCTGAATAAAATATGGCAGCAACATGCAACAGAACAATAAATAAGCGGTGTTTGCGTATTGGAAACAAGGCCTAGGGATCCTACTTTCACTAGTGGACACTCTCAACATTGATCACATAAATAAATAAGTTCTCTTCCTTTGTGCTACATATACTCTTGTTTGATAACAAACACCATTCGTTGTGTAGGGCTACAAGAGCACCTCAATGCAAGAGTTAACAAGCGCCACAACATTCGGCATTCATATTTAAGTAACCTTAGAGCATAATAGATCTTTGCAATTTAAACCGAGTACTAACATAGCATACACACTGTCACCTTTACACTATGAAGGGGGAATAGATCACATCAATACTATCATAGTAATAATTAACTCAATAACCTACAAGAGATTATGATCATAACCTACGCCAAGAACTACACGATGCACACACTATCACCATTACACCATGAAGGAGGAATAGACTACTTTAATAACATCACATGAGTAGCACATAGACTAATAGCGATACAAAGCTCATCATATGGATCTCAATCATGCAAAGCAATTCATGAGATCATTGTATTTGGGTACATGAGAGAGAGATTAACCACATAGCTACCGGTAGAGCCCTCAGCCGGTGGAGAACTACTCCCTCCTCATCATGGGAGACAGCGGCGATGAAGCGGTGGTGGTGTCGATGGAGATGCCTTCCGGGGCACTTTCCGTCCCGCGGCATGCCGGGAGACTTCGTCCCCGAACTTGACTTCACGATGGCGGCGGCTGCGTAATTTTTCTCGTCCCGTGGCTTATTCCTTTAGGGTTTTCACAACAGAGTCCTTAAGTAGGCGGAAGGGCAGCCTCGGAGGGCCCTGGTGGGGCCACACAATAGGGGCGCGCCCACCCCTTGGCCGCGCGGCGTGTGGGCCCCCGGCTCCCCTCCGGCCTCTCTCCGGTGTTCAAGCTTCGTGGAAAAATAAGATGGCGTTGATTTCGTCCAATTCCGAGAATATTTCCTTACTAGGATTTCGAAACCAAAACACAGAAAACAAGAACGGCACTTCGGCATCTCGTCAATAGGTTAGTTCCGGAAAATGCATAAATATGACATAAAGTGTGTATAAAACATGTAGGTATTGTCATAAAACAAGCATGGAACATAAGAAATTATCGATATGTTGGAGACGTATCAAGGATCACGTGTGTTCACGGAGTGTTAATGCTTTGCTCCGGTACTCTATTAAAAGGAGTACCATAATTACCAGTAGTTTCTCTCGAGGCCCCGCTGCAACAGGCTGGTTGGATAAAAGATGTCGCGTAAGTTTCTCATTGCGAGCACGCGCGACTAAATAGGAACACATGCCTATGGTTATTTTATTCTTGGATACTTGTATCACTTTATCTGCAAATGCCCATGTTAGCTATTATATGAGTCGTCTCATTCATGCAACGCCCGGTTATCCATCCCTGTGCCTATAATATTTTAATCCTGTTGTTTACACATCCACCACTGCTGCTGTTTTTACTTTATTTTCGATGTTACTTTATTACTGCCACTGCTATAAAACTGTTGCTACTGATAAACCTCTGCGAGCTAGTCTATTTCCAGGCAGCTGAATTGACAACTCAACTGTCAAGGCTTATATTTATTCTTTGGCTCCCCTTGTGTAAATTGGGTAATACTTCCCTCGAAGACTATTGCGATCCCCTATACTTGTGGGTCATCAAGACTATTTTCTGGCGCCGTTGCCGGGAGCATAGCTTTATTTATAAGTCAACTTGGAAGTGATCCTATTCGCTGCTATTCATTATGGGGAAGACTCGAGATGAAAGAGTCCCTATATTTCCGTCCACTACAAGAAGAGGTACAACTTTAAACACCTCTACTGCTCTTGATTCGCCGTCTGTGATGAGTAAGCTTCTTACTCCACCTTATGTTGATCATGCTACTACTTCTGTTGAATCTGAAAATTCTCCTGATGATTTGGATGGTGCCTCTACTTTGTTTGATGAAAGTGGTTCGTTAGGTCCTTTCCTAGACACCACAATTGCTAGGGCTAAGCAAAATCGAAAATGAAAGAAGTATTTTTTTGCCCTCCGGTTCACCTGAGCCCGGAGATCATGCTTGTGACGATTTTGATGAAGCTTATATTGAGCTTGATGATGATTTAATTGATGAATGTCACACCTCTATTAATGCAAGCGTCGCTAAAAGCCTACTTGCAAGGCGTGCTATTAAATATATGCCGCCTATTGATCCTACTTTTGCCACATCTCCCATAGACATTAGGGATAAGGATTATGATTTCTCTCTAGATTTATCTTATATATCAACTGTTGAGAAGGAGCCTTTTGTGGTACTGAAAATAAAAGTGCTATGAAGCATATGAATGAGCTCAATGCTTTGAGTAATGTTTTTGCTGATAATAATAAAATGCGCACCTACTTTATTACTAAGATTTTCCCTTTTACTTTGAAAGGTGCCGCGAAAGCTTGGTATGGTAGTTTATTGCCTAGGTCTATTAAATGTCCTAAGGATTTACTTGCAGCTTTCTTTTAGAAATATTTCCCTGCTAGTGCTCAACATGCTGCTTTGCAAAATATTACTGACTTTGTGCAGGAGAAAGAAGAAATATTGCATGTCGCATGGGCAAGGTTTTGCTCATTAATTAGAGGAGTAATGAATTGTCCTTTTGCTAAAAATGAATTACTTGATATATTCTATAATGGACTAACCGATGAATCTAGGACATACCTGGATAGTTGTGATGGTTGTGTTATCAGGCAAAGAACTCCTAGTGAAGCCGAATAATTAATGGCTAAAATAAGCAAGAATTATGATGATTGGCATATTCCTGAGTCTACACCAACCCCGAAGAAAAGAGAGATGATTGAATTAAATGATGAAGTGATGAAGGAAGCCAAGAAATCTCTCAAGGAGAAGGGTATTAAATCCGAATATGTGAAGAACCTCCCTCCTACGGAAGCATGTTTATGATGATTGTCATTAGAATTGTTCGGGGCATAGTGCATAGTATCCGTTGTGAGTATTTATGCATTGTTGCAACTTGTTATACTTAATGCTTGTCACTTTGGGCCCGAGTGCCATGATCTCAGATCTGAACATATTGTGTTTTCATGATGATGCTTTATATATTGTTCTTGATCATATCTGCAAGTTGTATACACATGTCATTGTCCGGAACCCGAGGCCCCGAAGTGACAATAATCGGGACAACCGGAGGGGATGGCTTTGATGTGAGGATCACGTGTGTTCACGGAGTGTTAATGCTTTGCTCACTCTATTAAAAGGAGTACCTTAATTACCAGTAGTTTCCCTCGAGGCCCCGCTGCAACGGGCTGGTTGGATAAAAGATGTCGCGCAAATTTCTCATTGCGAGCACGCGCGACTAAATAGGAACACACGCCTATGGTTATTTTATTCTTCGATATTTGCATGACTTTATCTGCAAATGCCCATGTTAGCTATTATATGAGTCGTCTCATTCATGCAACGCCCGGTTATCCATCCCTGTGCCTACATTATTTTAATCCTGCTGTTTACCGCATCCACCACTGCTGCTGTTTTTACTTTATTTCCGTTGTTACTTTATTATTGCCACTGCTATAAAACTGTTGCTACTGATAAACCTCTGCGAGCTAGTGTATTTCCAGGTGCAGCTGGATTGACAACTTAACTGTCAAGGCTTATATTTATTTTTTGGCTCCCCTTGTGTCGAATCAATAAATTGGGTAATACTTCTCTCAAAGATTGTTACGATCCCCTATACTTGTGGGTCATCAACTCCCTCTCTAGAATTATCTAAAAATATCATGTGAGGAGTCTCCATATTTGTTGGGGTCTATTCGTCGTTATCTTTCCAACAAAATTGGTTTCATGTCAATCGGAGTTCGGGAGCATTTTATATTTTAAAGAAAAATAAAAGGTTTTTCAGGGGTCCCGAAATCCGGTCGCTGGCCCGACAGGCCGAGTGCTGCTGCTGGGTAGCTCGGCAGTCAGACCGGCCAACCGGGTGCTGCTGCCGGAAAAGTCGGCAGGCAGCCCGGCCTACCGGGTGCTGCTGCCGGACTGCCGAAAAGAACCGAAGCCCAGGAGATGTCGGTACACAGCCCGACAGGCCGGGTGCTGCTGCCGGGCAATTCGGCAGTCAGCCCGGCCCATCGGATGCTGCTGCCGGGCAGCCGGTATGTGGCCCGGTACCACCGGGTCAGCTGCCGGGTTGCCCGACTTTTCCTCAAACGACTAGTTTTCTCAGCCCGACTTTTTCTCCAACAGTTATATTTTCCCTTACACTATAAATAGGCCTTCTTCCACCTTGGGCTGGTTAAGTTCTTTCACTCTCTCTCCTCCATTGTTGCCTTTGAAGAACTTGCCCTATATCTTGATTCCCCCTATGATTCTTGCTCATTTTTGAGGGATTTAAGAGAGGAGATCTAGATCTACAACTCCACCAATCCTTTCCTCCTCTTTGTGAGGGGAACTCTTGGGATCTAGATCTTGGAGTCATTTGTTGATTTCCTCTTTGTTATTCCTCTCTAATCTCGTCCTAGCATTTGTTGCTTTGGTAGGATTTGAGTGTGAAGGATTTGAACACCTCTAGTATTCTTGCTTTGCATCATTGCATAGTGTTGAGCTCTCCACCACGGTTAGTTCGAGTGAGAGACCGTGAGCTTGTTACTCTTGGAGGGAGACCTCCTAGTTGGCTTGGCGGTTGGTGCTCCGGTGATCTCTTCAAGGAAGATTGTGAAGAGGCCCGGGCTTCTCCTTCGTGGAGCTTGTGAAGTGGTTAAGGAGCTTGCCATCTCCGGAGTGGAGGAAAAACTAACCATAAGGAAATGGCCATTATCCTTCGTGGGTTTGGCTCGGAGAATAGGGTGAGCCTTCGTGGTGTTGGGGAAACCTTCGTGGGACCTCCACCACTCCAAACGTGACATACATTCTTGCAAAGGAAGGGAACACGGGAATACATCCTCGTCTCCGTGTGCCTCGGTTATTTCTATACCCGAGCTTACTTTCCTTGTGATAACCATCGTGCTTGAAATACATATATCTTGCTATCACTTGTGCTACATATATCTTGTGCCTATCTTGCTTAGCTCTAGTTATTGTTGTTACACTTAGGTGAGCCTAGCATATTTAGGATTTGTGCTTGTAAAATAAACGTTAGTTTAATTTCGCATTCTTACAAGCCAAATTCCGTAAGAGTTTTTAAAACGTCTATTCACCCCCCTCTAGGCGACATCTCTTCCTTTCATGGGGCCATGTATGATAATTAGGGGTGTAAAGGGATTGGATAATTTCCGCACCAAAATCAGCCATGAATATGTTTTAAGACATTCATATCCGACTTTAAAGAATCTGGTGGGATAAGGATATCCGATTCCAATTGTGCTCCGGATACGGTATAGCAAATAGCATGCGGATATGGATTATCCAAAATTTAATTAGGATAATCCGAATGTTCTTAACCAGATAATCCGATTTTGGAGACAAAAGCCAAAGCCAAAGCCAATCTCACAAGATTAGTAGTTAGTGAGTTATCAAATTTATTTGGTGAGCATGTTTAGTTCTAAATTTCTAACAATCCTTTATTTTTAGCGTATTGTGTCTCTTTTGTGTTGACTATACGAGATTGAAAGTTTTAAATCCCTCTCAAAATTGGCAAGAACTATAACTCTCTACGAATAAGAGCATATATCTGATAACTCTCAAGATCGGCAGTGACCTATCAGTTTTTACCACACAATGGGGAGTCCAACTCCGACCGGTGTTCAAACAACAACACTCTGCACCAGCACGCCGTTGTCACGCTGGACTGGGATATTTATGCCACGGTGGCTACCTATAAAACCTCCGCGCGCCTCCGTCTCTCTTTCCCCTCCCCTCCCAAAACCCTAGCCCCCTCCCCTGCTTTGCGGCGCGCCAGAGCAAGCCACCCCTAATCCTCCCTTCGAGCGAGATGGATCGGCGCAAGGGCAGCGGCAGCCGCGACGCCAACGGCGGCGGCCTCGCGGAGGCCACGGCGTCCAGGCTCCGGTTCGAGGACGCCGACGAGGTGGGGATGGAGGTCGAGGTCGAGGACTGCCCCGCCGCCGCCGCGGAGGAGGAGGTCATCGGCAACGAGAAGACCAGCGCCGACTACTACTTCGACTCATACTCCCACTTCGGTACGCGCCCTCCATCCGATTCGTGAGACGTGTGCTTTTTTTTTTCTTACCGTCGATTTCTGTTAGCCCGATCTTTGACTAGTCTATGGTATCGTCCGGTTGTGTCCATGAGAAAAAACAGTGAAGGTGCCAATGATTGATCGTTTGCACGCTTAGTGCAGCATGGGATATAATCAGTGCGCCTGAATTCTAGGATTACGCTCGGCTGGATCAAACATTGATTCTTGACCCTCTAAGAGGCTGCCTGGATTGGGTGTAAAATTAGTCTGGCCTTTAGCTCAAAGTTGTAGTACTAAATACCGGTGGACGCACTAATTTACACCCATCCCAACCGGGGCCTAAACAGAGGGATTGGTGGAATAAGATTGTTTCATTGCCAATTGCTGTGGCTGGATTAGATGTTAGAGCTGTTGCTTTAATATATTGGCATCTGCTTTTGCCTTGGGTTGTTGCTCTGCTGAATGGAAATATGGCCTTTAGTCAAGCTGCCATCACTAGTTGGAATTTGAAAAGGTTGTCAATGCTTATTACCTCACACTTGTGGTAAAAGTTGCTGGCCTTGCTAGTCACGTTCTTCCATGTGCTTATTAATTGATATCGGTTCTTCTGTTGTCACCATGTATTTATTTCCGTGAGCAGTTCAAAATGTACTGTTAATGTTTTGCCACAAGTTTATTTTGTACTCATACTCTACCCTTGGTTTTTGTTTTGCAGGTATTCATGAAGTAAGTGGTTCTGAAGCAAACAACACTTCTTTCTCTATCTCTCTCGGCCGTGCAGTTTGTGCATTATTGTATAAGAATCCTTGTTTTACTCTTTAGACATGCCAACCAAATATTGGAGATGCCAATTACTTTAAATGTATTGATTGCAGGAAATGCTAAAAGATGTTGTTCGGACAAGATCATACCAAAATGTTATTACCCAGAATAACTTCCTTTTTAAGGACAAAATTGTCCTTGATGTTGGCGCCGGGACTGGCATCCTTTCACTTTTCTGCGCGAAAGCAGGAGCCAAGCATGTCTATGCGGTCAGTTTACTAATTTCATGCTTGCAGTTCAATACTATGATGTTGGTTTAGTTGTCCTAAGCTATTTTAATAGATGCGTATTATTTCAATAAGAATGATAATATATTTACTGACTCAGTTGTTGGAATCCTGCAACCTAGTTTTGCATGTGGTTGTTTGTACCCAGTTGTCTATGATCTGAAATGAAATAGAATTTACTTTACCTACCAATATAGTTCAGAAGCATCAGAAAAATTCACAGAAAATGTCCTGGTTATGAAATTAAGAGGAAAAACAAAGTACGCCAATTGTGTTCACTGTGAGTGTTAAGAGACTGGTATCCTATAATGTTTTGTGAAGTTTAGAATATCAGATGTTCTGTAGTTCATGGTAGAGGGGATTCTCTGCTTCATTTTACTCTGGCTCGTTGATCACTATTTTTCTGTTTCTTCTACCTGTTATACTTTCTTATTAATATAGAGCTCTGCTCATTCATTTACAGATTGAATGTTCCCAGATGGCTGACATGGCAAAGGAAATTGTGAAAACAAATGGGTTTTCTGAAGGTAATTTTCTTGCATATTTTACTATCTATTCTATGATAGTTATATTCGTGCTAATCTGGTTATATGTTTTTCTTTTACATTTTGCTTCTGTTGCAGTCATAACAGTAATAAAAGGGAAAGTTGAAGAAATTGAACTTCCCGTTCCAAAAGTAGATGTCATAATCTCTGAATGGATGGGTTATTTCCTCCTGTTTGAGAATATGTTGGACACTGTTCTTTTTGCACGTGATAAATGGCTGGTAAGTGACCCTTCACGTGGTTCAAGTGTTCAAATTGTCGTTTGCAGTTGCTTTGTGGTTTCTTTCTCCTTCCACTTTATGACTGCTTGATGCAATTTTGACTGAATATTCCGAGATGGGTGCTCTGTACTTCCAACTTGGGAGGCTGTATCTTATATATCTTGCGACTGCTATGTAGGCTGATGATGGAGTAGTCCTTCCAGACAAAGCCTCTTTACATCTTACTGCAATAGAGGATGCAGAATATAAGGAAGACAAAATTGAATGTAAGTAATGGTGGTGTATGGTGCATTTGGAGTATCTGCGTATTGGTTTCATGCCTGAGTTCAGCGTGTGCAAGTTTTGCATGAGTTTATATATTTATGTTACTCTCTAATGGCGTTTTTTATAATTCTTACCAGTTTGGAATAATGTATATGGCTTTGATATGAGCTGTATTAAGAAACAGGCAATGATGGAGCCACTTGTAGATACTGTAGATGCAAATCAGATCGTCACTAACTGTCAGTTACTTAAGGTAATGGCATACTTTCAACCAAGTTACGTTTTCTTTCTGTATTTCTCTGGTCGAGTGACAAATCAGCTCATATACCTTGTAAATTTGTTTCAGACGATGGATATTTCTAAGATGTCATCCGGGGATGCATCCTTTACTGTACCATTCAAGTTGGTGGCAGAGCGTAATGACTTCATCCATGCTCTTGTTGCCTACTTCAACGTGTCATTCACCAAATGCCATAAGCTGATGGGCTTCTCAACAGGTTTGTGTATCCTCACCTTTTGTTATACAGAGTACGGTCGTCTAGCTCCTTTCTTCAAGGAATTCGGGGAGTAATGGATGTACAATTTATTCTTTGCAGGGCCCAGATCAAAATCCACTCACTGGAAGCAAACTGTTCTGTATCTTGAGGATGTAGTAACTATCTGCGAGGGGGAGACTCTGTCTGGCACTATGACAGTTGCAAATAACAAAAAGAACCCTCGGGACATTGACATTACACTTAAATACTCCATCAATGGGCAGAGAAGCAAGGTGTCTAGAACACAGAACTACAAGATGCGGTGACCAATGAAGAATTCAGCTACCCTGCTGTCCACTCAATTTTCGTCGACCAAGTATCTTGTGTTTCACAATTGATGATTGTTCATCAATCTTGTAACGTGCGTTTGTCATGAACCCAAGTCGAAAATAGAAAGTAGTTTTGACTGGCATGTTAATGTAGGTTGCTATATTGCAATTCTATGTTGTGTTGCTTGCTTGTAGCTTGGCAGTGAATTTGGGAAATTGTTGTATTCGTTGCAAAATGGATCCATAATAGATCACCACCCTTGCAATTTACGGGTGAGATATTCTGCCATTTTCGTCTTCTGTTCCTTTGTATCCATTATTTCACTGCTTGAGCACATTATAACTTTCGTAATGTCTCTTTCCAGTTTCTATGGAAAATAGATTACAGAATGGTAAACTAGTGTCTTGTCATACTTGCAAACGAGCAGAGCAACGCACAAAAATATCCCATCCCATGGTGTCTTCGTAACGAGTACTCTGCAAGTGCAGTACAATTGTAGAACAGGGCATGCTGAATTGCTCTTGCTACCATGTTCTGAATATTCACTGGGAGAGTACACTGCATAAGAAAAGATAACATACTGTTTGAGATGTGAAACAAGTGAGATGGAAACTCGTAAATAAATCGACACAGAGTATTAATCAGTAAAGTTTGCGAACACTTGCTTGTAGAGGTAAGCACCAATGCCAAGAATGACACAGATCAGTATGATGTCAACTGTGAAGTTCCTGGTCGAGCGAAACTGCATAGCACATAGGGTCTGTGAGCTAAAATTTAGAGTGAAAGCTGTTCATTAGTAATTCAGGGTTGTAACACTTCACCTGGTTAACTGTTTCTTTAAGCCTGACATTAGTCTTTCTTAGCTCGGAGTTAGCTTTATCCACCTGCAGAAGTCATTATGCATATCCTTCAACTTCAGCATCAAGGACGCGAAGGCAACACACATTTTACAGAAGCAAAAATAGGATCAAACCTTTCTGTCAATTTCATCCATCAAGGGAACCTGCCTGTCCAGTTCCTGCAGAATTACATGAACAGTTGTAGCTCTTTAATTTAATATCAGCAGAGAATAAGGTTAAACAGACAATTGTAGCTCAACAAACCTCACTCATGTCCTCTGCTAGATTTTTCAGCGTGTCCAGTCCTTCAGAAATGAAGTCCAGCCCTTCATCCTGTGCATCACATTTGGAGAAGACAATTTTGTAAACCAGCAGCCTTGTTTGATCAAGTGAAATCTGGTCTACAGGTTGTCTAGCTGAATGGGTACTGTCGACCAGAAAGTTCAGAGTTCGGAAAAGTGACACAGGACAGCTTTCACTAGCACGTGGAACCAGGTCCCACATGTCAGCCTCAAGCCAACATCATATTTTGGCCATGACTGTTAACTTTGCGGTGGCAATTATCTACGAGTTCAGGAAATCATTTGATGAGCAGAAGACATGCTAGGTGAAAACAAAACCTGCCTGTTTGATACGGCGCATCTCGTACTCTCTTCTGAAAGCCTCCGATTCTTCGCTGGTCTGGAAGTAGCCCTCATCCAAAGTTTCAGCTGTAATCAGTCGACACGCACACAAGAGAATTAGTTCGAACTACGAAACAAAATTTAGTGCCTATGCTTTTCTACGTGCGACATGGGTCTTTAAACCCCTAAAACTAGAGGAATTAATTCACATTAGATACATTTTTCCACAGGGAATGGTGCAAACTGAAAAATATGTGGATATTCACAGGTAAATGAAGAATGCACCGAAACATGAGAGACAAGCCTTAACAACCATTTCAGTAGCAAGAGATGTAACATTGCAGGTGAAAAAAAAAAAGGAAACCTGAAGAATCGAACTGGATCCCTGTCCGAGCGCCGTTCTGACCCGCCGTGCCGCCCTCGCCGCTGCCTCCGTCGGGGACGGGGATCGACTGGATCCTGTGATGCAATGCTGCGACCAGATCAGGCCGCAGCGCCATATCCTCCGCCGAGACGCCTTTCATCTGTGTACATTTCCATGTTCAATTGTTCATGCATCCATATTTGTATCAAAAGTTCATTGGCATGACCCATCAGCCGAGAAAAATGATGAAAAACAGTCGATGGTGATTGTTTTTGTTGGTAAATTTTCAAGAGCTCGATGGAAATCAAATGCCACGTGATTGTTTTGTTACCTTCTTGACGGATAGCTTCTGGAGCTTGACGACATCCTCCATGAGCTGGGCCTTGGTGCGCCGCACGCCGGCGTTGAGGGTCACCTTCGCCGCCCGGTTTGTCTCCCTCGCGGCCCTCTGCGCTTTCTGAATCCAATCACAGTTTGGCATTTTCATGACAAGAATCTGAGAGCGAATGAGAAATGTCACATTTCAGGATCAACGGTGAAACCTCCATGGCTTCGTCGATCACGGCGTCGATGTCGGCGTAGAGCCGCGAGAAGGGGTCGGCGGCGTCATTCCGGTGCTTGTCGGCGTCGTACCTATCGTACTTCTTGCAGATGGCGTCCACCCGGGTCAGCACGTCGATCATGCTCATCTTGACGTCCTCCCCGTGATCGCCGGTGCAAAATGGGTTGTCGACGGCGCGCCACCGGTGCAGTGGTGGTCAGTTAGAGCGGCGGATTGGACGGGGAAGGGGACGGCGGAGGAGAGCTAGGTCAGGTTGTGAGATGGTTGGAGATTGTCTGGCTGGTCCTGGTTGTTGAGTTAGATACGCGCGAAACTCCCGGGGTTCTGTTATTTGGGCACCTGAACTTTCACAAAGTGCTATCTCAACATTTGCGCCGGCGCCTTTGCTCTTAACTGTTTTTTTTTTCTTCACTTTTCCACTTACTTGAAAACTGCTTTAACACAAGCTTTACTCCTACACTCAACATTTCGCTTACTGTAGCATCGGGACGAGCATGGTAGATTTATCATCAAAAACCACCCCTTAAAACATTGGAAATGTCATTCAACATGCAACATTGAGCTAGTCGCGATCTCATGTGTGATCCCAAATTCCTACTCCCTCCGTTCCAAAATAAGTATCGGAACTTTATCTAGATACATATGTATCTACAACCAAAATGTATCTAGATACACCCGAATCTAGACAAAACTGCGACACTTATTTTGGAATCGAGGTATATGTCTGATCATGGAGCGTCATACACACAATTCGCGTACGCCCTCAGAGCAGAGGGCTACAGAGTTAGAGGTACAAACAGAACATCCCGGTTGTTAGACTCAACCAAGAGGATGTCCAGGCAGGAAGCTGACTAACCAATGCTGCCCTAAAGACACGCTGAGCAGAAACCAAATTCCCATGATCCAACCTGCTTCCCTGAGCAACTTAGCTGAAACTAGAACGGAAAAAGGAAGAAACAAGAAGCAAAACAGAGAGAACAGCTCACTGAACAGAAACTTGACACACAATTGTAAAACCCATGCACTAGATCCTACTGTAGTGTAGGGTCCCTACCATTTGGCAGAAACTACTCAAGGATTGCCGGGATGATGACCACAACTCAAGTAAACAGGTGACACCATAAACTTCACACAGAATTGTAAGACCCATACACAGGATCATCCATTTTGCAGAAACTGCTTATAAAATTGCTAGGATGATCATCCTCAATTCAAACAAACAAAGTGGTACCAGAAGATAGCAATGAGAGGCACATAAAACTGGCATATCCATTCACCCATTCCATCAGAAGTTCAGAACCCACATGTATTCACACTAACTAGCATCTCATAAGCATGCACCCAGGTGCCATGCATCACCACCAGTAGTACTTAAACCCATGCAACAGGAGCAAGCAACATAGCAGAAGTATTCAGCAAGAGTACTTAGGGTGTTAGAACCCAGCAGGAGCTGATTAACCGTTTGCCAGGACAAAGCTTAAGCTCTACTAGTAAACTAGAACGGTATTAGGAGGCTAAGGAGGCAGGTGGTGATTTGGGTCATCGCTTTCGCTTGCTGGCCAGTGCATCAGTACGACTCCCTCAGCTTGAGCTTCTTCTTGATCCTGGTCTGAAATCAAAACGTTGGAACACGGTATAAGTTAAGCAAGCTGAAAGATGGTTCAGTGTTTCATAACATGGACAAGTATGATATAAGACGTATGTTGTAACCCAGTATATAAGCTACCAACCTGCAAGGTGTTTCAGTGTTTGATCATAACATGGACAAATATGATGCTTTGGAACCCGGTGTACGTTACTAAGCTACAAGGTGTTTCAGTGTTTCATAGCATGGACAAATGTGACACAAGACGTATATCGGAACCCAGTATAAGTTACCAAGCTACAAGGTGTTTCAGTGTTTCATAACATGGACAAATACGATCCAAGGTGTTTCAGTGTTTCATAATATCGGAACCCATTATAAGTTACCAAGCTACAAGGTGTTTCAGTGTTTCATAACATACAAGGAGTATGTTGGAACCCAGTAACCAAGCAGTACAATATTAAGGCATGAACCAATTAATCTCAGTTAAGGCTCACCTCGTTGCAGTGGCCACACTTCTTCTTGCGGCAGTTGGAGGATCGGAGGGGAAGGCGAGCGTAGCACCTGGAGAACAGAACCACGAAACAGATCGATGTTAGGCATATGCCAGCGCGCATACATTGTCACGAGCACAAAAATTGCTCATCGGTCTTGCGCAGTTCAAATATACGGAAACAGAGACGTTGCAGATTCGAAATTAGAGAGGGCTCGATTCGTACACGCGGCACACCAGCTTGTGCTGCCGGTACTTCAGGGCGAGCTGCAGGAGGTTGGGATCGATCTTGGGGTAGCTCCCGCCCTTGCCGCCCTTGCCGCCGATGAGGCGGAGCACCAGGTGGAGCGTGGACTCCTTCTGGATGTTGTAGTCGGCGAGCGTGCGGCCATCCTCCAGCTGCTTCCCGGCGAAGATCAGGCGCTGCTGGTCCTCGGGCACACCTGCGGTTTCAGATCAGGCCGCCATGATTAGTATGCTCCCACACCATTGATGAAGCGGCGGCAAGCAATTACAGAAGGAAACATCATGAAATTAAGATGAACATCAGTTAATTTGGTGTCCAAAACCGCCACAAACGAGCTGATCACCCAACCCTCCCCGACAGGCGACACTCATCTCGGATCAAACACGCAGCCTCTTGATGTCAAGCAAATACCCATCCAATCTACACCGACCGATTCCATAAGCGCATGGCATGTGTACTCCAAAAACGAAGATCAAACCAAGCGGTCGCCCATAGATTTCCAAATTAAAGCCCAAAATAGAAGCAATAATTAAGGATCAGCAACAATTAATGCTATCACCATCAGTTAATCAAGCAGCGACAAGTGTAACTAACGAACTAACAAAAAAATTAAGAAGAACATCAGTTAATTTGGTGTCCAAAAACGACACAAACTAGCCGATCCAAACCCACACCCACCCAACGCTCTTCTCGGACGAAACACGCACTCCCGACGATTTGCTTCGCGGTAGCTCATGCAGTGCAGTAAAGTAAAGCGGGCAAGCTAACTGATGAATCGAGCCAAAATTTTAAGAATAGTGGCAGTTCTATTTGGTAGATCGAGTTCAAATTTCAAAATGCGGGCTCCCGGAGGCTGCCAAACAAACGAAACCAACCCCATCCTAGCAATAATAATCCAAACGCACAAATTAACTAGCCGATCCAACCCTCCCGGCCTCATCTCAGGCGGATCTGTTCGGTTCTATCCTGACCACGATAGCCAAAAATCGGGCAGGAAGCGAGCAAGCACCCAGAAAATCGAACCGATCGAAACCGCACCAAACGCGGAGAAATGTTCGGCGCCCGCCTGGGTACGCTACGCACACGCGCGCACAAGCCAAAACGAAGATCAAAGCAAGCGAGGAACGATCTAATCTGCGGCGCAACGAACAGGGCGGGCGAGCGGAGCAGAAGGTGGTCGGGCGGAGAGCACAAACATCGACGCGCGCAGCACACCGATCGATAGGGCCGGGAGGACGAGGGGGAGATGCTCGCGCGCGTACCTTCCTTGTCCTTGATCTTGGCCTTGAGGGCGGCGACGGAGTCGGTGCTGTCGACCTCGAGCGTGATCGTCTTCCCCGACAGCGTCTTCACGAAGATCTGCATCTTGACTTGAGGCGGTCGCCGGAGTGCAGTGGTGTGTGGGTGGGTGTGGCGGTGGTGGTGGTGGTGCGGAGTATGGACAGCGCCGCGGAGTCGACGGGCGTTATATAGGCCCGGGGGTGCGAGGACGGATAGGAGTTGACGCAGCCGCCAAGAAATCCAGAGCCCGGATGGCTGGGATGGGAATGGGCTTGGGCTTGGGCTTGGGCCCGGCGGCTCGGGAGCCGACGTGTGACTGTGCCCTTTATGCTGCCGATCAAGAGAGTTCAAAATTTGCCTTGGAAAAGGAGAGGGGAAATAATTTGAGTTTGAGAAAAATTGCGAAGATTATAGAGGGCTGGCTCGTTGTGTCTGGGCATGCATTATCTTTGTACGGTTGCGCATCTCGTCATTTAAAAAAATTAAAGATATTTTTGCAAGTTATTAAAAAATCTGAAAATAATTCTTGAGATAGTCAGTGATATATCCGATAATCATGCAAAATCTCAACCCGAAATTGTTTTTATTCTATGCTAGAAAAAATGACAAAATCTTATATGTTTTTGAGATTTGAAAATGACTACTCGGATCTACACTTTTGTTATTTTTGTGTAGCTCATAATATAAAGTATTTGAAATTGATTTTTTGCACTTTGTGGGATACATCACTAACTGGATTTATTTTCATATTTTTTTGAAACTAAAAAAATACGATTTTTGATTATTTTTTAAAACGAGATCACTGAATCCAATGTCCACCAAATCTCTGTCCCTTGATTTCAGGTAGATTTCTTGGTTCCTAGCTTGCGTACCCAAATAATACTCATCATCACGCCCAGTACACTTCAAGAATCATTTGGGAAGACAAATCCCAAGGACGGAAAAAGAAGAGAAAAATGCATAGTATTTCCCATAACTCAAGACGTAAGAGCAACTCTAACGTAGCCTGTAAACACGCGAACGGTATTCCGCGTTTACAGCCATGCGAAATGACTTTTACGGTATTCTCTTTCACGGGTCCACTTTGCGGGCTTCGTTCCGTGTGAGATGTTTTCAAACCGTAAAAGTCATGGTTTGAGCATTTCAATCAACAATGATCAATACTACAACAACAAAATGATGCAATATTTCACAGTTTTTACATCAGATTATCATGATCACAACAACCAAAACCTCCGTACATTGGGCAATATTCAACCGTCAAGAATCTAATTACATGCATGGTATCGTGGAGAGGACGGAGGTCATACCTTGCAGAATCATCGCCGAGCACAATGCGTGCACCGTACCAGGGACAGAGACAAGGGGTGACGGGGGGCGCAGCCCCCCTATGCTCAGGATTTTCCTTTGAGCACAAGCCATGACAGCTCCTTATTTGTGTGATTTTAGCTAGTTATGCCCCCCATACTAAGATTGCCCCCTTATACTTCATTCCTGGCTTCGTCCATGACCGTACAAAGGGGACGCAGCGGCGACGGGCAGAGGCTAAGCAGCGAACTGGCTGAGGTTGAGGGGACCAGCGGAGGCTGAGGGGCGACGGGCTGAAGCTCAACGGCAGGGACAGAGCTCCCTGGTAGGCAATGGTGTCAGCTGACACCAATGGATGTTAGCAAATCCTTCACTAATTGATGTTAAATATTAGTAATTATAGAGCATGACACCAATGAAAAAGATAGGAATTAAAGCTGACCCCAGTGCCAAAAATTTCTAGCTTCGTCCCTGCTCAACAGGGACCTGCTTGCTCTTCTTGGGAACACGCTTGGCTGTTGCCGCTTGGCCGCTAGTGACGCAACAATGACCAGGGGGCCGCCGGTGTACCCAAACTACTTCCTCTTCGGCTTGCCGGTGCCCGCAATCATGCGTGCGATGGATCCGGCGGCCTGGGGAACCGGAGCCAAATCTAGCCGTGAGACTAGGCGGCGCAACCACACTAGCGGCGGGCGGAAGCTCGGTGAGGTCCATGGGGCCATATCCGGTGAGCGGCGGTGCTAGAGAGCGAGTTGGGCCGGGAGGTCGAAGGCGGCAGTGGCGCAAACGCGGGAAGGGGGAAAGCTGAGATGTCCCTCACGTATGAACGGCTAGAGCAATAAGGGCACGCTCGGTTCGGCCTCCTGGATGGCGAATGTAGGGTTCAGGGGGGCGGTTTCTCCGCGGACAGTAAAAATAAATACAGTTTGCCCATGTTTACAAGTTCCGCTATAGCGACCTATTTTTGTGAAACCGAAAACTAGCGGTTATAATACAATTTTCACGTGTTTACAGGCTCCATTAGAGTTGCCCTAACCCAATCTATTTCACTGGTCTGACAAGTTTTCTTTCCAGCCAACGGTAAAATAAGCAATTATAATTCAAGACAAGTGGGCATACAAAAATATACTGAACACATAATCATCAAACATTTTGTTCTAGAACATGTACAAACACAAAAATCATATAGCGGCTACCAGTACAGACAGAAGCACACCTATTGCGTTCTCGCTCATCTGCTAACGATTTGGTTCGCACACTGCATTGCGTAAACCAGACGGGCAGATGCCAGATGGGAACAACATCAAGAAGGGTCCTTGAGCCGAGACACATTGACTAGTACAAGCCTGAACAAGCCTGAACTATTTTCTCAAGTTATTGTCGGTCAAATATAACTCACTCACGTACAAGTAACAGAAAAGACTAAATACAAACGGATTCGATCAAAATTTGAGTCCCCGCAAAGCTCCCGACCACTTATTTATGCCAACTTATAAGTACATGTACAAAAAACCAACTCTCCGATACACATTGGTTATAACATGGTACCAGCCTTAACCATTTTCTACATTTACCGCCCGTCAAATGTTTAACTGATCATAATCACGGGAACACCAGAATAACTTCTTCCATGCATGTGCGCGGAGCAGACGGGATACCTGCAGAGGACGGCGAGGTGGGAGGAGGGGTCACGATTCTTCTGCTGCAAAATACTCTTATTCGTATCACGATTCTTCTCTCTTGGCCTATGAATTGTCTGTACACATACACACACAAGGCCTGACACTCAGAGGCAGCTAGTCTGTCTTGAATCTGTGCGCAAACTTCTCCAACCCCTCTTTGCAGTCTTCCACCACCCTCTTGGACTTATCCCCAACGCTCGAACCAAATGCCTTCGCTTCCGACGACAGTTCATTCACCTTTCTCACCGCGCTGGCCCCGAGACCCACGCTCCCTCGCCTCGCTTCCGCCGCTCGTTCCTTCAGGCTCGAGATGAAGGACCTCACATACTGCATCACTCGCTCCAGGGCATGGGAAGACCGCACTTTCATCTCAGCAAAGAAGGACTTGAGCTTCTCAAGTAGAGACTCTGCCCGGTTGATCGCCTCATCGACTGGGTGCTCTTTGCCAACGTTAGCCCATGTCACTCCAGCCGATGCATCCTCCTCGAGTCCTTCTTCAACCACGACTTTGATTCCTTGCCGCTCCCACTGGTTCCGAGCTTCCTCGAGGGCACGTGCATGCTCCCTCGCCTTCTTTGCTTCGTCCTCTGCCCAGGCCCTGGTTGAACATGTGCAGATTATTTGTGAATAAATTTGACACATGGTGGCAGGCAGTTATATGTACTAGAACAAAATAAATGGTGCCAGGCAGTCATATGTTCTAGCATCGCACACACTCGAGCCTATTAGATAACTCATACACCAGCTCATTCAATTTAAAAGGGGTATCTTGAATAACAAGCATAGTATGTTTAACAGTGTACTACCTAGTTTTACAGCACTCATACATCTAAACTTGAAGTTTGGAGATTTAAAGCCATAGATAGATGTCCATTAAATAGCAATTGCCAGTGAATTTACTGCTGTTTCCAATATAATCACTAACATGGCAGATTCCAAAGAGAAGGTTCGGCATCACAAAAATAATGGTATCAGATATAAGATTTAACCATAAAAGTCCACTAAAAAGGTAGAGTGGCAGCTAGAGATGGGTTCAGGGAATTTCTAAGCAAATTTTTACCTGGCCATAGATAAAGCCTTCCTTTCAACTTCAAGCTCGTATTGAAGTTGCACCGCAGCCTTGTTTTCATCCTCTATTTCCTTTTGAAGTTTCCCAATCCTATTCTTCTCAAAGGAGATCTCGACCTTCTTGCTCAGCACATTCTGCAGCTGCTCCTCTACTTCACACCTCAACTTTGAAAGAACTTCTATTTCAGATTCAACAGCAGCTCTGCCTCTTATCAAAGAATTCTTTTCTTCCTCTCGTTCTGCTCTCAACTTGTCCAATTCAACCCTAGCTTCTTCAGCGAGTTTCTCCAGGGTCTCTATTTTCTCTCTTTCCCGTGTAAGCTCCATTTCGAAACTTGCATTGATTTCTTTCTCAACCTGAGCGATCAATGCACCTTGTGCGTTCACAGCTGCTTCAGCTATTTTCTCTGCTTCAATGCGAGCAAGCTCCTCCATAACCACTTCAGCATAGTCACCGGTTGAAAGTGCTAGGGCAGCCTGTCCTTTTGTCACAGGTTTGTTTGGCTGGAAAAGTCTTGTAAAACCTTTAAGAACAGAGATTTAGTGATCATCAAGGAGCCAAAAAAGGAGGGAAAACTATATAAAAGCCTACCAAATGCAAGAGCTGAAATGCTCTGGTCTCCAGCACCCAAGTCAGCTGCCAAAGCAGGCCAGGCAGATGCATCTATTTTATCAATGTCTATGTAGCCAGAAGTCTTGTACAAAGACTGATGACACAGAAAATACATATGTCAGCATAACCAGATGGTTTCAAAATAAACAATCACAAACAATAGGAACTTTGTTTCATACATTTTTGTCGACTTCAGGTAATTGCCTTTTATCCAAAGCCATCTTCCAACTCACAAGGTCTTGACGTGACAAGGGACTGCAGCAAACACAATTGATTTAGTAGTTGGACACAGCAAACACATATATACATACAACACACGCAGAGTCAAGTGGACGATTACCTCTCTGGGGAGAAGAAGTAATGGCTGTTCTGAACATTTTCAGAGATGTTCATATCAGATCTTGAAAGCTTGCTAGAAATCAACCCTGCTTCAGCCAATCCTAAGGGTACATTTCAAATAAAAAAGAATAACAAAGCATTAATTCAACAATGATGATTTAGTGATTTACTATGCTTGCATAAACATGATAACTGTGTTAAAGATGTTTATTTGTCCTGAACACTATTTTTATGTCTCACCTTGTATAAATGGAAAATCAGGATCTTCAGTGGTGACATCATCAAATGCAAGTTCAGACACATTCTCGATGTACATTGCTGGACAAACTTTCGAGTAAGTGTTCCTGCAGTTGTATACCGGATCAATAAGCTAGTAAATGCAAGAAACTTCTCAGAGAGCCTTACAAGCAAAAAATGTGAACTCCTGCTGTTACTCTATCTTATTTCATGTATTCCGTAACAGGCGATATCCACAGAAAATTGAAGAAAGATGAGGTACACCAGCTAAATAGCAATACAAAATAAGACGATGATATATCATACCTCAAATAAATGAATTATTCAAGAAACACAAATGGGATTTGCTCTCAAGGAACAGAACAGAAGTGGATGTTGCAATACCCGAAATGTGAACATACAACAAGAAAAAGTATGTACCTCGAAAGACAGTTACTTGCAACTACCAACCATCGAGCATATTCACGTCGGGTACACAAGTCACCAGATCGAGCACCAGGTTCAATCACCTTCAAAGAGAATAAATTTCAACAAGGAATTCCATATAAAACAGGAAGTATCTGTGTAAGATCAGCTCTATACTGCAGTTTATGTCATGCAAATGAGATGGGGATTTTCCCTAGATAAGGTAATAACGATTTCTTCAAGAGCAGCAAGGCATTATGCAACACATAGCAGGGTAATTATTTTATCCACAAAGCAAGTCAGCGCAAGGCCAAAACCTTGAGAAAGCAACGGATATAGGTTTAGGATTGCATAATGCTATTCTATTTCTATAAAATTCTAGAACCATCAACATAACACAGGAATAGCCCAACGATGACAAGGAACACTTAGCCAGTGTAGACACAATAAAACAAAGAATGATTTCCCTCAAAAATCAAAACAAAGAGACACTGAATGGATGAAGCAAGAAATACCTTCAGAACTTGTAGCGCAGACAATGCATTTCCCTGGGTCGGGTCAACCGCGGCTGGAACCACAATCTGCCCAGCAGGCACCTGTAAAGCTGCAGAGAGCAGCGAGGGTGCAGGAATCCCAGCAGAAGAGAAAGATTTGCCAGGTGCTGTAGACGTGAACAGTCCATTTTGGTTATCCAATTCATTTTGCCCTTCATCCTGATCTGACGGCAAAGTTTCCTTTCCTGGGTTAACACCTTCGGTGAGTAAACCTTTGTCAGCGCTTCCGTGTTCTACGTAATCAGGAAATCTGGATGTAGAAGCTTCATCTTTGTCGGAAAACCGAGTAGCCTCCATTGCAGTGTCCTGGATCGCCACAACATCGCCTGAATCTAGCACCATGATGTCGGACGTGAAAGCATCATCATCGTCATCCATATGCCGGTTTTCTGGCAAACTTGGGTCGGAGTCTATCGAGTCCTGTAGAACAGGAGTTCCCTCGGAGGGGCCTGCGGCGCCACCGCTAAGTTTGTCATCGTAAGCAGCAGCGACGTCGGACTCGGCGGGAGTGGATACCGGAGGAGCTGGTCCTGGGCTTTCGGTGCCGTCGCCCGAAGCAGTAAGATGGTCAGGCCAGGTTGCTCCGTCGCCAGCAATGTAGTTATCATCGGTAGGAGGTTGATCGCCGCTTTCCAGTGTGTGCTCCATGTCATGCTCAGCTGGTATCTTGTTTGTTTCTGAAGGTGGTGTTGTTGTAGCGGACTCCTCGCCGGTGGCATCCTGGCTATCACTTGGCAACGAGACTTGGGCAGAATCCTCTTGGCTAGGAGTACTGTTGTTGTTACTATCGGTGGAGTAAGGTGCCGTCTCACTGTGTGTGGGCAAGGTTTCGATTGGCGGCCTTGATCCTGCACAGAAATGGACATCAGTCGCAGGCAATTTGCTTATCCCATTCGGAGCGAGCGCAGTAGCAGTATGGCTGATCCGTACCATTGGGGCTTCTGACGGAGATTGCGGCGTAGGTGATGCCGGCGAGCAAGAAGAGTCCGGCGAGGCCAGGTCCGAGAAGTCCTGGGGGAAGGAAACCCGCAGGGGTTGGTTGGTTAGGTGAATTTGGCATTCCTTCTTATCTAGTCCTCCTCCAAATGGTAGCTAGCTAGAGATCGAGAAAGGGGAGGGGAAGGATGACTCACCTCCGAACGGGCCTGAAGCAGCGGCCTCGCTGTCTTGGTCCTCGTCCGACCAGCCGGCGAAGGAGGTCTCCGGGGGGAGCGAGGGTTCGGGGGAGGGGGAGGCCTGGGCTTGGGTTCGGAGGCGGAGCGGGAGGCGGAGGCGGAGGGGGCGTGGGGTGGGGGGCAGGGCGGCGGGGCGGCGGAGGAGGTGGAGCTGGAGAGAGCAGCAGCAGGCCGGGTTGGTGGTGGTGGTGGTGGAGGAAGCCATCGTCGGCTGAGGAGGACCCACCGACGACGACGGCGAGACCCGCTGTACTTTTTTTGAGGGAGAGAAAAGGGGAAGAGCCAGCGAGCGAGCGGCTGAGGCTGGAAGACGACGGGAGGGGAATGGAGGTGGACCTCGTGCCCACAAATGGGCCTTGTGTTGATTTGCTCTACTTTTTTCACGAGAAATGAGAGGCGAGATGGGCCTCGCCGCCAATGGATCTGCCGCGTGTTCCCCTCTCTCTTTGTCTTTGTTTTCCTAGGGCCTCTTTGCTACACACGGTGAACAACCATAAGATGGGATTATCCACCATATGGGTGCGTTTGGTTGCGAAATAGGCGGACGAAGCTATCCACGATAAGGGAATATTTGAGATCGATCCATCCGGCCAAATCGGTCAGTTGTCCCTCTTATTTTTAATGGTGGGATCGCTTACTAATCCTTCTCGTGGGCACCACTACCCCGCCGTCTGAGCTTCATATGAGCGGTCGTCCTCCCCGACGCGCCCATGCCTTTCTCCCCAACACATCCATGCCTCCACTTCCCCACCACCTGAGCCCCGCTGGGTGCCCAGCCGCGACGGACGGAGACCAGCGATGCGCCACATGCCCAAACCTCTAACCCGTACACGCTCGTGTAACCGCGAAGGTTGGCTCTCATACCAAATGTAACACTCCGACCACCCTCGGTCGGGCCTGCCACCCTTGGCAGCTCTCTAGGATCTCTAGACTGGTCCCATAGACCAACACTAGTCTTTTTACGCACTTTGTCCTCACTCGCGCGCATTCGGGACGGAATTCCCGGTTGGTCACCCGTCCTCAAATCGTTTCGGGTCAAGCATGCTTAACCTCAGATTTCTTCGCAAATGAGCTTCCGAAAAAGAAGTTGCAACTTGTTAGTATGAGTATTCTATCAATCTTATTATGCCCTAGGCCAGGATGTCACAGATTGCTTCTGTGTTAATAACCGCTGGGTAGCATCTTCAGGCTGACATGTATTCCAGTAGTAGGAGCAAACACATAAGAGACAAGTTAAATAACAAACTTCCTGTAGTAAGCACCATCAGCGGGATAGTTGCATCCTAACTGATTCTCCACAGCTGGTAATTTTGCTTGCTTGCCATTGCTGATCTCCATCATTTCTAGGACATAACTTGTTGCATCAATGTTTGGCTGGTACAGGATAAGGTGTCTACCCATGGGTACTGCCATTACACATAACCGAGTGAACATCAACTGGGATTTTCCCTCTCTCATCAAAATCAAGAAAACAAGCCACTGGATCATCGAAGTGCTCCATCAGGAATCTGCATAACTCCAGTATAAGTTTTGAGCACTTCATGTTTAGGATGGCGGTGAAATATGATCCGTTGACCAAATCACGTCGTTGAGGTTATATTCCCTTCCATACCCTTACAATCTTCAATGGTGAAAAACGGTTGAATAAGTTGATCTTCATCAAATTTTTACTTACACGTGAACACACAAATTATCTGCATGCAACAAAAAATAGGGAACCGTAAAGTAGAAGAAAGTTTATTGTCAAGTACTTTTCTTTCTTGCTAGCAACATTAATCTCTACCCCCGAATTTTCTTCATCCCCCGATGGACAATACACCCTTGGTCATGGATCATATGCAATTGGGTGCACACCCTCCAATGGAGCAACACTCTGCAACGGTGTTGGTTCTTGCTGCCCATCCTCAGATAATTTTTTTTACTCTTCATCCCCTTGAATTTAGAGTTACTAGTCTTTTGTCAGCTCTTTAGGGTCTTAGAATGTTTCTGGATCAAATAGAAAATAAAACCATAAACAAGAATTACCTAATCAGGGTGGAAAAAATAGAAACATAAAAGCATGCATATGTTAAAACAAAAAAGATAGAGGGAACATTTCTTACAATGGAATGACTAGTTTCATTGTAGCTTACTTGATGATAGAACAATGGTCCAGAAGAAAATCCTGAATAAATGAAAATAAACAAAGGCATGAGAAACAACGACATCTAATGGTACAGAAATTAACCAGTTAACTGCAATCTACATGTAAAATACTAGAAGTTTCCCTCCCTCTCTCAAGAGATCGAGGGAAAGGATAACTCACCGCTGAATGGGCCTGAAGCAGCGGCCTCGTTGTCTTGGTCCTCGTCCGACCAGCTGACGAAGGAGGTCTCCGGGGGAAGCGAGGGTTCGGGGGAGGGGGAGGCCTGGGCTTGGGTTTGGAGGCGAAGAGGGAGGCGGAGGCAGAGGGGGCGCGAGGTGGGGGGTAGGGCGGCGGGGCGGCGGAGGAGCTGGAGCTGGAGAGAGCAGCAGCAGGCCGGGTTGGTGGTGGTGGTGGAGGAAGCCATTGTCGGCTGAGGAGGACCCACCGACGACGACGGCGAGACCCTCTGTACTTTTTTGGGAGAATTGCTTTTGACCCCCAATGTTCGGACGCGTTTGATAATAAACCCAAAATTTGGCTGGACTTGTTCTCAGCCCCACGCGACGGCTAAATTCTCGATGATTCCCCCACTTCTCCTTATTAGCAGCTGAATTAACGTTTAATAAAAGAAAACTGTTCTATTTGACTAATATACCCTTCCAGGCACGTACAGGAGAGGGCGTTGACGAGCGACTCAATCCAATCGCTCCGCTCGCTCACCCCTCGCCCGTTCCGTTCTTCCGCGACCGAGCCGCCAGGAGAGCTCCCACCGCCGACCGCCGTCCGCCGCCGTGCTGCCCCGCCCCCCGCACAGATCCGCCGCCCTCCATTGCTGCCCACAGGTAAGACAAGCTTCCCCTTTCTTTTACCATGGCTATGGCTTTTTTTCTCTCGCACGGTTGGCTAAATCGTAGAAACCCTAAATGTTGTGGTAGATTGGCATGGGGATTTGAGTGGGAGGAGCCGGATTTGACGAAGGGTGTGATGGATCTGCATAGGTAAATGCATATTGCCTTGTTTAGTTTGACATATGCTTGAGTTTAGGTGTGTAAAATTTCTGGTTTTTTGTTCTGTCTATATGTATTAGGACCGACGGAGTTTCTGAGCATGTTTCTGCTCAATCCAATGAGGTAGAAAATGTTAGTAGCATTGTTGATTGGTCAAAACTTGTGATTGAACCTGAGAAGGATGAGGATGAAGAGGAGTCTCTTGATGAAAAAGGGATACCGGATGAAAAGCCTGTGAATGAGAATGCGATGTTCTCGCTGCTGGGTCTAAAAACAGAGGCAGATGAGGACGGAATGAAGCCTTGTCCGATTGTTGATCCTACTCCTGACTTGGATGATACTAAAGATGTGGCTATTCTTGTTGATGATATGGCTCAAGAGGAAGCACTTATTGCATGGGATGAACGACACCCGAAGATGGATATAGGGACACCTTATCCTGATATGGCTGCATTTAGAAAGGCAATCAAACAGTTTGCTATCAATGGAGAGTTTGAGTATGGCACTACAAAAAATGAGCCAGCCAGGTTTCGGGCTTTTTGTAAAGGTCAAGGCATAAAAGGTGAACCTTGCCAATGGTGTTTGTCAGCTAGTTGGCAGAGAGACCAGAATTGTGTGATGGTAATATTATTTTCGTGCTTCATTTGTATCGTTTGTAAATAATATGTACCATTTGTGTGTCATGTAATAACTTGTACCCTTTGTTGCTGTAGGTTGTGAAGCATCAAACTGAGCACATTTGTAGCTCAACTAGTGGAAAAGTGACAAGCATGACTGATCAAGCTTGGGTGGCTGAAAGGGCAGCAGCTATGTTGAAGAAAGATCCAACCATTGGTGCTACCAAGATATTGCATGTGTTGCAGGATGAGTATCATGTCACACTTGACTATCACACGGTGTGGAAAGGCAAACAAAAGGCAGCAACCAGCTTGTATGGGAGTTGGGAAGAAAGTTTCAGGATGTTGTACAACTACAAGGCTGAGATAGAACTGAGATCTCCAGGGAGTATTGTAGAGATAGATACAACTACAGTTGATGGCCAGGTACATTTCAGCAGACTATTTATTGCTTTCAAGCCTTGCATAGATGGGTTTTTGAATGGATGCAGACCTTATATTAGCATTGATTCAACTCATTTAAATGGCAAGTGGAATGGCCAGTTAGCTGTAGTTACTGCTTTGGATGGCCACAACTGGATGTTTCCGGTTGCTTATGGCTTTATTGAGTCTGAAAATGGAGATAATTGGGCCTGGTTCATGAATCAAGTGAAGAAGGCAATTGGGGACCCTCCGGTATTGGCTGTTTGTACTGATGCTTGCAAGGGTCTTGAAAATGCTGTCAAAAAGGTTTTTCCTCAAGCTGAGCAGCGTGAGTGCTTTAGGCATATGTACCACAATTTCAGGAAATATTTTCATGGTGATGTGTTTGGACGGTTGTGGCCTGCTGCTAGGGCATATAGGCATGAGGAATATAAGCATCACATGGAAAAGGTGTTTGCAGCATCGGAGAAAGTATATCCTTATCTTAGGGATTACCATAGTTTGCTATGGATGAGGTGCATGTTTAACCCTGCCATCAAGTGTGACTACATAAATAACAATCTCGCTGAGTGCTTTAATGCTTGGGTGCGAGATATCAAGGACTTGCCTATAGTTCAACTAGCTGATCAGATTAGAGAGATGATTATGGCACTATTTAGGAAGAGAAGAATGCTTGCTGAGAGGTTTGCAGGGATAGTACTGCCATTTGTCATACACCAATTGAATGTCAAGACTAGAGGACTAGGACATCTCAAGGCTAAAGCATCCGCTGATTTTAGTGCGGAAGTGAGAAATATTAACAAGGATGATGAAAGACATGTGGTTAAAACACTCACACACGAGTGTACATGTCTACAATGGCAGCACACGGGCAAGCCTTGTGACCATGCCCTGGCTTTCATAAATGTTCTGCAATCTCGCAACTTTGTCAACATGGAAGATTACGTACATGAGTACTACTCTGTTAGCAGATTTAAGGCAGCATATGAAGGTGTAATTGAGCCCCTTACGGACAAGAATCAGTGGCCACAAGTGGATACAGGTTTTGTGTTGCTTGCACCAATTCCAACTGGCAAGAAAAAAGGTGCCGGAAGAACCAGAAAACAGAGGATGAAGAGCTGGTGGGAAGGTGGATCAAGGACGGGATCCTTGAAGAAATGCAAAAAATGCGGGGAGGTAGGACATAGAGAAGCTGGCTGTCCTAAAAATGGAACAAAGAAAAGGTACAAACTAATACTTGTTGCTATTTTCTATGTATAACACCATGGTTCTTTTACATGTAAATAATTCGAATCGCTTCTTTTGTAGGAATAGCAAGGGAAGAAAACATCCATCTCCATGGTTTGATGTTTCGGTCAGCAATGCAGTCCCTTCTACACCAACAAAAAACAAGGCTGATGCTACTTGTAGCAGTCCTGGAGCTGTCACAAGGAGCCAAACTGCTTGTCAAGCTAGTCCTGGAGCTGTCACAAGGAGCCAGGCCGCATCTCAGGCCGCTACTCCACCACCAAAGTCTCCAGCAAAAGGAAAGAAGAAGAAATTGACTCCTAAACGGAGGAAATTAAGCGAAATGTGAGCTTGTTTGTGGCTGTCATGAAGTCACATTAGTTGCTGTCATTTTATTGTTATGTAAGCGTGAGGTGCAAACTCACTTTTGTTGCTGTTTGTGTGAGGTAGAAACTCACTTCTATTGTTGTTTCTGTGAGGTGCAAACTCACTTTTATTCCTATTTGTGAGGTAGAAACTCACTTATTTTGATGTGCACGTGAGTTGGAGACTCACATATATTTGTGGCTGTGCACTCGTATTGACTTATTATCTATTCTATGAAATTATTTCTGGCTGTGCACTTTTGTTGAGCATATAACAGGTTTGGCATTCAGTTTTTGGGCAACTTATTGTTTGGCTGTGCACTAAGGGTATATATGTCTATTCATATTTCTATTTGATGGTTATATGCTGATGCATTTGTTAATCATGCCAAAGGGGGGTATGAGCAACATCAACACCAGCTGGGGGGGCTGAGAACCAGAGTGACAAAAAATGGGGTATATGATCCAAGTGAGCCCAGCCAGGGGGGGTTATAATCAAATCTCCTTTTTTTGAGGTAGAGAAAAGGGGAAGAGAGAGAGCGTCAGAGCGAGCGGCTGAGGCTGGACGACGGGAGGGGAATGGAGGTGGACCTCGTGCCCACAAATGGGCCTTGTGTTGGTTTGCTCTACTTTTTCACGAGAAATGAGAGACCAGATGGGCCTCACCGCCAATGGATCTGCCGCGTGTTCCCCTCTCTCTTTGTCTTTGTTTTCCTAGGGTCTATTAGTGCAGTCATGATGTATGCCAAATACTAGAAGTTTTCAATTGTGAATTTGGATTTTGATATTGGTTTTCTCTATTATGGAAGGCATTGTCATAGCTAAAAATTAGTGTGTGGGAGTAAGTAGTTGCTCCTATAACCAAATTCTTTCCTCTCCCTAGTGTCTCTATTTTCTTGGTCCACGAAAAGCTAAGGAGAGATTTAGTTCATAAAGTTTGGAATTCACCTTGCCAATTTTCATCAGCTATTGACATTTGGAAATTTAAATTGCGGTCACTTCGTAAAGATGCTAAAGGGTGGAGTATTAATATTGAGGCTGCTCAGGAAAAAAAAAGAGCTCTTATGCAAGAGTTTGATATCTTAGATGTTTTTTTTCTGAGAAAAATTGTTTGAGCGATGCTGATATTGTTCGTATGAAAGAGATTAAAATGGAGTTGGATAATATGTGAATTTAGGAGGAAACTAAAGCATGGCAGCACTCTATGGATAGGAAAATAGTCGAAGGAGATCGTAATACGACCTATTTTCACGCTTTAGCTAATCAAAGAAAACATAAGAAAACGCTTGCTATCCTAGATGGTCCTGATGGAACGGTTGAATCTACTGGGGAGATGCTTCATATTGCTTCTACTTTTTACAAAAATATTTTTTCCAAAGAAGATCTATCTGAATTCTCCCTTGGTGATGATTTTTAGGATGAGGCCGATTTACTCAATGATGGGGAAATTTCCCTCCTTGACTCCCCTTTTTATGAAGTAGAAATCTATGCCGTTATGATGGGACCTTATGCTGTAGGTTCCCCTAGCCCTGATGGTTTCTCCTTCTTGTTCTATCATAATTTTAGGTCCCTTTTCAAATCTAATTTTATGGCCTTAGATAGAGATTTTGAAAATGGAACACTTGATGTTCATGTCTCAGTTTTGCTATTATTACTTTGATCCTAAAGAGCAGGATGCTCGTGACATGAAGAAATTTCGCCCTATTAGTCTTGGTAATTGTAGCTTAAAGATCATAACTAAAGCTATTACGAATAGGATTTCTCCTATTGCTAATAGGTGGTGTGGTTCCGGGTAAAAAGGCTAACTCCCTGGGCAGCATCAAACTCCCCGTGGCCTTCGGCGATGTTAACAATTTCCGTGAAGAGATGATCACGTTCGAAGTGGTGCCCTTCAAGAGCTCCTACCATGTAATCTTCGGTAGGCCCACCTACCACAAGTTCCACGCACGGGCATGCTACATCTACAATAAGCTCAAGATTCCGGGTCCTAACGGTATGATCACCGTATCCGGAGACTACAAGAAAGCTAGGGACTACGAGGAGGGCGAAGCCGCCTTTGCAAAATCCGTCATATCTGGAGAGGAGTTGCAAGGCTACAGGGCCGCGGTGGATCCGAGTGAGATGCAGACCACCAAGAAGCAGATCTCCGAACAGAAGAACTCGTTCAAGCCGCGATAGACACCAAGAAGCACGACCTCATAGAAGGCGATAGACTAAGCAGGTTTCAGTCGGAGCCAACATGGACCCCAAATAGAAAGCGCTCGTCGAGTTCCTCCGAGCTAACATGGATATCTTCGCATGGCAACCTTCTGACATGTCCGGAGTACCAAGGGAATTCGCCGAACACTACCTCAACATAAATACGGGTGCAAAACCGATGAAGCAAGCTATGCGACGCTTTGGAGACAAGAAGCGCTGCGCCATAGGAATGGAGTTAGCAAAGTTACTAGAGGCAGGTTTTGTAGTAGAAGTTATCCATACCGATTGGCCGCAAATCCCGTCCTTGTACCCAAAAAGAATTATGAAATACTAAGAATGTGCATCGATTACTGCTTGAATAAGCATTGGGGATCCGTCTTGTTGCGCATTGACCACATTGATTGATGGCGGAACTTCTGTGTTTTTGACGATATTCCGGTATCATCAGATCCGATGAAGAAGTCTCACCAAAAGGCGACCTCGTTCATCACACCCTTTGGCACGTACTTCGATGTTACTATGCCTTGGCTTGAAAAATGCAGGTGCCACCTACCAACGCGATGTGCGGTGCTCGAAGGACCGAATTGGCGAACGTACACGCCTACGTTACGACATCGCGGTCATGACCCGGAAAGGATCCGACTTGGTCAGCCACAAACCTTTGAAAATCTCCGACGGTACAAGATGATGTTGAATCCGCTGAAGTGCGTATTTGGCGTACCAGCCGGAAAACTCCTTGGCTTCATTGTCTCTCATAGAGGCATTGAGGTTAACCCGGAAAAGATCAAGGCTATCCTGAGTATCAAGAGGCCAACTTGTCTCAAAGATGTGCAACGATTAACCGGTTATGTTGCAGCAATCAATAGATTTGTTAGCCGTCTTGGCGAGAAGGCACTGCCTTTATACAAGCTGTTGAAGAAGATAGACAAATTTGTCTGGGACGACGCAGCAGACGAAGCACTTCAGGGGTTGAAGAACATACTTTCCTCCCCACCTATATTGGCGGCTCCAAGCGAGTCAGAGCCCATGCTCCTCTATTTGGCAGCCTCCAACAAGGTCGTCAGCTTAGTAATCGTGGTGGAGCGACAGGAAGAAGGTCATGAGTACGAAGTCCAAAGGCCAGTCTACTACGTTAGCGAAGTCTTAACGGAATCCAAACAAAGATACCCTCACTTTCAGAAGCTAGCCTATGGCGTATTCCTAGGTAGCCGGAAGCTGAGACACTACTTCCAGGAGCACCCTATGACAGTTGTGAGCAAGGCTCCATTGTCAACCATCATCAACAACTCCGACGCAACAGGGCGTGTAGAAAAAATGGGGCATCGAACTTTCTGCCTTTGACATCAACTACGAAGCCAGAACCGCGATCAAGTCTCAAGTTCTAGCGATTTCATCGCGTATTGACCGAGCCGAGGGCACACCGTGCTGGAACCAAGCCTGATCATGCACTTCGACTGATCCAAGCAACATCAAGGCTCGGGGCTGGAGTCACCTGAAGTCACCTACTGGGAGAAGAACTCACGTCCCGCAGATTCACCGAAGCCACTAACAATATGGCGAATACGACCCTACTACACGGCCTCGCATTGCTAAGGAAATTGGGATCAAGCACATCATATGTCATGAGATTTCGACCTGGTGGCACAACAAGTAGCCGGAACCTTGAACGCCGAAACTCCGTCATGGCGTTACAGAGACGTTGACGAGATCGCCAAATGCTTCCTCGGATACGAAGTCAAGTACGTCAGGAGAGATGATAACACATCGACAGATATGTTGTCCAAGCTCGGATCCGGCAGGAAACCAATTCCGCCTGGCATTTTCCTGGAGCACCTACGGATACCCTCGGTGAAGGGCGCTAACCCGGAAAACTCGGATATGGCAGTATCTCCGGATAAGGAAGTGATGGCTATCATTCTGGCCTGTACGCAGCCGTTCCTGGACTACCTCATTGATCGAAAGTTGCCGGAGGACGAGGTCCTCGCACGACAGATCATCAAACGAGCAAGATCCTACACAATCGTTGATGGGCATCTCTACAAACGAAGTGCAAATGGGGTGTTTCTAAAATGCGTCTCAAATCAAGATGGCATTGAAATCCTCAGAGAGATCCACGCATGGGATTGCGGGCATCACGCCGCCCCCAGGTCCCTCGTTGCAAAAGCTTTCGGCTAGGATTTTACCGGCTCACGCCAAAGAAGATGCTGAGAAGAAAGTCGAGGTTGTCGACTACGCTACTCAACCAAACGCTCCAGCTCAAGAGCTAAAGACCATCCCTATCACCTGGTTGCGTCGGGGCTCGATATGGTTGGGAAATTAAAGAAATCATCTCCTGGCGGTCATGAATACCTTTTGGTCGCTATTGACAAGTTCATAAGTGGATCGAGACAAAGTGAGAAAAGCCGATGATGCTACGCACTAAAATTTGTCCGCAGCCTCGTGACGAGATTCCATCCCACACAAAGATAATCACAGACAATGGCACAAACTTTGCACAAGGAGAACTCAAGGATTATTGCAATGACATAGGGATCCGGCTTGATCTTGCATCTGCTCACACATCCAATGGTCAGGTCGAACGAGCCAATGGTCTTATACTAGCCGGAATCAAACCTCGCCTTGAAGAACCATGCGGCGCGCAGCCGGGAGGAATTAGACTCTATTCTGGAGTTTAACTACCCCTAACAGGTCAACCATTCACCCGTTCTTCCGGTATACGGATCCGTTGTGATCCCCACCGATATCATCCACGATTCACCGCGAGTTTCGCCAACAATGATGAAACTGACGAGGCCATGCTATCTATGGACGATCGAAGAAGCTCGAACCTAGCTGACCAACGACATAGGCATCCCCAATGGGCACCAAAGGTACCGGTTTATCAAGGCCCACAAGTCGAAGAATACAAAGATCGAAGCCCAATTGGTGTTAAGGAAAGTTGAGTTGTATTAGGAAATATAGAAACTTGTAATTTCACGGGACGGGTGAGAAACCCTCCCGAACTGTAACTTAAACCCTCGCTCCACCTCCTATATAAGGGGGAGTCGAGGGACAAAGAAAGGATCGAATCTATTGTCAACATAACCCTAGTTTTGCAATCAGCGAGTACTTTTCTGAAACCTTCGAGATCTACTTGCCCTCTACTTCTAACAAAACCCTAGTCTACAACTGTAGGCATTGACAAGTTAATCCCTTGTCAATTGGTGCCGTCTGTGGGAATTAGAGGCTGTAAGGAGCTGATATCGATGGCACGTTCAAGATCGTCAACTTCATCGGTAGCAAGCAACGCGATGGATCGAGGTAAACATGTCAAACTGATCTAGTCGATTTTATTCCTCACCCGCCCTCCCGTTTGGATGCATGTGCATATCTGGAGGAGCCCATCTTGATGACTTTCGGAGAATTCCGATTCGGTGTCGACAAGGAAGGATCTTATCGTCTTGAGGTTCCGATCTCGTCGGAATTATCAGCGATCGATTCCGACTTTTCGTCAAGCGATGAAGAGTTTTCGTCGCCACGCTTCATCAACACCAAGGCAAGCAAAAAGCTCGCCAAGATCTTCAGCGACATGTCCTTCGAGTCGTCTGCGGACTCTGATATAAGCAGTGATTCAGACAGCGTCGACAGCTTCAACCTCATCGATAGATCTGTTGTCATTGGAAAGGTCTTCACCAATCTCTATGATGGTGTCACCAATCCCGACAAAAATCAAAATTCAAAATATCATCAAGTCTATGCAATTGAAGAAACAAACCGAGCAGAGCCAGAAACGTCAGAGGCTTTCGACAATTTGGGAAACCCATGTTGATCCCGCTGATCTCAGGAGAGGTCTAGGAACTAAGTATGTGGGGCCTACCCCACGTCTAAGAGTTCAGCTCCCGCAAGAAGCATGGGATAGAGCCGCAAGAGCCATGGACGGTTCAGAACCAATGACCACAACTGCTACTGCAGAAGAATTACAAGCCTATCAATATAGACTCGCTCGTGTGAGTAGAGAGTTGAAAAACAGACATCCTCCCGAACAAGAAAGGAGGCAGCCTCGCGTCAAGCGGCGTACAGCCGAGCTAAGTCGACAATCGGGAACTTTGGGAGATAGTCATAGAGAAGCTTGGAGGAGAGCAAGATCTCGGCTGCAAAATATACCTGAAGAAGAGAGAGGAAATATAATTAAAAATCTCGACATGTCTTTCATGACGATTGATACAAGGGGAAATATTATCCCGAAAACACCAGAAGCTGGGTACATGGCAATGCAAGCTTTTATCTCGTCCAGACCACCTCCGGGAGACCCGAGAGAAGCATTGTTTGACATGGCAATGGCAGGAGTTGGAGCCATGGGAACATTTGCAGCTACACCTCCCGAAGGAACTGCAAGGCAAAATAGTCCACGACCCACTGCAGCAGTACAAGATCCACCAAGATCAAGTGGAGCAAGGGATACATCGGCTCAAGCAAGGGTAGATCGAGCGCGACAAGAAAGAAGGGAACATCGGCAATCACCAGTTGCCGAGGAAGATATGTGTGGGCTCCCATGCTTTACGAGACGAGTTCGAAAAACTCGAGTCCCGTCAGGTTTAAGCTACCAAAAATTTCAAGAAATTTGACGGCCTACAGGATCCCGAAGATTGGCTCGTTGATTATCTCGAGATGGTGAAGTTGATAGGCGGGAACCAGGCAACAGCCATGGAGAGCATCCAAGTACACTTGATGGAGCGATCTTGGATAAAGAAACTCCCCCGAGTTCCATCGATGCTGGGATAGTTTTGAGGATATCTTCGTGAAGAATTTCCGATCAAAAAACCCGCGTCATTGGAAGAGTTGAGGGCGAGACGAAACATGATGAGTCACAGGAAATATATCGAGGTGGAACATTATCAAAAACTCGGGGAGGACATATCGACAGAGGGCACAGATGAGCGTAAGTGTGAATTCGACGAGGAGATTTCGTCGAAGACTTAGGGAGAACCAACCCAAAAACAATATCAGCACTGATGGAAATAGCAAACAGATGGGCAGATGGAGAAGATGCTATACACAACAAGCGACATAGGTCGCCAAAGGAGGACCGTAGTCAAAATTTTCAAAATAGAAGACGATTCTCTCGACAGTTCTATAGTAATGATGCTCCTGGCCACATATCAGCTGGTTTCCGAGGAAACACTGGAGGGAACAGTCGAGACGACTATCAAAGGAGTAACGAACAACAAGGCGACAACAGAGGTGATTCCCGTAGTTACAAGCAAAATAGTGGGCCAAGGTTTCAAAGACCATATGTGTCTCCCGAGGATATGATGAACGGGCCATGTCAGATGCATTTTTATCTTGATGTTAATGGGAAGAGGCAACAGACATCCAAGGATCGCCGCAATTTCAAGCAATGTTGCGGGTTGCAGGAATAGCCAATGCTAGCAATAAATAGAAACCCCCAAGGGCCCAGGAGTGAGATCCACCTTCCACCTCCTCCCGCAATTACTGACGAAAATCGGCACCAGCTCGGAATAGCGGCAGCACCACACCCACCCCCGTATGTCGATCCCAACTCCAGTGCGGCTCGATGATCGAAATGGGCCGTCAATAGGGTTGAGAAAGTAATCTCGCGTATTCATGGCAGAGAAGATGCCTCCACCAACGGTTGAGTACTTAAATTGGTGGGACAGGACATTGGCTTCACAATTGCATCACATGACAAGTTCCTCACCATGGTAACTGCACTATCTTACCCGCGGTCATCGCTGGTTTTGACATGTCGAGAGTCTTTATAGATGGTGGCAGTTTAAACCTTATGTATGCATATACACTAAGGAAGATGAACATATCTCTGGAAAATCTAAAACCAACCGACACACGTTTCCACGAATCACGCCATAGATGCCGGTTATCCGTTGAGGAAGATCCAATCTCACGTTCGTTTGGGACCGAAAACTACAGGATAGAAAAGCCGGAATTTGAAGTTGTGGATTTCTCGTCGCAATATCACGCCTTGTTGGGACGACCAGCATATGCCAGTTTATGGCGGTACCACATTACACGTACACGTTGTGGAGGTTGCCCGGACCTAAGGGACCAATTACGGTCAAGGGAAGTTTTGCGCTAGGCGATAAATGCGACAAGGATTTTCATCGATCGCCGGAAACTTTCGGATGCAGGTGGCGCCAAGGCTCACAACTGATTATGATGTGTTGCGATAAGGCTACCTGGGGAACCAACCTTCTAGCAAGGATTCAAAAGAGTACGGATCCACCGACCCAAAGAACGACGTCCATTGCAACAAATATGGACCTCGCATAGAAAAGCGCGCTCATCGAGTTCCTCCGTGAGCACCGGGAAAATCTTCGCATGGTGCCCAACTGACATGCCAAGTACCCAGGGAACTTGCAGAGCACCACCTAAACTTGGATCAATAGCGAGACCAATCAAACAACCTGAGGCGTTTTTTGGAGCCAGCAAAGCTATCTGTCAGAAATTGATCGACTAAGAGAAGCTGGTTTTATTAAAGAAATATCTACAGAATCCACGTGGTAGCTAACCCAGTGATGGTGCCAAAGAAAAACACGAAAGTCCTTCGCATGTGTGTCGACTTTACGTGTCTCAATAAACCTTGTCCAAAGGATCACTTTCCCCTCCCAAGGATCGATCAAATCACGACTCCACGGCAGGATGTGAACGTCTTTCCTTCTTGGACGCATATTCTGGTTATAACCAGATCAGATTAAAAGAAGATGATGAAGCCAAGACGTTCAGAACACCTTATGGCGTGTTCTGCTATCGAACAATGCCTTTTGGTCTAAAAACGCGGGAGCAACATATCGTGGATGATGCGAACTGCCTTGCAACACAGATTGGAAAAAATGTACAAGTCTACATTGACGATGTCGTCATAACATCAAAAAAGGGGACAACGCTGATCGAGGATTTGAAAGAAACTTTCGACAACCTTGACAAGTTGTGCCTTAGTTAAACAACAAATGCTCCTTTGTTCTGGAAATTTCGGGTTCCTAGTATCAGAAGAGGATCGAGGCCTATCCGGAGAAAATCCAAGCCATCGTAGGAGGAAGCCGACAAAATTAAAAGAAATACGTTGTGGGCGAGTAGCTTTAGCTGATTCACGCGGGCTAGGAGAAAAGGGCACTACCATTCTACGCATTGATCAAACAAGGAGAAGTTTCAAGTGAGGAAGCGGATAGAGCTTTCGAGAATCTCAAGCGCACAATTTCGACACCACCAATCTTGGTGGTGATACGTCTCAGACGTATCGATAATTCTTATGTTCCATGCCACTTTATTGATGATATCTACATGTTTTTATACATTATATGTCATATTCGTGCTGTTTTAGGAACTAACCTATTACGAGATCCGAAAGGCCAACTCTGCTGTTTTCTCGCTGTTTTTGGTTTCGTAAACTCTAGTAAAGAAATATTTTTCTAACCTGGACGAATCAGACGCGAGGACCTTATAATTCCCTTAAGCTTCCAGAAAGCACGGAGAAAGACAAGAGGGGAGCCAGGGGGCCCCACACCACACCCCGCCGCGGCCCAGGGGGGGCCCGCCCCGTGGTGCGGGAAGCCCGTGCCCCTCCGACTCTCTCTCTTCGCCTATTTAAGCCTCTCCGACCTAAAAACACCGATAGAGAAGACGAGACCCGAGAAAAGTTCCGCAGCCGCCGCCATCGCGAAATCAAGATTAGGGGGACAGAAGTCTCTGTTCAGACGCCGCCGGACGGGAATTCCCGTGAGTCATCTCCACCGCCATCTTCACCGCCATCGTCGCCTCCGGATGAAGTGGGAGTAGTTCTCCATCGAGGCCTGGGGCTCTGAGGGCTATGTGGTTCATCTCTCTCCTATGTAATTCAACACAATGATCTCATGAGCTGCCTTACATGATTGAGATTCATATGAGTTTTGTATCACTATTCATCTATGTGCTACTCTAGTGATGTTATTAAAGTACTCTATTCCTCCTCCACGTGTGTAATGGTGACAATGTGTGCACCGTGTGAGTACTTGGCGTAGGCTATGATTATGATCTCTTGTAGATTATGAAGTTAATTATTGCTATGATGGTATTGATATGTATTATTCCTCCTACATATGCATGATGGTGACAGTGTGCATGCTATGTTAGTACTTGGTTTAGTCGTATTGATCTATCTTGCACTCTAAGGTTATTTAAATATGAACATCGCATTGTGGAGCTTGTTAACTCCGGCATTGAGGGTTCGGGTAATCCTACGCAATGTGTTCATCATCCAACAAAAGGGTGTAGAGTAGTCCTATTATGTGATCATTGTTGAGAGTGTCCACTAGTGAAAGCAGGATCCCTAGGCCTTCCTTCCAAGCATCGAATCTCCGTTTGTTTACCGTTTTTGTTGCATGTTTACTCGCTGCCATATTTTATCCATATTGCTATTACCACTCATATACATCCATATTACTTGTATTTCACTATTTCTTCGCCGAACTAGTACACCTATACACCTGACAAGTGTATTTGGTGTGTTGGGGACACAAGAGACTTCTTGCTTTGTGATTACACAGGGTTGCTTGAGAGGGATATCTTTGACTCTTCCCTCCCCCCGAGTTCGATAAACCTTGGGTAATCCACTTAAGGGAAACTTGCTAATGTTCTACAAACCTCGCTCTTGGAGGCCCAACACCGTCTACAAGAATAGAAGCACCAGAGACATCAAGCACTTTTCTCGCGCTGTTGTTGGGGATCGTTGTGCTAATCCTCCTGTTCCAGGTAACAGTACTTTTCTGTCGCCATTGTGTGTGTGCTCGAAGCTATTTCTTTAGATCCCGCAATTGCATCTTTTTGTTTCTTGTTTTTATTTTCACTAGTTAGGCATAATGGAAAACAATAAAAAATTTAGTGAGCTTTTTAATCTTTTTCCTAATTTAGAATTGTTTGATGCGAAAATTAAAAAACCTATGGAACCTTATTTACATGATAGTAGCAATGTTATTAGTATGAATGCAATTACTGCTAATGCTATAAAGAAGTCTAAGCTTGGGGAAGCTAGTTTACATAAAAATAATCTTTTTTGCTCCTCCGCTTTGGAAGAAATATTTTGCTCTAATGATGCTTTATCTCCCATATGCGATAACTCTAATGATGCTTCTGATATTTTAAATCCACCTGCTGAAAGTATTCCGTATAAAATACCTATGGAAATTATTGAACGTGTTATGGATAACCGCTTTTGAAGGGGACGGAACTGTCCATCCCGGTGATCATTTATCTACATGAATTATGCGGGTTATTCAAGTGTGCAGGTATTTCAATGGATGAAGTTAGGAAGAAATTATTTGTTATGTCGCTATCTCGTGAAGCGGCGCATTGGTATAAACTGCTGAAGGACGGGCGCTCTCTTGACTGGAAGGATATTGTGCCTCTATTTTATTCCAAGTTCTATCCTCCAAGTGAAATTCACAAAGATCGAATATATATTTTTGGCCTCATGATGGCGAGAGTATTGCCAAGCATGGGAGAGATTAAAGACTTTAATGCTCAAATGCCCCAATCATGAGCTTCCGGGTAATTCACTTTCTCATTGATAATTTCTATGCAAGACTTTCTTTTCAAGATAAGACCTTGCTGGATACTACTTGTTCTCGATCATTCACGAGCAATAAAGAAGAGTTTAAAAGGGACCTTCTTGATCGGATTAAGGAGAACGTTGAAGATTGGGAGAACGACAAAGGTAAAGAGTCAGGTATAAATTATGATTATGAATGCATTGAAACTTTTATGGATAGTGGTAAATTTCAAAATATGAGTGCTACTTATGGTCTTGACTCTCAAGTTGTCGTAAATCTTTATAAAGCTTTTGCTTCTCACATTGAATTGCCTAGAAAAATTTTTTGATAAGTATCATGAACCTTTTAAAGACGCTGCATGAAGAATGAAATTGTTGTTAATGATTGCAATAAGCGTGCTCAAACTCCTAAGAATGCTATTTCCTATAAGCATGTTAATTTTTGTGGAATGCATAGACCTTGTGGAATTAATCAAATAGAAGATGAATATTGTATCCACCATACATAAATGAAAAAACTAGAAAATGGTCTAGAGCTCTAGATGATCTTGGAGAAAAAGTGTGTACCCTCTATCCTTTTATTTGTGAACTTTGCCATAGATTGGTCATTTTAATTTTCAGTGCTCCTCCAATGATAATTCGAACCCCATGAGTGCTGCAAATTTGTATTGTGATGATGAAACCTAATTAGCATGATGAACTTACCTTATTTTTGAAGTGTGAAGAGTTATCAAGAAAGATTTCTTTGTTAAATATTAACGATCTTGATATTGATGATGTCCTGCATGGGTGTTTTTCTTACCGCATTAATAATTGCCATACAAATACTTACATACAGAATATTTTAGAAGATGACACCTTGCCAAAATATGATAGGGCCTCTGTGTTTTCAATTAATTAATGAAAAGGGGGGGATCTTCCCAAGTTTCTTCTATTGTTTCTAAAAGTAAATCAGGTTATGCGACAAGCCACCCTTCAAGCCTCTTCTCCTAAAGAAGGGAGCAAGGAGAGGGAAGAAGAGGAAGAAGAAGAAGGGAAACGAAGAAGAAGAAGAAGAAGAAGAAGAAGAAGGAGAATAAAAGAAGGAGATTATACACGTATCCCCGCCTGAATGAGATAACGCTAGGTAAACGTAAGTATGTTGCCCCTAATGATTATTGTGATAATGAATCTCAATAGCCGACATGATCTTCCTATGCCCTTTACATACATTAGCGATCATGATTTGAATGAGCATACTACTTTTGATATTAAGCAAATCTCTGGGAAACTAATTCTGGAAAATGATAATAATTGCCATAGTGTCAGTGCTATCCATGCTCCCTCCCATAATGATATAGAAAGCTCTAAGCTTGGGGAAGAGGTGTTTGAAAATCCTTTTGCTACTGGTCATTATGTTCTTGATACATCTCCTTCTAATAACAATGATGGTATGGTCATAGATAAACCGACTGTGAAAGATAACTATTCTATTTCTTATGATGACACCGTGCCTCCGATCTTTGATGATTATTATAAGAATGCTATGATATAGGTTATAACTATCCTTATGAAACTTGTCATAGTCATGATTGGATTACAAAAAACAATTCTTTTAATATGCAACTTGTTTACCATGTTCCAATTCTTGATAATAATCTTGCTCCAATTACTATTAATGAGAATAACTCTTCTTATGCCAAATTTAATGATACTTCTATGCATAAGAACCATGATAAGAATGTTTTAAGTGACGGGTATATTGTGGATTTCATCAATGATGCTACTGAAAGTTATTATGAGAGAGGTAAATATGGTTATATGCATCTTAATAATATTAAGTTTCCCTCTTTATGTTGAGAATCTTTAAGTTACTCGTTTTTTATCCTTTATGTTTGTCACTTTGCTCTTCATGAATTCATTTGTGTATAAGATTCTTCCGCATAGGAAGCATGTTAGGCTCAAATGTGTTTTGAATTGGCCTCTTGAAGCTCTCTTTGCTTCAAATACTATTTCTGCGGGTGCATCACCAAAATTGTCGAGCCCATCTTAATGGCTATAAAGAAAGAACTTTGGGAGATAACCCATGTGTTATTTTGCTGCAGCACTTTGTTTTATATTTGTATTTTGGAAGTTGTTTACTACTGAGCAACCTCTCCTTATCATGTTTCTTGTGCCAAGTAAAGTTTCTATGTTAAAGTTGATGTTATATTTGGGATCGTTGCGCGTAAACAAAGATTGTCACGAATCTGGGCACAGGCCTCTGTAGAAAATTCGAAAAAATCTGCCAATTTACGAGCGTGATCCTCAGATATGTACGCAACTTTCTATAGTTTTTCTTTACGGAAACATAAAGATAATATCTTTGCCCTTAACGGACTGTTCTGTTTTTGATATATTCTGCCTTTTATTTCGCATTGCCGTTTTTGTTAAAGTTGAATGAGTTTCTTTGTTCCATTAACTTTCAGAAGTTTTGTGCAATGTCCAAGTGTAAAGAATGTTTGTGTCACCTCTGAATATGTGAATTATTAATTGTGCACTAACCCTCTAGTGAGTTTGCTCGAAGTTTGGTGTGAAGGAAGTTTTCAAGGGTCACAGGAGGATGATATACTACGATCAAGAAGAATGAAAAGTCTAAGCTTGGGGATGCCCCGGTGGTTCATCCCTGCATATTTCAAGAAGACCAAGCATCTAAACTTGGGATGCCCAGCATCTCTTCATCACAAATTATCAGGTTCCTCCCCGAAACTATATTTTTATTCTGTCACATCTTATATACTTTACTTGGAGCGTCTGTATGTTTTTGTTTTTGTTTTTGCTTGAATAAATGATTGTTTGGGAGAGAGACACGCTCCGCTGGTTCGTATGAACACATGTGTTCTTAGCTTTTAATTTTCATGGCGAAGGCTGAAACCGTCGTTAATTGTTATATGGTTGGAAACTAGAAATGCTACATGTAGTAATTGGTGTAATGTCTTGAACAATGTGATACTTGGCACTGTTGTGCCTAGCATAGATCTTGTTTAAGTTTCCTGCACTGGTGTACCCTTGTACCCATTAATGAATAATTACATAGAGCTTGTTAAAATTTGGTTTGTATGATTGGTCTCTCTAAGTCTAGATATTTTCTGGTTGAGGTGTTTGAACAACAATGAGACGATGTAAAGTCTTATAATGCTTACAATATGTTTATATGTGAGTCTTGCTGCACCATTTTATACTTGAGTTTGCTTCAAATAACCTTGCTAGCCTAAACCACTACTATGCCATTTGTGTCCACCATATACCTACCTACTACATGGTATTTCTCCGCCATTCCAAAGTAAATTGCTTGAGTGCTACTGATACGCGTTTTATCACTTTATTTGTGTCAATGTTTTATAGCTCATGAGGAAGTATGTGGTATTTATCTTTCATCTTGTTGTACAACTTTCACCAATGGACTAGTGGCTTCATCCAGTTTATCCAATAATTTGCGGCAAAAAGAGCTTCTGCAATGGGATTCCCACCCAAATTAATTAACAAAATAAATACACTCCTCCATGGTATGTGATTGTTGAACGGCACCCGAAGGATTCGGTTAAAGGTTATTTGAGAGAAAGCAAAGGTGGGAGGAGTGTCATCATAATAAAACTAAAATAAAAAGGCACTCCTTCATGGTATGAGATTGTTAGCAGGCACCCGAGGATTCGGTTTGTGAAAGAAAAGTTGGAAGGAGTGCCACCCAAAAATAAAATAAAATGGGAGCCGCTCTTTGAAGGTTTGTCCGGCATGGGGTTAGAGTACCCGCTACCATTCGTTGACAACAACAAACACCTCTCAAAACTTTACTTTTATGCTCTATATGTTTTCAAAATCAAAGCTCTAGCACAAATATAGCAATCGATGCTTTCCTCTTTGAAGGACCATTCTTTTACTTTACTGTTGAGTCAGTTTACCTATTCTTTCTATCTTAGAAGCAAACACTTGTGTAAATTGTGTGCATTGATTCTTACATGTTTACCTATTGCACTTGTTATATTACTTTGTGTTGACAATTATCCATGAGATATACATGTTGCTGAAAGCAACCGCTGAAACTTATATCTTCCTTTGTGTTGTTTCAAAGCTTTCTACTAAGAATTTATTGCTTATGAGTTAACTCTTATGCAAGACTCATTGATGCTTGTCTTGAAAGTATTATTCATGAAAAGTCTTTGTTATATGATTCATTTGTTTACCCACCTTGTCTTCATCATTGCTTCGAATCACTTATCTCCTATGCTTTACAATAGTATGACTGTTATGATGGCATGTCACTTCAATTATCTTTGTTAGTCGCTTTACCCGCCTCGGATGAGCAGAACCAAGTTTGGGGATACCAGACACGCTCCGACGTATCGATAATTTCTTATGTTCCATGCCACTTTATTGATGATATCACATGTTTTATACACATTATATGTCATATTCGTGCGTTTTTCGGAAACTAACCCATTGACGAGATGCCGAAAGGCCGGTTGCTGTTTTCTCTTTTGGTTTCATAAATCCTAGTAAAGAAATATTTTCTGAATCGGACGAAATCAAGACGAGGACTTATAATTCCCGGAAGCTTCCGTAGCACCTGAGAAAGACAAGAGGAGCTGGTGGGGGCCCCAGCACCACACCCTCGGGCGGCTGCCCGGGGCGCGCCCGTGGTGTGGGGCAGCCCGTGGTCTCCCTCCGACTCCTCTCTTCAGCTTATTTAATCGTCTCTGACCTAAAAACACCGATAGAGAAGACGAAGACCCGAGAAAACCTTCCAGAGCCGCCGCCATCGCGAAATCAAGATTCGGGGACGTAAGCCTCGTTCTCGCACGCTCACGGACTCGGGAATGCATTTAGCCATTCCCACTGCCTCCACCGCCATCTTCACCGCTATCGCTGTCTCCCATGAGGAGGAGTAGTTCTCCATCGAGGCTCGGGGGCTGTACCCGTAGCTATGTGGTTCATCTCTCTCCTATGTAATTCAATACAATGATCTCATGAGCCGCTTTACATGATTGAGATTCATATGAGTTTTGTATCACTATTCATCTATGTGCTACTCTAGTGATGTTATTAAAGTACTCTATTCCTCCCCCACGTGTGAGGTGACAGGGTGTGCACCGTGTGAGTACTTGGCGTAGGCTATGATTATGATCTCTTGTAGATTGTGAAGTTAATTATTGCTATGATAGAATTGATGTGTATTATTCCTCCCATATGCATGAAGGTGACAGGGTGCATGCTATGTTAGTACTTGGTTTAGTCGTATTGATCTAAGGTTACTTAAATATGAATATCGAATGTTGTGGAGCTTGTTAACTCCGGCATTGATGGTTCGTGTAATCCTACACAATTAGTGGTGTTCATCATCCAACAAAGGGTGTAGAGTAGTCCTATTATGTGATCATTGTTGAGAGTGTCCACTAGTGAAAAGTAGGATCCCTAGGCCTTGCCTCCAAGCATCGAATCTCCGTTTGTTTCCCCGTTTTGTTGCATGTTTACTCGCGGCTCGTATTTTATTCAGATTGCTATTACCACCCATAATCGTCCATATTACTTGTATTTCACTATCTCTTCGCCGAACTAGTACACCCATTAGGTGTGTGTGTATTTGGTGTGGTTGGGGACACAAGAGACTTCTGCTTTGTGGTTTTGTGGTTGCTTGAGAGGGATATCTTTGACCTCTTCCTCCCCGAGTTCGATAAACCTTGGGTAATCCACTTAAGGGAAACTTGCTAATGTTCTACAAACCTCTGCGCTTCTTGGAGGCCCAACACTGCCTACAAGAATAGAAGCTCCCGTAGACACTGGCGCCCAAAGAGAAGGAGCCCCTCCTCGTTATACATTGCAACACACCTCAGTGGCTATGATTTCGTAGTTGAAAGTAAGAAGAAGGAAAAACTCCATGGAGTACATAGGCCAGTATATTTTCATCACTGAAGTATTATCGCCTTCAAAACAGCGGTACCCGCAACACTTGCCGGCATATGGAGTGTTTAAAACGGCAAGAAAGTTGGGTAAAGACTACTTTTCGGCGCACCCGATAATAGTGGTCAACGCGGCTCCTCTATCAAATATATTAAACAATCCGGAGGCTAGGACGTGTTTCCCTTTGGGGAATAGAGCTTTCCTGGACATCACGTATGAAAAAGAAAAGCAATAAAGTTGCAAATCCTACTAGACTTCATCGCAGTGATGGAGCTACAAAATACAGGACCCCGTATTTATCGAGAACCTGGACCATGAACTTTGATGGGTCCAAAAGGTTAGAGGGCGCCGAGCAGGCGTGATACTAATATCACCCGAAGGCGTAAATTAAAGTATGTCTTACTAGATGATTGCCCCCAAACGCTGCCTAACAATGGGGAGCGTAATATGAAGCTCTCATACATCAGAGCAATACTTATGTATACTTGGCAAAGGCAACCCGATCGAAAATCTTTGGCGACTCACAATTGGAAAGGCCCAGCAAAAATGAATCAATGTGATGCGGTTAATGAGAGTATGATAGCATACAAGGAGATGTATAACGAGCTAGAAAAGCAGTTTGATGGATGCGAGGTAAATCACATCAACAGGTTGAGCAATTATGAAGCCGATGTTCTTGCAAACATCGGATCGCAATGTCTCGCGATTCCTCCATGCGTGTTTTGGGAAGAGATAGCCGAGAGATCTACAAATACGAAACCAAAGAAGAGGAGAAGGATAAGAAACCCCGCAGGCGCTTTCTAAAGAAACACCGGAAGAGGAAGAGGAACAGGAGCTAGTCATGATGGTGCAAATTCTATGGATGCAAGGTACATATCGTACATCCTAAGGAAAACTATACCCGACGATCCAATAGAAGCAAGGCGAGTAATCGGGCTGATCCAAAGCCTTTACCGTGGTCAAAGGGGAGTTGTAAAAGCGAAGTATTTTGTGTTACAAAGGTGTCACACCCGAAGAAGGAAGAATAATCCCCGAAAGATGTACACGAAGGAATATGCGGTCATCACGCAAGAGCCGAGCTATCGCGGCCAAGGTTTTCAGAGCATGATTTACTGGTTGACAGCAACTGAGGACGCGAAGGAAATAGTGCGAACTCGCGACGCGTGCCAGAGATTTGCCGCAAAGCCTCATTCTCCGACAGCAGAGCTAATGCCAATACCGCTATCTTGGCCCTTTTCAATGGGGACTTGATATGGTAGGAAAATTGCACAAGGCCTCGCTATGTGGATACGTATGTCATTGCCGACAAATTCACCAAGTGGATAGAAGCGAAGCCTATAAATTCACCAGATGGAGCGTCAACAATCAAGTTTGTGAAAAGCATTGTCTTTCGTCGGCTTGGAGTACCTCATAGCATCGTCACCACAATGGCAGTAATTTCACATCCAAGGAATTTAAGGCATACTATGCAGGAGGTGGGCATCAAATTGCACTTTGCATCGGTTGCGCACCCGCAGCACCAATGGTCGCTTCCAGAAAGCCAATGGTATCATCTCCAATGGTGGCATCAAGAAGCGCTTGTTAGGACCATTGGAAAAAGCTCAATTGGCCAGAAGAGTTGCCAAGCGTGTTATGGAGTATCCGAACAACACCAAATACAGCGACACATGAGACGCCGTTTTTTCTGGTCCATGGAGCCGAAGCAGTCCTGCCGACAGAAATAGAGCATGATTCTCCAAGAGTCACATAATACGATGAAGAAACTTCCGGAAGAGCTTTTGAGGATGATGTCGACGCACTTTGATGAGGCTCGAGATGAAGTGTTATCACGGGTCGCTAAATACCAGCAGACTCTGGTATCACTTCGCGCTCGACGATTGCGAACACGATCTTTTGTGTTTGAGATTTGGTTTTACGACTCAATCAAAAGCCATGAAAAACTCGAGTCGTCGTGGCTTGGCCCTTACATCGTCACAGAAGTAATTGAAGGAGGAGCATACAGGATAAAGGACAAGAAGTCAGGAGTTGCCGAGCCAAACCCTTGGAACGTGGCACAACTCAGGCGTTTTTACGCCTAGAGTCGAAAATATAGTCCTCCTTGTAAAAGCTACAATGTACTGAAACGCCCGCGATTTTTCAGACGCACTCTTTTCCTTTTTCAGGACACCGAGTGGGGCTGGAAAAGGTTTTTAATGAGGCGGACTCGCGATACTACAATATAATAAAGATAGTAGAGATATACATCTTTTTCTTTGACAAGATCGGGGGCTCGCGCCCAGAAAATAAAATATATATATATATACAATGTCGACGAATATAACTTGCAAAATATTTCGCCTTGGTGCAAAGCACCTCGCAAAATAAAATGATGATACAAAATAGCGATCAACAAAAAAGGTCGGGGGCTAACACCCGCAAATATAGTACACTCAATATAATTTATTCTGCCTTGGGTCAACCTCCCATTACAGAAAAAAAGAAATCGCCACCAAAACGCTCGGGGGCTTGACAAGGAAAAATAACAAATATAGTGACTTTACAATATAGATTCTGTGTACAACATACAAGATATAACTCCTGGGAAATAAATTTTCAATTGCTGCCTAGTATATTATCTATGGTCATCCGTTCATCATTTGCAGCACGAGTACTATGTTTGTCAACACCCGGATTTTTAAGTCCGTATGCCTATTATGCCATTCCTCACAATCCCAGGAATATTGTTTTTATGAGACATACATTGATATCACAACACATCATTCATTACAACACATAATCGGTTTTACAACAAAGGATCACCCGATCCTGTTAACACATCATAGTGGATCTAGAGATCCTATTACAAAACACATAGCGGAAGCGAAGAGAGAAATGATCGTATCCATCTGCTCATTGTGCAACTGACGTCAGAGTGATCCCAGTTGTCGCACGTCCCGCCGTCCATCTTCCTCGTACTCGTTCTTCATACCGCCATTTGAATAGCCAGGTGATTGAGCTTTGAGTACTTTAAAGTACTCGCAAACTAATACTAATGTAAGCAAAAATCAACTATAGTAAGGGGATGCTAAGCTCTAGGTTTATTTGCATAAAGCCAAGTTTGTTTCATAAACATTTAGTAAAGATGCTTGAATTGCTAGACTAACTCAAGTGGGAACATTAGTGTCATTCCCACAACTCTGTTGTGATTTCAATATATTCAAGTCACCATTCACCATTCATATCCTCAACATGATCAAATTCTAATACTGGAAACTGTATGGCCTTTCCAACCGTCCGTAACCGTGGACACGGCTATTCGAATAGATTTACACTCCGCAGAGGTTGCACACTTGTGCCACAACATTTGATTTCATCCGTCGGGATTTCCCCGAATCATCGTAACACGTACGCCGATCATCAACCATAACCTTTCATTTACTCAACCCTAGTATGAGCACCTCTCCCCATTAGCTTGGCTCCCAGTGAAGACCAACCGTCAACCCGGGAACTGCACAAGGCTTGGCCGTACAATTCACTTCACATCATTTCTCAACAACTGAGGCAGCCTCGCATAACCCCTATGATGTGTTTTAAGGAACTCATACTAAGATACATAAACTTCTAGTTAAGCCCTTACCCATAATCGTGTATTGTGGGGGTACTCAATACTCGAAAGGTATCGCATCCAAACCAATACTAGCTTTTAATCAAAAATCACCATCTTCTCTTGGTCATATTCACCTTCAAAAGTCATTTCAATATTTTACCACACATGTTCTCATCTAGAGTAGTCATGTTTAATTTAGCACTAGCATCTAAGGATGAGGGGTGCTATGTAATTTGCTTTGCTCCTAGGCTAACTTTGATACTCTTGTACTAATCTAACATTTAACCCTATGGAATTATGAAACAATAGTACAAAATAACAGTAAGTAAAACTTAAAATAAGACTGGGAATTGGGCT